>OY731401.1:71935734-72535734 GCA_963425845.1 Sphenostylis stenocarpa | reverse complement strand
ATGGGATCGCTTCTTGATCTTCATGCATTGTTTTTGAGAAACAACAATTTAGTAGGAGGAATTCCTTTCTCATTGAGGAATTGCACAAAGCTAGTAATGCTAGATATGTCAGAAAACAACTTAGCAGGGTTCATCCCTGACTGGATTGGGACAATAAATGAATTGCAAATTTTACGTTTGAAAAGGAATCGATTCTATGGGAGTTTACCATTACAGATTTGTCATTTAAGAAAGATTCAACTCTTGGATCTCTCACTAAACAACTTATCCGGGAAAATTCCAAAATGCATAAAAAACTTCACTTCAATGGATCAAACAACATCTTCAATACACATTGAAGATCATATGTATTTTCTCAACAACAACAGTCATTTTGCAGGCAATCAGCCATACTATTTGAATGCTGTCTTGATGTGGAAAGGTTCAGAACAACTGTTTGAGAATAAGTGTTTATCACTTTTAAAGAGCATTGATCTTTCAAGCAATCATTTTTCAGAAGAGATTCCTACGGAAATAGAGAAATTATCTGGATTGATTTCATTGAACTTGTCAAGAAACAAATTGATTGGAAAAATTCCTTCAAATATTGGAAAGTTGGCATCACTTGATTCTCTTGATTTGTCAAGAAACCAGCTTGTTGGTTCAATTCCTCCAAGTCTTGCTCAAATTTATGGACTTAGTGTGTTAGATTTGTCACATAACCATCTAACTGGAGAAATTCCAACCGGCACACAGTTGCAAAGTTTTAATAGTTCGAGCTATGAAGATAATCTAGATCTTTGCGGCTCACCACTTAAGAAATTGTGTATTGATGGACAGCGAACACAAGAACCAAAAGTTGAAGCTGATGGGGAAGAATATTCAATTTTGAGCAATGAATTTTTCATGAGTATGGGAATTGGATTTGTTATAAGTTTTTGGGTGGTGTTTGGCTCAATCTTATTCAAGCGTTCATGGCAACATGCCTATTTCCATTTCTTGAATAATTTAGCAGACAATATTCATCTCAAAGTAGCGCTCTTGACTAAAGTGGTGGAGATGACTTCAAATTAACAGGTAATGATATATATACATTATATATTTTCACACATTATTATTTCTAAAATATATTTTATCTTAATTGTATTAAATATTAGTGAGTCTCATCCTTTAAAACCTAAAATAGTATTTTTTTCCCTACTTATTCAGGGACATGAAATAATATCTGCATAGCAAGAAACTTGTTTGTCTCCTGTTTCTGAACCCTATTTTTATCTTTTCAGTAACTAATAAAAAACTTTTGATAAAGAATATATTTTGGAAGATGTTATAATCTTTTTAACTTTTAAAACAACAAAATCCTGTAAGTTGTTCTGGTTTTCTATTTTTAATTTTCTACATTTTGCATCTTTTCTCTCTCATTTTTACTTTCAAAAAAATTAGACTTAAATTTTTTACAATTAAAATTTAAAAGTTAATTAAAAAATACGATATCATATACCATTTCAATAATAACTTTCGTTTTTTTTATTGTTGTGTATTTTAAAGTGGGTAAATTATGCGGGAAAAAAAAAATACTCAATTTAAATCAGAATCTTATTATTTTTCACTCTTGAAGCTAATTTTACTATCTAGCACTTGAATATTTTGTGCAATTGATGTGGAGATTGGGATGTATTTATGTGAAAACTTAATATTAGTGTTTTGGGATTTAATGTGCATCAATTATTTTCAATTGATTGTTAGTTTTTTTTTTTTTTTTTTTTTGCATAACTTATGTTTTTAAACTATTTTTTTATACTATGTTGTGATGGGATTTTTAACATTGGGGAGACTTAACATTGTTTGTATCGTTTTACAAAAACAAAAAAATTTCAGGGACTTGAAGAATCCGTCCTCTTGAGTGACTCCAACATTTGAGCTTGTTAATGCTTGGACAAGGAAATAAGTTGGAATTTATGCTTGGACAAGAAAAAAAAACCTTCATTGTAAATTGAGGCAAGTTTAATGCTTGAATAGATTAGTAATAACCTTCATGAAGAAGATTATACTTTTATTAGTGTTGTGCTTGTAATGAAATATAAATTCAGACATTTGTCTCAAGAAAGTTTCAATATTTTATGAGTGCCTCACTTTCAAATTTTAAAGATTAGAGAAATAAGAAAAATACATTGTCCAAATTTGGGACCAATAAATCCATCATCGCCCAACTGTCATAGAAGGAAATAAATTTATCATCCATTCACGAAATTGAAGTTGATAGTTCTTTATAAATTGTAACAAGTCAATTGTAATTAATATAGTTGATAAAAATGGTTGCATCTTCTAATGACTTTTGCATCTTGTTTTCCTGGTTTAGCTTTCTAAAAATTAATTTTAAAAAATATATTTTATAATTAAATTTTAAAATCTAGTGAACAAAATTGGAACAAAAAATTATCAAATAAGATAAAATAGTTATTATTTGAGAAATAAATAAAAGATTAAAACAAATAAAAAAAACTAACATTTGATCTTGTTAAGGCTTTAACAATTTGAATGCATGTTTTGATTGATTGAAGTTTTACTTTTGAATTAATTTGATGGGTTGACGAGAGACTTCTCAGGTCTTCCCTCCAAAATGTCAATAGTCTTGAATTGATATATAACCTTATAGACTACTACGTTGACTTCAAAGTTATAACTTACTCAATTAAATTATTTAAATATTAGTTTTTTGTATGTGTTTTATTCAAAAAGAACAGTTATTATTTTAAGTTTTAAGACATAATTCAGAACTAAACTTTTGGCATACTAAAGATGTATGAGCCATCAATTATTTATGTGATGTATCCAATTACCAGTAAACTAAATTTTTAACACTTTTACAGGAGAAAAAGTTACACCTTATCCACAAATTTTAACTTTTAACCTAATAATAAATACTCTATCAAATACATTACAAAAGTTAAAGTCATTTGAACATTTAAAACTATTCATTCATTTACATGCAGTAATAACAATACAACATTAATTCACCAACGTAACAACCAAATACACTAATTTACAATTAAATAAAAACCCAAAAACCTAGACATGAGAAAGAAGACACTTTCTACAGTCAACACCTAGACAATCAATACATGGATTATCTAGATTACCTCCAAGTCCAAGAACTCATATTTCAAAAAAAAAAAAAAAAACATACAGTAAACTCAAACTCACACAAACTCACACAAACTCATCTTAAAGGGAAAAAAAAAACTCCATATACATGCCCTAGATAGCGAAAAAAAAAAATCTTCACCGTGACAATTATAATCTACAATTTATTGTCACTGCACTATATTTATTATTATAATAAAATTATTATACATAAACAAGTTTATGAATGTTGAAAATTTTGATATCACAGTTATTTGTAAAGTATAAAATATTATTGAATTAAATATACTTTAAATATATGCAAAATATAAATGTGTTTAGTTAAATTAAACAAAATTATATATACATAAACTTGAAATATATTTCAGTTAAATTGATTTTATCTGTTATGTAAATAATTGAAAACTAATAATGAATTAAAAATAATTCCATCCACATAAATTATATATATTAGGATATTATGGAACATAATATCCCATATTATGTCGATGAAATCAATTTTAAATAATTAATGATACTCTCTAAGTGAGAGAATAAGAGAGAAGAATATAAATATTTTTACCATTATTATATTCATATAAGAGGTGATCAAAATAATTTTTCTTATATTAAGTTATCATTATTATATTGATATATTTGTTCCTTATTTTTTTGGGTTAGTTTTTATTCAATGGGTCGATGCATGAGTTGTTCTCTCTCTCTCTCTCTCTCTCTCTCTATATATATATATATGTGTGTGTGTGTGTGTGTGTGGTTATGGACAGTGCTAAACTAAGGAATCTAGTTTGAGTTCATTCATCCATCACTTTGCCTTTGTCATGATAACAAACACTACACAACATCAATGAGGAATCCAGTTAGTTTCGGTTTCATTATGTTTATGGTGTGTCTGCTGCTGCAGGTTGTTTACGGTGAAGAGGAAATAAGGTGCATACCAAAGGAGAGGGAAGCACTCCTCCAATTCAAGGGTGCCCTTGTTCTTCACAAAGGTATGCTCTCATCTTGGTCCGCTCCTCACTGTTGCCAATGGGAGGGGATTCGCTGCAGCAACCTCACCGCCCATATTCTAAGTCTCGACCTTCACGGAGAATATGTCTATTATGGAAGCTCGCAACGTTATATCAGCGGAGAGATTCACAAGTCGTTAATGGAGTTGCGAGAATTAGAGTATTTGAACCTCAGTTCCAATTATTTTCCAGACAGCCACATTCCAGAGTTTCTTGGTTCATTGAGAAACTTGAGATACCTTGATCTGTCATATTCTAAGTTTGTTGGAAAAATTCCAAGTGAGTTTGGGTCTCTTTCTCATTTGAAATACTTAAATCTTGCTTGGAATTCTCTGGAGGGTTCAATCCCTCGTCAACTTGGAAATCTTTCCGAGTTGCACCATCTTGATCTCACGGGCAATTCTTTTGAAAATATCCCATCTCAGCTTGGGAACCTTTCAAACTTACAGGAGCTCTATGTTGGAGGGTTTGATGGTGCTCCCACAATTGACGAAGGAGGCCAGTGGTTGTGTAATCTTATTTCTTTAACTCATCTTTACCTGCGGTCCATATCTAATCTTCATACTTCTCATAGTGTGTTGGAAATGATTGCCAAGCTACCAAAACTAAGAGAGCTAAGATTAGTGGATGGTAGCCTTTCCGATCACTTCATTCTGTCACGGAGACCTTCCAAGTTTAATTTTTCTGCTTCTCTCTTGGCCCTTGATCTTTCCTGGAACACCTTCACGTCACCAATGATATTTCAGTGGGTGTCAAACATCACTTCCAACCTTGTTGAACTTGACCTTAGCTATAACCTCTTGGAGGGTTCCACATCAAGTCATTTTGGCACGTCGCTTAAACACCTTGACCTCTCCTCTAATGTATTCAAGGGTGCGGATTTGAAGTCCTTCATGAATATATGCACCTTACATTCTTTAAACCTGTATAGAAACAATTTGTCTGAAGATCTCCCATCCATTCTCCATAATTTGTCTGGTGGATGTGTTAGATACTCATTACAAGAATTGGATCTGACATATAATCATATCATTGGCACTTTGCCTGACGTTTCAGTATTCTCTTCTTTGAAAGCATTACTTCTTGATCGAAATCAATTAAGTGGAAAGATACCTGGATACATCAAATTACCATGGAAGTTGGAGGTTTTGTCAATTAGCTCCAACTTCTTGGAAGGTGGAGTTCCAAAATCATTTGGAAATTCATGTGCTTTGAGATCAGTGGATATCTCTAGTAATTATTTGAATAGAGAGTTTCCAATGATAATTCAGCAATTTTTTGGGTGCGCTAGATACTCACTACAAGAATTGAACTTGGCAAGAAATCAAATTAATGGTACGTTAACTGACCTTTCAAAATTTTCATCCTTGAAAAGATTGGACCTTTCATGCAATCATGTTAATGGTGAGATACTAGAAGGTAACAAACTGCCACCATCTCAGTTGGAGTATGTGAAGAAAGAAGTCCCACATCCGTGGGAACTTCAATTGGGGGCTCTCCTCCTTCCTATAAAAGGAGCCCCTCCCCCCTTATTTCAAACATCCCAAATATTTCTCCTTCTTTCTCTTTTACTTTCCTAGTATTGGTAATTTCCAATTGTAAAAGGAAAGAGTGGTCATTATAAAATTTTCATTTTTGCCTATTGTCAGGGTTATTTTTCTCGTCTCTATTTTAGTTGTGTGTATTTATGCTGGTACTCTGATCCTAACAGTGGTATCAGAGCTGCGTTCGAGTTCCGTTGCGCGTCACTAGAATAGTGTTGGTAAAATTCCGAGTATGCTACGTGGTTGCGGTTTAATCTGATCTTCCACATCGAAAGGAGTTGTTACTTGGAAAATGTGTGGTAGTGTGAAAGTACTATTGAGGAAAGTTACGGCTAGGAAAGACTTGGTACTTAAGCGTGTCCATTAGTGACCCACCTCTCTTTCCCGGGAACCTACTTGGTGTACTTGGTTCACGGTTTACTACTATTGTTCCGGTAGACAATACTATTTATAAGTGATAGTTGCATAAGTCTGTATACAACCATGGCAGCAAAGTACGAGATAGAGAAGTTCAACGGGAACAATTTCTCGTTGTGGAAATTGAAGATGAAGGCAATCTTGAGAAAGGACAATTGCGCAGAAGCAATTGAGGGAAAACCTGCAGAAATGACGGATAAAGATTGGAAGAAAATTGACGGCAACGCTATTGCAAATTTACACTTGGCAATGGCGGACTCGGTTCTATCCAAGTGTTGCGGAGAAAGATTCGCAAAGGAGATTTGGGATGCCCTCATTAAATTATATGAGGTGAAGTCACTTCACACAAGGATATTCCTGAAGAGGAAACTCTATACTCTTCGGATGAGTGAGTCCACATCGATGACGGACCACATCAACCAACCGAACACCTTGTTTGCCCAATTAGCAGCAGCAAATTTCAACATAGTTGAGAATGAGCGTGCGGAGCTCTTACTTCAGAGCTTGCCAGACTCGTATGATCAACTCATCATCAACATTACAAATAATAATATTGAAGGACAACTACACTTTGACGATGTTGCCGGAGCTATTCTAGAAGAAGAATCCAGGCGAATGAATAAGGTAGAAAGTTCTAAACAAGCAGAAGTTTTGATGATGATGAGAGAAAGATCAGCAGAACGTGGCTCAAGTGGGAGTCAAGATCATGGCAGATCTAGCTCTCGAAATAAGAAGACTTTCAAATTTAAATGCTACTACTGTGGCAAGAAAGGGCACACGAAGAAAGAGTGTTGGAAGAGGAAGAATGAAGAATCAACCTCACAAGGTTGCATTGCGAGTACTTCGAGAGGAAGGAGTAATTCGGTAAGCGAAGCGACGAATCGACTCTAATGGCGGAAACGAATTTCATGACAAGTGGATAATGGATTCAGGTGCAACTTGGCATATGACCCCACACCGAGATTGGTTTCAAACCTACAAGCCTATCTCGGGTGGATCCGTGTTCATGGGAAATGACCATGCATTGGAGATTGCTGGAGTTGGTACTCGTCAAATTAAAAATGTATGACTGGTACTATTCGCACAATCCAAGAAGTACGACATGTGAAGGACTTGAAGAAAAATATATTGTCTATAGGGCAATTGGATGACCTCTACTGCAAGATCCATGTTGAAGGAGGAATCTTAAAGGTAGTGAGGGGAAACATAGTTGTCATGAAAGCGAGAGAAAATCATGGCAAACTTGTATGTGCTTATGGGAGACACCTTGCAAGAAAATCATGCAACAACTGCGTCGACAAGCCAAGAAGAAGCGGCGATAACGTGGCACCGTAGACTTGGACATATGTCGGAGCGAGGTCTCGCAGATTCTTGCGGAACGTGATCTCATACCCGGGCTCAAGAAGGTCGATTTACTCCTTCGTGAGCATTGTGTGACAAGCAAACAACACGAGTTGAAGTTTGCAAGAACCACCACAAGGAGTAAGCAAACTTTGGACTTGATCCATTCTGATGTCCGGGAATCACCGGAATTATCTCTCGGAGGAGCAAAATATTTTGTGTCGTTCATCGATGACTACTCGAGGAGATTATGGGTATACCCTATCAAGAAGAAGTCCGAAGTATTTGCGCGGTTCAAAGACTTCAAAGCACAAGTAGAACTTGAGACCGAAGGAGAATCAAGTGTTTGAGGACGGACAATGGAGGAGAATATGTAGATGGAGATTTTCTAGCATTCTCGCAAGCAAGAAGGAATTGTGAGACAATTTTTTGTTCCACACACGCCTCGCGAGAATGGTGTAGCAGAGCGGATGAATAGAACTCTTCTAGAGAGAACCGGAGCTATGCTTGCAAACTGCGAGCATAACAAAGTCTTTCCGGGCGAAGCCGTGAATACTGCCTGTTACTTGATAAATCGGTCTCCATCAACAGCAATTGGGTTGAAAACTCCTATGGAAATGTGGAGTGGAAAATCAACCGATTATTCTTCCTTACATGTGTTTGGTTGTCCCGCGTACGTGATGTACAACACCCAAGAAAGGACGAAGTTGGATCCAAAATCCAGGAAATGCATCTTCTTGGGATATGCCGACAATGTGAAGGGGTATCGCTTGTGGGATCCCACCGCCCACAAAGTTATTGTTAGCAGAGATGTCGTCTTTGCGAGAAAATGAACTGCAAAGCAAGCGGATAAATGACAGCTCGGAAAAGGACAAGACTATAGTACGGATAGAGAAGAAGACTTCGGAACATTCCTCCGAGTCGAGGAGGAGCATGAAGAACATGAGCCAAATGAGGTGGAAGAAGGAGAACTCCGACGATCAACAAGAGAAAGAGTCGGACCATCTTGGCATTCACAATATGTGATGGCAAGTCATGATGCGTATTGTCTCCTAAGTGAAGAAGGAGAACCTTCAACTTTTCAAGAGGTCGTGAGTGGTTCAGAAGCTCCTCTATGGATGGCTGTTATGGAAGAAGAAATTGAAGCTCTTCATAAAAACAAGACATGACATCTTGTGGAACTTCCAAAAGGTCGCAGAGCCATTGGTTGCAAATGGGTCTATAAGATCAAGAGAGATGTCAATGATCAAGTAGAAAGACATCGTGCTAGACTGGTGGTAAAAGGATATGCTTAGAAAGAAGGCATTGATTTCAACGAGATATTCTCACCAGCTTGTTAGATTGACAACAATCGAAATTGTCCTGGCGATGTGTGCTTGCATTTGATTTACATCTTGAACAATTGGATGTAAAAGCTGCTTTTCTTCATGGAGAACTTGAAGAGGAAATATATATGCTCCAACCAGAAGGCTTCAAAGAGCAAGAAAACTTGGTTTGCGGGTTGAACAAATCTCTATACGGTCTAAAGCAGGCGCCAAGGTGTTGGTATAAGAGATTTGATTCCTTCATTATTAGCCTCGGATACTACAGACTAAGTTCGGACCATTGTACTTACCACAATAGGTTTGAAGAAAATGATTTCATCATATTGTTGTTGTATGTGGATGACATGTTGGTGGTAGGCCCTAACAAAGCTCGAATCCAAGAATTGAAGGCACAATTGGCTAGGGAGTTTGATATGAAGGACTTGGGACCAGCAAACAAGATTTTAGGGATGCAAATTCACCGAGACGGAAAAGATAGGAAGATTTGGCTTTCTCAAAAGAATTATTTACTTAAGATCTTGCGGCGCTTCAACATGCAAGATTGCAAGCCAATTTCTACCCCACTTCCTGTCAACCGTAAGTTATCCTCAAGTATGAGTCCTAGCAGTGAAGCGGAGAGGATCGAAATGTCTCGAGTACCGTATGCATCAGCGAGTGGGAAGTCTTATGTATGCCATGATTTGTACAAGACCGGACATTGCACAAGCAAGTGGGAGTGGTTAGTAGATTCATGGGGAATCCTGGTGGAGAACATTGGCAAAATGTGAAGAGGGTCCTTAGGTATATAAAAGGAACCTCAAATGTTGCATTATGTTATGGAGGATCAGAAGCAGTTGTCAGAGACTATGTAGATTCGGATTTTGCAGGTGATCTGGATAAAAGGAAGTCTACTACTGGTTATGTGTTTACCATCAATGGAGGGGCAGTAAGTTGGTTATTCAAGTTACAAGATGTGGTAGCTCTGTCTACTACGGAAGCAGAATACATGGCTGTCACCCAAGCATGTAAAGAAGCTATCTGGATTAAAAGAATAATGGGGGAACTTGGTCACAAGCAACAACAAATTGTTGTGTACTGTGATAGTCAAAGTGCCTTACACATTGCAAGGAATCCAGCCTTTCATTCGAGGACAAAACACATAGGAATAAGATATCATTTTGTTCGAGAAGTAGTAGAAGAAGGAAGTGTAGATTTACGGAAGATCCACACTCGAGAAGAACCTAGCAGATGTAATGACAAAGCCGGTTAATGCTGACAAGTTTATATGGAGTCGATCCCTCTATGGCCTATCGGAAGCATAAGCAACATGGATGTGAGAGAAGAAGACATAGTGTGAAGATTAGATTAATTTCATCAAAATCTTCAAGTGGGAGATTGTGAAGAAAGAAGTCCCACATCCGTGGGAACTTCAATTGGGGGCTCTCCTCCTTCCTATAAAAGGAGCCCCTCCCCCCTTATTTCAAACATCCCAAATATTTCTCCTTCTTTCTCTTTTACTTTCCTAGTATTGGTAATTTCCAATTGTAAAAGGAAAGAGTGGTCATTATAAAATTTTCATTTTTGCCTATTGTCAGGGTTATTTTTCTCGTCTCTATTTTAGTTGTGTGTATTTATGCTGATACTCTGATCCTAACAGAGTATTTGTCAATGCAATCAAACTTACTAGAAGGTGGAATTCCAGTATCATTTCGAAATGCATGTGCTTTGCGTTCATTGGATATGTCTTTTAACAAATTGAGTGGAGAGTTTTCAATGGTAATCGATCACTTGTCTGGGTGTGTTAGATATTCATTGGAACATTTAAATCTAGAGATGAATCAAATCAATTAATGGCACACTATCTGACCTCTCAACTTTTACCTCTTTGAAAAGTTTGTATATTTCAAGAAACAAGCTAAATGGAGTGATCCCTACAAATATTCAATTTCCACCTCAATTGCATGAACTAGATATGCAATCAAATTTCTTAAAAGGTATGCTCAATGAGTACCATTTTTCTAATATGTCGAAGTTATACTTGTTGATATTATCCGACAACTCATTGGACTCGGCATTTACCCAAAATTGGGTCCCACCTTTTCAGTTGCAGAAAATAGGATTTCGATCTTGCAAGCTAGGTCCAACATTTCCCAAATGGTTGCAGACTCAGAATAAATTTCTAGATATTGACATTTCAAATGCCAAAATATCAGATATTGTTCCTGAATGGTTTTGGGCTAAATTATCATTACGAGAATCGATGACTGTGAATATCACTACAAGAAAAAAGCCTATTACCTACGGAATATTACCTACGAGTAAAAATCCGTAGATAAATTTTACATTACCTACGGATTTTACCTACAAAAGTATATTCGTATATAAATTATCCATTACCTACGGAATTTACCTACGGATGGGATGATTATGCATTACCTACGGATGTAGGAGGTAGGTAATGTTTTTTTACTACTTTACCTACTCATTTACCTACGGATGTTAAATAAAAAAAAAGAAAAAAAGAAAAACCCTCGCTCACTAGTGGAAAAATAGCTTTCTATGACGGGTTTTTATCACGGTCGTAGACCACCCGTCATAGTATGTGGCGCGGTGGCATTTTTGTAATAAAATCATAAACTTTCTATGTCGGGTAAGTTTCAACCGACATAGTAAGTGGGAAGGTCACTTTCTATGTCGGTTAAATGTTACCCGACATAGAAAGTTCACTTTCTACGTCGGCTAAGATTTACCCGACATAGAAAGTTAACTTTCTATGTCGGGTAAAATTTAACCGACATAGAAAGTGTATTTGATGACGGGTGTTAGAGCAACCGACATAGTATCTTCTGTTTTAACCTTCTCCTTCCCTCCATTTCATTTCATCACTTCCCCCATAGCAGAGCTCCCCTGTACGTTTCTCCCTACGCTCCATTTCTTTTCATCAGTTCACCCATAGCAGAGCTCTCCGTTCGCTGTGTACGTTTCTCCGCACCCACATTTGCTCGTCACGCCACCTGCCAACGCTTCGTGCCGCCTGCTGCTACTGGTGCCCGTCGCCTGGGATACGTTTCTCCCCACCCAGCTCTGCACGTCACGCCACCTGCCACCTCTGTAGGTCTTCAAGAGGTAAGTTTTCGTGCTTGCTTTAGCCATTGTATGTTTACAGTATTGAATCTAGTAAGTAATAATGCTGTCAAGAGAGGAAAACATCACGGGTGCTTTTAGCTAATTTAGAGATGTATTGTAAGTAGTTTAGTCATTTGAATGTGTTTCTGTAGGCATTTGAATGTGTTTCGTGATTTTGATTTTGAAAATTAGATTTGTATTATAATGTAGTTATTTTGAGAGTGGAGTTGGATTTCGTGTAGGCATTATAATGTAGTTATTTCGTGTTTCTGTAGCTAATTTGATTTTGAAAACCCATGTATACTTCTGATGAGAATGATGATTTAGTATTTGATATACCCGAGACACCATGTTTCTCTTCAAATATGCCAAACTTGAGTGTTAATGTAGAAATAGATGATGTGCATGTCATACGTTATGACCATATGGAAGGATTTTGGGAGAATGTTCCAACTTGATAATGTATGAAATTTTTTTAATGTATTATTTTTTAATGTATGCACTTTTTGTTTATCTTCAGTGATATTGTCTAAACTAATAACTATTATTTTTTTCTTTGAACACAAATATGGCAGATTCATCTGGTACCCCTCCTCCTACACGATCCCCCTCCTACGGAAGGTGGTGACCGGAGTCGGCCGTCTACCAGGAAAAAGGGTAGGCGTGGTACACGGTTGAAGGAGTTGAATATCGATCGTAGCTCCGATCAGAAATTGTCTATCCGAGTTTGACATGCAAGCTGGTAGAGCCATTGGAGAGCACAGTGCTAGATTCACTAGCTATGTGGCCTTGCTTGGGAGAAGCAAGATTAGTATTGTTATTGAGGATTGGGACCATGTTCCAGAGGCACTGAAGAACCGGATTTGGCGAGTATCCTGGTACCTACTCTTATTTGGCATTTAACATGTTTATATATATTTAACTTTTTGGGAACTTCATGTTATTTTTATTGTGTAGGTCACATATGATGTCCCTAACACCACTTTGTTGAGGAGAAAGTGGATCTCATATGCTTGGGGAACGCTGGAGAGGTTTTAAGAGTGATCTGACCGGTCGATACATATATGGGGCATTGAGCAACAAGAACCCATGTGACCGAGTATCGGTTTTTGGATGAGGAGACATGGCGGGCATTTCGGACTCAGCGATTTGACCCTAGGTTTCAGGTTAGCACATTTGTCATTTGTTTGTAGTAATTTTTTTTAAATAGAGGTTTTAAATTTGGTATTTAACATGGAATGCAACGAGGCCAAGAGGCGGAAGGCACGGGATATTCGGAGAAAGAATATCCACCCCCACAGAGTTGTCTCGTGGGGGTTATGAGAAATTGGAGGAGAAGATGATGAAGGAGACTTCTTCAAGTCTACCTTCGAGATGACTCCGTTGTGAGTTCTGTCACCCGCCCTTCACGCCATGATAAATGGAAGAGAGCTCGCGGAACTCATCGAGGAATTACTTATCCGAGCAAACTAATGTTGTTGCTCAACGTATTGTAAGTAGCATATCCTAAACTAATTATATATGTTAAACTACAATAGGCATTTGTATTTGCTAAAAAATCATTCGTTTGTGTTGTAGGATGAGTTGGTTGAGCGAGCACTCGGGGATCATTCCACCCACATGGCCGTCGGGATATATTGGCAGTGGCCATTGGTACCCCGGAGCATCCTGGACGTGTTCATGGTGCTCGGACGAGGGTGGGCATCGAGACAGTACTTTGGTGCCCCACCCGTGGCAACTCCTTCTTTGAGGCAGGTGAATGAGCAAGAGTTTGAGTCCCTCAAACAACAAATTAGGAAGGAGATTCGAGATGAGATGTACTCGACTTGAAGGCAGAGTTATTGAGCTCAATGCGAGCGGAGTTGACATCTTTGTCCTCTCAACCTTCCGTCCCCGCACGAGAGGCATCCCCGATTCATGTCGGCACAAAGGAGAGTTGTGATGCTCCCGATAGAGGGGCAGAGGTTGTTCCTACCGACACTGTCGACTGTCGGTTGTATGCTGCGGGTCCTCCCGAGCATTTGGTGGCATACGGTACGTATTATATCTTTGACATGTATTTGGTACGGTGTTAAGCATTATATAGTCTAAAATATTTTATCCTTTGTTTACCTTAGGAAAACGTATGCATTGGGGTCAACCATCCACCACCGAGTATTGGAGATGATATGATAAGAGTGGTGGTTGTAGATGTCCGGGATGCTGCTGCCCTAATCCCTATTCCCACTGAAGAGGTTCAAACAAGTGGGACGGACACTCGACCATTTTATCTTATGGCCGGTTTCATTAACAAGACCCATCCCAACACATGCACAGAGTTGATTTATGCATTGAACGATAGTACTTATTATTTTTTGATAGGTTGATGTATATTAATGTTATTGATTTTTGGTACTTGTATAGAAAGAGGCTGAAAAAGCAAAGGAAGTTGTGCATGAATCACCACCACCACCATCCGCTTTACGACGACTCGGTGCATCGGCGACGACTATCGGGACCACTCCCATACGGTTAGATATGCCACCCGAAGTCGTATGCGGGACCAAGACGATCCCTTTTTTCTTACTCCAAAGGGATATTTTTGATCTTCTCGCTGGTACTGATATGTTATGTGTATCAGTGTTGCAGCTTTGGGAAATGTAAGTATATTTACATATTTTTTATATTCTCACTGGTACATTATTTTATAACTTTATTTATTTTCAATGTTGAAGGTATTTACATCGTTTGTGTGTTGAGAGGAAGATCCGCTTTCTCTATGAATTTCTTGACCATGTTGCCATTCAGTCCGTTGGGAATAAAGCTGAAAAGGTGCAAACGTACTTAACAGAGGCATTTCAAACTGGGGGCAAAGAAGTCTACTTAGCACCTTACTTGCATCAGTAAGTATACATCTTATAAATTAATGCACATTTATGTAAAACTGAAATTTTACTAATATTATTTCAACGTGCAGGGGTCATTGGCAGCTCATAATTATTGTTCCTCGGAAATTTCTTGTGATTCTCTTGTGTTCATTACACAAGAAACCAAATGATTTGGATATTAGAAAGCACATAGACGCGTAAGTTTGGTTTTTTTAATTGTTGTATCATATGTGCACTACTTACACCAAAATTATTTGTCCTTTTGTAGAGCTTTGGAAGCTCACCTAAGGTTGCAAGGCCTTCCATCTCATGCTAGAAAGAAGTTGACGTATATTGCACCAAAGGTGACCAAACATTCCTCTTACTGTTGTTCAATTAGTCATTTAAAGTTAATCTGACATGTATTTAACTTGTAGTGTCCACGGTAACCGGCAAGCCATGAGTGCAGGTATTATGTGATGAAGCACATGCACACCATCGTAGACAAAAATATTATGGGCTCATGGAGGGAGGTAAATATATTATAATTAAGTCAAATATGCCAATTATGTAAATGGTTTCTAAATCTGAAATGTTTCAATATGTAGGAATTTACAGACTCATCTGCAATGAAGATTGAAGTGTTAGACGATATTAGAGAGCAGTGAGCTTCTTTCTTTTTAAGCATTCAATCTTCATAGGAAATTTGACTTGTAACAATTTAGATTGAATTGATTTAAGTTAAGAAATTTACATTCGTTTAAATAAATGAACTGTCTGGAACTGGATCTGTCTGTACATATATTGATTTCAATGTGTTTCATATGTACATATCTGTCTGCAACAGGATCTGTCTGTACTGGATATATATCTGTAGCAAATTTATATATGAACTGTGCATATCTGTCTGTACTGGATCTGTGAATATTTGTCTGGAACTGTGATGAATAGGCAGGTCTACTCGAAGAAAGGTAGCATCTCTAAAGAAAATGCAGGTATTTAAAAAAAAAATAACACTTTCTACGTCGGTTATGTCATTAACCGACGTAGAAAGTACTTTCTACGTCGGTTAATGACATAACCGACGTAGAAAGTTTAACATTTTATGTCGGTTATAAGCATAACCGACATTGATAACACATACAATCACGGTTACTGTTAACCGATATAGATACTGGGGTTATAGAAAGTTAGAAAGTAAGACTTTCTATGTCGGTTATCAGTGTTAACCGACATAGAAAGTATTATGACCGATCAGAACCAGTTATGACCGATCAGAATTGCTCATACAAAGTAGGACTTTCTACGTCGGTTTCCTGACTAACCGACGTAGAAAGTCATCCTATGACCGATCAGAACCAGCTATGATCGAGCAGAATAGCTCTACGACCGATCAGAACCAGTTTGACCGATCATAATAGCTCATAGAAAGTAGGGCTTTCTACGTCGGTTCCTGGGAACCGACGTAGAAAGTCTTACTTTCTACGTCGGTTGTTAGGAATCGACGTAGAAAGCCTTACTTTCTATGACCCCCGTATCCGCGCCTCACTCAAGCTCCCTAACTCTTTCCTTCGTCTCCCTCAATTTCACTAACCTCCTCTATAACCCGCCAGCCACCTCCTTCACCAGAACCCTAGCTGCAGCCTCCCCACTCTCGAGCACCCCACTTCGTCGTCCCCTTCGTCGAGCCACCACAAGGCCAAGTCGCAGTCGCGGCCTCACCCTAATCCAACCTCCACCAAAGCCCCTCGTCATCCACGACAACCACCACCATCGAGCGTCCCAACCCCCACTCCTCACCACTAACGTCTCCACTCTGCTCCACTTCCCTCCTGTGTTGAATCTCTCCCTTCGCCCCAAACCACCGCGCACCACTGCCCATAGCCGGCCACCGCGAACCCAGCCGCAAATCAACCCCCGAGTCGGGACGCCACCACACCCCCTGTCGCGCGAGCATCCCCGCAGCACTGGAACTTGAGTCACCTCGACGCCGGCCGCGGTCACCGCCTCTCCTCGCTCCAGCCCACCCCCATTGTGCCACCGAGCTCGGCTGTGAGCTAGAGGTGAGATATAGAGGCAGCGAGTTAAGCCTCGGTATTATGTTTTAATCCTATTTCTTTCACATTTTTTGGAGTCTCGAACCGTTCGCTTAGTTAACTCTTAAGCCCGAGTCCGGTTTATTTGCATATGAATCATTGAATTGGTGACTCGTTAGTTGAATAAGATCTTGGTTTATTAAGGTTTTTTGTACTCGTTATTTCGTTTAGTTTGGCTTGAATCTGTGGTTTTCACTTGATGAGGTTGAGACTGGTGTTATCCAAGTCCTATTGGCTTGGTTCATGTCTCTGTGGCTTAGTTTCTTGGTGGGTGAGTTAAGAATGTGTTTCCACCTTACAAATGCTTCATAATCATGACCCCAAAAAACTTACATTATGGCCATATAAAATCCATTTAGGATTAGTTTTAGCAGTAAAACTTACATTATGTAAGCTGATTCAGTATGAATTTGTTATGATGAAGATAATGTAAGCTTGAATTCTTTGTCGTCATCTTCACTCTCTCTGTCAACTACATTGTTGTTATACTCTGTGAAGATGATTGTTAGAGTGAGTAATTAACACATCCAAACAACGTACCCTTCTAAGTTATACCCGGGTTTTGTAGCTAGTAATGCAGTGTCTTGAAGTAAATTCAAAGCATATTGAGAGGAGTTTACTCGTGGTGTTGTATTCTTTTTGTGTTTTCTTAACTTATGGAAGTTGTATCTTACACCAGTTGTGAAATGATAATTCTCATTGATATTTTTGACATTAATTGCTGTCTTTTATAATTATTCTTCAGTATTGCATTCCCTTCTGTTTCTAAAGTGTTTTTATATCAATCAATATAGTAAACCTCCCGACAAATCTCAATTCACAAACTCAACTACAGTTTGGTAATACTCAAAACTAGGCAATCCAAGAGAAATAAATGTTCACTACTGAATACTTGTAGAACATGGATCAATTTTATGCAAATCGCTATTGGATGTATGATCGAAGCCATAGTAATAGAGGTGGTTTAAAACAAAGTTTTGTTGATGGCGTTGAAGAGTTTGTCATGAAAGTTTCTCAACAAGTTTGTTATCAAAATGAAGGCCAAACGAGATGTCCATGCAATAAATGTCAATGTACAAAGATCTTGCCAATGGAAATGGTTAAACTTCACCTTTATAAAAATGGTTTCATGCCTGATTATTATGTTTGGGTTGATCACGGTGAGGAAATGCCTCATGCTAACAAAAATTGGACACATGCTTCAAGTAGTGGGTTACATTTTTCAGAAGATGAGGCATTGATGGCAATGCAGGACATGGTGTATGACGCACTTAGGCAACATGAAACATTTCAACCACCAGAGTCAAATATCATGGAAGAGCCTCCAAATGAAGAAGCTCAAAGATTTTATGATTTGTTGTTGGAAGCGAATAAACCTTTGTTTGAAGGTGCTTTAGACTCCAAACTGTCCATATGTGTAAGATTGTTAGCTTGCAAATCTAATTGGCATGTTCCTGATCACGCTTTAAATTTCATTATAAAAATGCAGAAGGTTCCATCCATGTCGGGTTGCATCACAAGCTATAACAATGACTATTAAGCAACAATATTCTAAGCCATGGCTGACATGGGGTTCAATGACCGATGTTGAAAAAGAGACATTCTTTCAACGATTTAAAGTAAGTTTTCTTATATTTAGGCTGATGAATTATTTTTATTACTTACATTCATTGACACAATTATTATTATTTGTTTTTTTGTGTAAATCATTTGCAAAGAGAAAGGTCACCTGGAGACCTGAAGATGAGGATAGGATTCGAAAGAATTTTCACTAAAAGGCCTCACATAGGCTATCTGAAATGTTCAAAGATGCTAGAAGGACAGGTCAAAAGCCCTATTGGATGTTTGATGATGTGTGGAAAACTCTGTTGAACAAGTGGAACTCAATTGATTATCGTGCAAAGTGTGCACAAGCTCGGAAGAATCGATCTTCTGAGACGGGTGGTAGTTTACACACAGGTGGTTCTATTAGTATGCATGAACACGCCATTCGTATGGTAAATATGAAATTATAACAAAAGTTTCTTTCTTTCATTTCTTCATGATATGTTATTAATTAATTTTTTTTCCAGGAAAAGGAGTTGGGTCGTCCCGCACATATTGATGAGGTGTTCAAACGAGACTCATATACGAAAGGTTAATGGTGAATTTGTTGATGAAAGGTCTAGAAAAACTCATGTGAGTTGTGAACTTATTTAATATTACTCTATTACTCTCTTATATGTTATGATGAATATGTGTTGTATATCGTACATAATTTTTATTTGTATGTGAATAGGAAGAATTTCGGAGAAGATACTCCGAGGCTAGATCCGAGGCAGCATCCTGTGCTGCCGAAACCGAAGTCATCTTCATTAGATCCTATAGAGGAGGAGAGAATAAGGACTGAAAGTTGGATTCTTGCTGCATCTAGCAACAAAAAGGGTCGGATCTACGGTGTTGGAGAACTTGCCCATAAGTTTAGGCCTGGAGATACCCTCTCATATTCAGCATCTACTGATTCTCGTGAGATTACACAATTAAAGAAACAAGTGCTTAGTTATAGGGAGGATAATGAAAGATTGAACCACCAATTACAAACACTTGTCAGTGTTGTCCTTCCTTTACTTCCACCTGATGCCCAACAAGCATTTCAACAACAACATTCCCAACAAGGATCACAACAACAATCACAACAGGAGCAGCAAGTGCAGCAAGAGCAGCCTCAAGATGAAAATTACTATAATTATTAGGACACTCAAACAATATTGTCATAATATTTATTATAGTACTTCTTTGGATTTGTATGTTCTTAGATATTTCAAGGACTACTTGATGCATGCTAATATTAGGATTTGTGTTTGATATCTGAATATGCATTTGGTGCATATAAATATTATGGAATATTGTTAAATTTGATATCTAAATATTTTATGTGTAATATGCATGTAACAGGTAAAATTTAGTTAAATTGGTGGTGATAAAATTGTATAAATTTACTTAGTGATTTTCCTACGGATTTACCTACGGATTTTGAATGAGGTAATTACATACGGATTGCAATCCGTAGGTAATTACCTACGGATTCTGTTCGTGGGTAATTACCTACGGATTGCAATCCGTAGGTAATTACCCACGAACAGAATCCGTATGTAATTACCTACAGATTGCAATCCGTAAGTAATTACCCACGAACAAAATCCGTACATAATTACCTACGGATTGCAATCCGTAGGTAATTACCTACGGATTCTGTTCGTGGGTAATTACTTACGGATTGTAATCCGTAGGTAATTACCCACGGACGACATTACCTACGGATAGTAATTCCGTAGGTAATTACCTACGGATTTTCTACGGAAAAAAATTCATAGGTAAAATGACATTACCTACGGATTTTTGCCATTATCTACGAATTTTTGCCGTAGGTAATAGGCTTTTTTTTTGTAGTGTATGTCATACAACAATCTACGAGGTATAATTCCAAATTTTCCACAAAACAATTCTTCTTATTTTATATCCCTTAGATCAAATCAATTTGAAGGCCCTATTCCTCTATTTCTACGTAATTTTGTATCTCTTGATTTATCAAAAAATAAATTCTCGAGTTCTCATTCATTTTTATGTGTGAATGGTACAATTCAAACTTTGTACGAATTAGACCTTTCAAATAATCAGTTATATGGACAAATCCCAAATTGTTGGAACCATTTGAACTCACTAGCTTATTTAGATTTGAGTCACAATAATTATTCAGGAAAAATTCCTACTTCAATGGGATTGCTTCTTGATCTTCAAGCATTAATGTTGAGAAACAACAACTTAGTAGAAGGAATCCCTTTGTCATTGAGGAATTGCTCAAAGCTAGTAATGCTAGATTTGTCAAAGAACAAACTCTCAGGGCCTATTCCTAACTGGATTGGGACAAACAAAGAATTGCAAATTTTAAGTTTGGGAGGGAATCAATTCAATGGGAGTTTACCATTACAGATTTGCTGTTTAATAAACATTCAGCTCTTGGATCTCTCACTAAACAATTTATTTGGGAAAATTCCAAAATGCATAAGAAACATTACTTCAATGGCTCAAACAACATCTTCAATGAACAATGGAGATCATGAGTACTTTTTCAACACCAGTCATTTCTCAGGCAATCAACTATACGATTTGAGTGCATTGTTGACGTGGAAAGGTTCAGAACAAATGTTTGAGAATAAAGGTTTATCACTCTTAAAGAGCATTGATCTTTCAAGCAATCATTTTTCAGAAGAAATTCCCGTGGAAATAGAGAAATTATCTGAATTGGTTTCGTTGAACTTATCAAGAAACAAATTGATTGGGAAAATTCCTCCAAATATTGGAAAGTTAACATCACTTGAATCTCTTGATCTGTCAAGAAACCAACTTGTTGGTTCAATTCCTCCAACTCTTACTCATATTTATGGACTTAGTGTGCTAGATTTGTCACATAATCATCTAACCGGAGAAATTCCAACCAGCACACAGTTACAGAGTTTCAATAGTTCGAGCTATGAAGATAATCTCGATCTTTGTGGACCACCGCTTAAGAAATTATGTATTGAGAGAGGACGAATACAAGAACCAAAAGTTAAAGTTGATGAGGAAGAAGATTCATTTTTGAATAAAGGATTTTGGACGAGTATGTTACCAAATTTTGGGTCATGTATATTTATGACACTTAATTTGAATGTGTTAGGGTTATTATTTATCCAAATAATAAAGTGATCTAACTAAATAAAAGTTTTGACTAAATGCATATGTCATGAAAATAAAATTGTGTAGAGATCATAAAGTAATTTCTAATTTGATGAGGGACCAAATTAGAAATACTAAAACTTAAGTAATTAACTTAATTTTGATTATTTAAATGGTCATAGTCTCCTTCTGGGAGCACACATCGAACGTAAGTTTCAGTCCCGTTCTTTTCTTTCAATCCTCATCAAGAGAGAAAATCCAGAGGAAAAATACAGGTGCTCTCCAGGTGAAAGACCATAAGATCAATAGTCCTCTATAAAGAATATCATCATTATGACTAATTCAGATACGCTTTCGCATTCAGTTTACAACATGTTTATGAGTATAAAATTATATTTATGTTTGATAGTTAAAATCAAAATCAAGATCATAACAGTAAATTACTCATAATTGGTATCAGAGCAACACATACTTAATTCATATTTGTCGTGGGATATTACATTTAACAAAATTCAGTTTATAATCAAGAACCCTAGTTTGAAAATATTCTCTAATTTTCGTAAACCTAAATTCCATTTTAGGAGTAATATCCTCAATTTTTTTTTGGAGTCGTGGTTTGTGTGTCTATGTGTATGACTACATTCAGAATGTCAAAGGTTTGGAGAAATAATCTTTCTGGCGTTGCGACTATCAGAAAATCAACATTTCTGGGTTTACTCGTCAACATTTGTTGGGATTTACCAAAACCCTAAAATTTCAATTTAGACCTAAACCCATAATTCTTCGCTCCTTCTCTCCGCCGCCACCACTCACCACTAATGGCGTTGCGCATCTGGTGCTGGTGGAGATGTTCACGTGGCAGGGGCGCGCAACGTCTTCGTATGCGGACCTGGTACTTCACGGGCAATAATAATGACTGCAATCGCGGGAACGCACGTGTTTGGTGTCGTGAGTTTTCATCTCAGAGAAGCCGAAATTCCCTTTGCATGTTCCAGGTTAAGCCTCAAGCGTATTGGTGATTGTCCTCAGCGAAATGTGGTTCTAGGACGCAGGGGAAATACTGTGATTCCCAAAATAAGTAAATACTGTGATTCCCACAATTAGAGCTCAGAGGATTCCAGGTTATGCTCCAGAATCCAAGTTTTACAAAGAAGAAGTCATTCTCTGGCCCTGGCGAGTCCCTCAGAAAAATGGGAAGGGCGAAAACTCGGAAAAACGCTTCTCTGGTTGATGCCTGGTTCAAGCAAATTAAGGTGAAGGAGGATTTTGAAACAGAGAAGCGTGCCACTGCATTTTCTGAGAGGAATTTAGACATATTCAGAATCTTAATATTTTTATTTAAAATTATAAATAAGAATGCGTCTGTTTCAATTGGTCACGTGCATTCTAATTCACCCATATAATTAAAAAATAAAAATAAAAAAATGCGAGGTAAGAATGTCTTCATGGAGGGAAATTATGCCGCACAGGTCCTTAGAGAGAGTTAGCGTAAGGAATATCAATTAAAGGGTTTAGTTTAAAATCCTAGATGGCATTTAGTTACTAACAATCGGGCCCTTAACCCATGAGATCGTCTTCGGCCCATGATGCATTCTGCAGTGGCGATGGTTCACGCCTGTGAATGTCATTGTATATATATATATATATATATATATATATATATATATATATATATATATATATATATAAAAATTTCAAAACAATTCAACATAAAATGCATATCCAGAAATTATAATTTTTTTGTCTTCTTTAGAATTATAAATATTCGATTTTGCTATATAATTAATATATTCAATTTTCGGTAGTTTAATATTTTTTGTGAGCAAATTAAGTCAAGAAGTCACCAAAGTAACCTCTCTTGAATTGGGTAGTTCATAAAAAATATTGAATGTTAGTGTTTGTGTATATTCATGCGAATATTAGTCAGCCAAAGGAAGATTAATATTTGGCCGAATTGCATACACACTTGTAATGATAAACATGTGATAATTATAAGGATTTGTTTTGTCGATGATAAATCAATCCAAAGACTGGTTTGTTGTTAGACGTGTTTTATTATCAATGTTTGATCATTACAACAAGATACCCCTAGCAGTTAATATCACTACAAGAAAAAACGCTATTAGCGACTGAAAATATCGGTCGCTAATGGCCAAAAATCGGTCGATATTCTGTTAGCGACGGAAATTACCGACCGAAATGGTTGGTCGCAAAAGGGCAAGTCGCTAATTTGTTAGCGACCGATTTACATTTCGGTCGCTAAATAGCGACCGATGAGGTGGTCGTTAAAGTGGTTGCTAAATAATTTGGTCACTTATTCATTGAAGACCAAAATAACGACTGAAAATAATATAATAAATCGGTCGCTAAATCCGTGGTAAAGTTTTAAAAAATAGCGACCGATATATTCGGTCTCTAATATATTAATATAATTATTTAAATAATAATTAAAATCAGTCACTAAATCGGTCGCTAAATTGGAGACAAAGTTAAAAATAATAGCGACGGATATAATCGATCGCTAATATATTAATATAATTATTTAAATAATAATTAAAATCGAGTCGCTAAATTGGAGATAAAGTTAAAAATAATAGCGACGGATATAATCGATCGCTAATATATTAATTGAATTATTTAAATAATAATTTAAATCGGTCGCTAAATCGGTCGCTAAATTTGAATTGTATATTATAATAAATTTGTAGCGACCAAAAATTTGGTCGCTAATCTAACCAAATCTGAAAATTTTCGTTTAAAATTTTGTATATCCAATTTGACAAAATTTATACCTGCTTAATTCATCCAAACATAACACAAATGAAAACTTAAGAACTAAAGTCAAATTATTCAAATCATAAAATTTGTACCTGCTTAATTCATCCAAACATAACACAAATAAAACTTAAGAACTAAAGTCAAATTTTGTATATCCAATTTTACAAAATTTGTACCTGCTTAATTCATCCAAACATAACACAAATGAAACTTAAGAACTTAACAACTACTCAAGAGCTTAAATCCACCATACTCATCCTCCAAGGCTTGGGGAACGTCCCAATGAAAAAGTGTCACATATGGTTCCATACCTGCATTTTTCACTATTGTTATTATGATTAAGAACCATATAGATATGGTATACTAGAGAAATGTAAAGATCTAAATAATAAATATGAATGAATCATGACCATTCTCCAGCAGTTCGTTGATGAGATTGTTATAGTAGTCTATTCCTGCCTGGTTTACTCCTGCAGAAAGCTTTCCTTCTGCAAATAATTCATGAGAAATTAATAATAGTTACTATGGAACACTAACTTAGAAAGCCAACTTATAAACTTGACTTACTCGGTAATACCCTGGGCCAAGAAATGGAGAATCTGTAAGCATCCAAATTCATGTTCTTCATGATTCCAATATCCTCCTAAAAAATTTGAACCAGTTTATCATGACTCTACATATTACTCCAATTTTTTTACCATCCAATCTTTGATACCATTCAATCTTTGATACATCCACATTCTACCAACGGGATCTCCATTCTTGCAAACTAACTACAACAATCAGTATAAGTGAAACTGCATTATTCACTTTATGTGATGCACTACTTATGTTTTTCTATTCTTGCAAATTAACTACAACAATCAGCATAAGTGAAACTGCATTATTCATTTTATGTGATGCACTACTTATGTTTTTCTATTCTTGCAAATTAACTACAACAATCAGCATAAGTGAAACTGCATTATTCACTTCATGTTATGCAGTACTTACGTTTTTCTAATACATTTTTTCCAAGGTATTTATCCACTACTTATGTAGTACGTATGATACAGACCACCAAATAATTGTGTAAGTAAACCCAATAATTATGAAATTTCTTTTCACTAAGATCCAACAGATAAGTGAAACAAATTACAAATGGTTAACCTGAGGGCGTACAGTCTCAACAAGTTCTCAAATTGGTCTGTCAAGCACCACCAAATCCGCAGTAAGAGGGATCGAAGAACCTATCTATTTCACAAATCCACCTACAACAAACAGATAAAGAAATTCTGTCAAAAGTATCTCTCCTATATTATTCACAATGCAAGAGAATAACAGTATATACATTCAAACAAGCCACACCTTGGTTGGATTAGGTTAAGAACAGAGGTGTGGCGCGGTGGCAGAGGGTGCGGAGGAGGTTAAGAACAGAGGTGTGGCACGGTGGCTCACAGGGTGGCGTCCGGTTGACGAGGAGCTTTGGTGGAGGTTGGATTAGGGTGAGGGCTGACTTGAGGTGATCAGTGAGGGGGCTAGGGCTCGCCGGGAGTGAGGAGGAGATATTGGCCAAGGTTAAGAGGAATGGGTGAGTGAGGCGCGAGAGTTAGGGTTATTTGGGGATAAGTGGCGTGAGATAGGAAAGTAAAAAATGTGGTTGTATATGATAGCGGTTAAATCTTAACCGCTATTATAATAGCAATTCTAATAGCGGTTAAATCTTAACTGCTATTATATAGCACTTCTAATAGCGGTTAAACCTTAACCGCTATTATATATTTTCAAATATGATCGATCATTTGAAAATGTAATCGATCATAATCGAAAAATGTGAATGTCGCTCGAGCGAGATCAGTGTCGCTTAAGCGAAAAACAACCCGAGAATGCCAATTTTGTGCAGGTGGCGTCGCTCGAGCGAGAGTAGTGTCGCTCGAGCGAGAGTAGTGTCGCTCAAGCGAAATACAACCCGAGACTTAATAATCTTAAAATATGGTTGTATATGATAGCGGTTCCACCGGAACCGCTCTTAAAGGGAACTTCTAATAGCGGTTAAACCTTAACCGCTATCTAATATACACTTCAGATAGCGGTTATAGTGGAACCGCTATTATATCCTCTCAATTATGATCTATCATTTCAAGTTATGATCGATCAGAATCGGATTTCGCTCGAGCGAGAGTAGTGTCGCTCAGCGAAATACAACCCGAGAATTCACAATCTTAAAATATTTTTTTGAATATTATGTTTTTAAATTTGCTATTAGAGAAAACCTTTCAGAATTCAAAATGTTAAATACTTTTAAATATTAAAATTAACCTTATCAAAAATTAGGAAAAAAAATTCATCCAAAAGAGTTCAAAAATGTATAAGAGTATTCTCAATTTTGAGTTTAATTATATTGTAATTATTTTAATTTACATTTTGTGATCTTCTTAAAATTAGCATCAATAACATTAGACTTTACATTTGATTCATACCTAACTAATTATAGATTAAAAGGAAAGTGGTATTACTTTTCTATTTACCTTATTCTTTTAATTATTTTATATAATAATAATCAAAATATTCACATTCATATGGGCATTTTCGAAAATAATATTATTGTATTATTGTTAAAATTAGCATCAATAACATTAGACTTGATCTTCTTAATTATATTGTTCATTCTCAAAGTAGAAAATTATATTGTAATTATTTTAATTTAATAAAATATAATTTAAATTTTTAATACTAAAATTAAAAGATTAAATAATAATGACTTTAATTCTTTAAATTGAGTATTTAGAAACTAAAATTATAGTTTCTCTGTTTTAAATAATTAAAATAAATAGTTAAAAATAAAAATCAAAACTAGTATTATCTTCAATTTATTAAAAGTGTAATTAAATCTCTATTTTCTTAATTTTTTTTGTTTCAAACTTCTCAATTCTACATTTTTGTAACTTCTATCATTATATTATCATCCTCATCTCCTCCCATGTTCTACTTTATCTTTACAATAGTTAATATTCTTAAATAATCTATATTTTTAATTATAATTTTTTAATATATATTTTGAAATTAATCAATTCTAATCTATTATTTGAAAAACTAATCAATTCTAATCAATAATTTAGAAAACTAATCGATTATAATTAATTATTTGAAAAAATTATCAAATATGATCGATCATTTTGAAAATCTAATCGATCAGAATCGGATTTAGCTTGAGCGAGAATAGTGTCGCTCAAGCTAAATACAACCCGAGACTTAACAATCTTAAAATATGGTTATATATGATAGCGGTTCCACCGGAATCGCTCTTAAAGGGAACTTCTAATAGCGGTTAAACCTTAACCGCTATCTAATATACACTTCGAGATAGCGGTTATAGTGGAACCGCTATTATATCCTCTCAACTATGATCGATCATTTCAAGTTATGATCGATCAGAATCGAATTCGCTTCGAGCGAGAGTAGTGTCGCTCAAGCGAAATACAACCCGAGAATTCACAATCTTAAAATATTTTTTTGAATATTATGTTTTTAAATTTGCTATTAGAGAAAACCTTTCAGAATTCAAAATGTTAAATACTTTTAAATATTAAAATTAACTTTATCAAAAATTAGAAAAAAAAATTAATCCAAAAGAGTTTAAAAATGTATTATAATATTGTCAATTTTGAGTTTAATTATATTGTTCATTCTCAAAATAGAAAAATATATTGTAATTATTTTAATTTAATAAAATATAATTTAAATTTTTAATACTAAAATTAAAAGATTAAATAATAATAAATTTAATTCTTTAAATTCAGTAGTTAGAAACTAAAATTATAGTTTCTCTGTTTTAAATAATTAAAATAAATATTTATAAATAAAAATCAAAATTAGTATTATCTTAAATTTATTAAAAGTGTAATTAAATCTCTATTTTCTTAATTTTATTTGTTTTAAACTTCTCAATTCTACATTTTTGTAAGTTCTATCATTATATTATCATCCTCATCTCCTCCCATGTTCTACTTTATCTTTACAATAGTCAATATTCTTAAATAATTTATATTTGTAATTATAAATTTTTAGTATATATTTTAGAAATTAATCAATTCTAATCTATTATTTGAAAAACTAATCAATTCTAATCAATAATTTAGAAAACTAATCGATTATAATTAATTATTTGAAAAAATTATCCAATATGATCGATTATTTTGAAAATCTAATCGATCAAAATAAAAAAATCTGGTTGTATATAATAGTGGTTCCATCTGAACCGCTTATTAAAATGGCACTTCTAATAGCGGTTAACCCTCAACCGCTATCTAAAATATACTTTAGATAGCGGTTAACGTGGAACCGCTTATTATATAGTTTCAAATATTAATTATTTTTTTTAATATTATGTTTTTAAATTTGGTAATACGTAAAACGTTTCGAAATCAAAATGTTAAATACTTTTAAATATTAAAATTGACTTTATAAAAAATTAGGAAAAAAAATTAATAAAAAATAGTTCAAAAATGTATTATAATATTTTCAGTTTTAGTTTAATTATATTTTTCATTCTCAAAGTTGAAAAATATATTATAATTATTTTAATTTAATAAAATATAATTTAAATTTTTAATACTAAAATTAAAAGATTAAATAATAATAAATTTAATTCTTTAAATTTAGTATTTAGAAACTTTTTTAAAAGAGTGCTAAAGTTTGCTTGATTGATTGCTCAAGGATGTGTAAAAGCTGATGTTCAATGTGTGTTTAAAAAGTTCAAGCCAAACTGTTTTTATAGAAGATTTTCAAAACTGCTGGTTTAATCAATCTGTTAAAATAATCTTTTAATCTGTTAAAACTTCTTTTAATCCATTAAAACGTTCTTGATTCTTTAACAGATTTGTTTTAACTGATACGACAATGTTTATATCAATTAAAACTCTTTACAAAAAATCTTCTAATTTGTTTTAATCGATTGTTTCAGTGATTCAATCGATTGAAATACTGCAAAACTTTATTGTGAGTTTTTCCAAGTGATTTTAACTCGATAAAAATAAGTTTTAATCGATTAAAACGCTGTATAGAAATTTTCTAAGTTGTTTTAATCGATTGAAACGTGTTTTAATCGATTGAAAAAGCTCTGATCGGTCATAACTCAATTCTGATCGATCATATCTGATTCTGATCGGTCATAATTACATTCTGATCGATTATCCTGAACTCTAAGTGGTTTTAATCGATTAAAACCAAGTTGTATCGATTAAAATACTCGCAAAAACACTTCTCTTAACATTTTAAGTGTTTTTAATCGGTTATTTCGAAGCTTTATCAGTTAAAACACCGACGTAAGGTTTTCAAAACTTTCTTTAATGAAAACAACCTAGTTATTTCGAAATTATATCAGCTTAAAAACTTGTTTAAGAAAACTTTTGTTAAAATACTTTGTTTTTAACTCGCTTAAACGTATTTAGAGGCATTTTGCAAAATCTTTTAAGTGAAGAAACCTCATGCAGCAGAAAAGATAAAAATGATTATACCTAAGATAGTGAAGACACACTAATTCCTCTACTCTTTTATCAAAGTGATCTGTTGACCGCTACAAAGTTGACTTTGACTTTATCTTTGACTTCATCAAATCAATAAGATCTTTGTCGAGTGTTTCAATAAGATCTTCATCACTTTCATACAATAATTAATATTCTTAAGTAATTTATATTTTTATTTATAATTGTTTAATATATATTTGAGAAATTAATCAATTATAATCTATTATTTGAAAAACTAATCAATTCTAATCAATTATTTAGAAAACTAATCAATTCTAATCAATTAATTTTATTTGTTTCAAACTTCTCAATTCTACATTTTTGTAAGTTCTATCATTATATTATCATCCTCATCTCCTCACATGTTCTACTTTATCTTTACAATAGTCAATATTCTTAAATAATTTATATTTGTAATTATAATTTTTTAGTATATATTTCGAAATTAATCAATTCTAATCTATTATTTGAAAAACTAATCAATTCTAATCAATAATTTAGAAAACTAATCGATTATAATTAATTATTTGAAAAAATTATCAAATATGATCGATCATTTTGAAAATCTAATCGAGCAGAATAAAAAAATCTGGTTGTATATGATAGCAGTTCCACTGGAACCGCTATTATATGTTACATTCGCTTGAGCGAATGCTACTTTCGCTTGAGCGAATGTTGACCTGCGTAAACGTTACTTTCGCTTGAGCGCTTGAGCGAATGTTACTTTAGCTTGAGCGAATGTGATTATATGATAGCGGTTCCACAGGTGGCGTCGCTCGAGCGATGTTGTTTTCGCTTGAGCGAATGTTGACCTGGGTAAACGTCGATCAAAGTTAGCCGGATAATGTAACCTGAGTGTCTCATGTTTGAATCGGATGTCGCTCGAGCGAGAATAGTGTCGCTCAAGCGAAATACAACCCGAGAATGTCAATTTTGTGCAGGTGGCGTCGCTCGACCGATGTTATTTTCGCTTGAGCGATATTACAAAAATCAGATATAATCATGGATTATTTTCTCATTAGCGACCGATTTTAATTCGGTCGCTATTTGAATTTGTAATTCGGTTGCTAAATCAGTCGCTAAATGATTTTTTTATTTATGTATGAAATAGCCACCGATTTAGCGACTGAAAATTTGCGACGCACAAAAATTGGTCGCTAAATCGGTCGCTAATTGCGACGGAATTAAAGTGATCGCTAAATCGGTCTCTAAATACGACTGAAATTAAATCGGTCGCTATATCGGTCGCTAATTGCAACCCAAATAATTCGGTCGCTAATTTCGGTGGCTAAATATGTTTTTTCTTGTAGTGTATTACTGTCCAAAGACTTGATATTGATGGTGCATTGAGTGTCTTGAGATGAGTTAAATCATTATTTGAATATATATTTATAATTATTTATGTTATAATGTGAGCATAATTAGTTTATTTCTTTTGTTCTAATTCAGCTACAATTGCTTTTGTATCTGCCAATTTGAATTCTGTTCCGATCCTCAATGGAACAAATTTTAAGGACTAGAAAGAGAATATTGATATTATTCTTGACTGCATGGATATGGATCTTGCATTAAGGACTGAACAACCTTCTACTCCTACGGATTCAAGTACCTCTGAATAGAAAAGCGATTATGAGAAGTGGAATCGCTCAAATTGAAATGAGTCTAATGATTATTAAGCGCGACATCCCGGAGGTGTTTAGGGGCACTGTTTCTGAAAACATCACAAGTGCCAAAGAATTTCTTGCTGAAATTGAACAGCGCTTTGCAAAAAGCGATAAGGCGGAGGCAAGCACTCTTCTTCAGAACTTGATCTCCATGAAATATCAAGGCAAAGGAAATATCAGGGAATACATTATAAGCATGTCTAATATTGTTTTTAAACTCAAGGCACTAAAGCTTGAACTCTCAGAAGACTTGCTCATTCATTTGGTGTTGATTTCTCTTCCCGCAACGTTTAATCAATTTAAGGTATCTTACAACTGTCAGAAGGATAAATGGTCTCTTAATGAGTTCATTTCTCATTGCGTGCAAGAAGAAGAAAGGCTAAAGCAAGATAATACAGAAAGTGCTCATTTTGCAAGCACCTCTAAGGCTAAAGGCAAAAGAAAGAGATCAGAGGATCCCAAGAAGGAAGCTGCTAAAGGTCCAGAACAAAAGAAACAGACTCAAGAAAACAAATGTTTCTTTTCTGATAAGACTGGACACGTAAAGAAGCATTGTGTTAAATATCATGCTTGGCGTGAAAAGAAAGGTATGTTTCTTACTTTGGCTTGTTCTGAAGTCAATTTAGTGTTAGTACCTAGTAACACTTCGTGGTTAGACTCAGGTGTAACTACTAATATCAGTGTTTCTATGAAGGGTTGCCTAAACTACCGGAAGCCAACTGATTCTGAAAGATGGATATACGTTGAAAATGGCAAATTGGTGGAGATGGAGACTATTAGGCACTTTAGATTATTATTATTATGTACTGGTTGTTTATTTTAAAAGGCACTTTTGTTATGCTGTCGTTTAGACGGAGTTTGGTTTTAGTTTCTTATTTGGACAAATTAGGTTATTTATGTTCATTTGGAAATAATAAGTTCAGTTTATCTTTTAATTCAGATATTATTGGCACTAGTTCACTTTTGGCTTATGATAATATGTATTTACTTGATATTGTGACCACCTAAAATGAAATTCTTAATACAGAATCTCGTGATACTAAACGTAAAATTGACAATACTTACTCAGGTGCATTATGGCACAGGCGCTCATGTCACAATCTAATCGTGGGGCTTGGGCTTGTGTTACACTTTTAAAGATATGGTAAGAAGTATGATTTGTTATTCCACCTTACCAGAGTCACTCTGGGGAGAAACACTAAAGACGACAACTTATATTTTAAACAGAGTACCAACTAAAACAACTACTAAAACACCTTATGAGCTTTGGACTGGGCAAAAGCTTAGTCTTGAGCATTTCCATGTATGGGGTTATCCAGTTGAGGTAAAACCTTATAAGCCAAATGAAAAGAAATTGGACTCTCGAACAATGAATAGTTATTTTATTAGTTATGCTGAAAGATCCAGGGATATAAATTTTTTTATCCCACATTAAAGAATATTTTTGAGACGGGAACTACTATGTTCTTTGAGGATATTGAGTTTGGGGGGAAGAATAAGATTAAGAATTTTGTATTGGAGGAAGAATCGGAAATAAATCCAGAACCGATTCAAACAGTTACTTTTGATAAAGTAAGTTCGGAACCTCCACAAGACATTGATGATAACCCCATATTCAAGATGATTTGATTGTTCGTCAAGACCAAACTCAAGACCCTCAAGAACCTATGCGTCATGAGCCGGGGATACTCCAGTTACTAAGGGAGACATGTTTAGTCTAAATTAGTACCTAAAGGGGAATTTGGAAATTGAGGAAATGCATAAGATTCCCCATGCATCAACTATCGGGAGTTTGATGTATTCCCAAATATGTATGCGTCCAAACATAACATACATAGTTGGGGTTCTAGGCAGATATTTAAGCAATTCAGAAATAGACCATTGGAAAGCAGCAAAAATGGTCATAAGATATTTAAAGAGAACAAAAGATTATATGCTCACATACAGGAGGTCAGACCAGTTGAAGATCGCTAGGTTTTCTGACTTAGATTTTGCAAGATGTCAAGAATTTGTAGCATGCTATGAGGCATCAAATCATCAAATATGACTGAGAAATTTTGTCACAGGGCTGCAAATTGTGAAAGGCATTGAAAGAACACTTAAGTTATATTGTGACAATAAATCAACTGTATTGTTAAGGAAAGAGTACAAAGTGGACAGATTTTCATATAACACTTAAGGACAAACTCCATGATAGCAGATCATCTAACTAAAGGACTTCCGCCCAAGGTCTTTCATGAGCATTTTGCTCACATGGGTGTTTTACAGTTTGAGGAATTTGTGGTTTAGTGGGAGTTAGTCACTTTCATATATTTTATGTTCTATGTTTAATTTCATATATGTATACATTGATTTTTGGACATATTTAGTTATTTATAGATATGCGGTTTTTTCGTTCATTCATTACATTTTGTACATTAAGGATATTATATCGATCTCGATAAGTTAAAATTTGGACCAGTTTCACGTAATTTTTCATACTACACATTTCATGATGAATCCATGTCATTTGGTTATGTTAGGATGAGTAATCATTGTTGGTTTTAGTTGCGATGATGCAATGAAAAGCTAGTTTGGTTCTATATCCTGATATGATCAATGAACAGGACTTTTGGAATATGCTAAAGGAATATAATGACAATTTTGAGCTCATAAAGTCTAACACATTTGTAAGGTTGTAAGGACATATATATTTGTGACCAGTGAGAGATTGTTGGCAAATTTTAGGTTATGTATATATATGATACATAATTTAAATGTGTTAAGGTTATTATTTATTAAGCCAAGTAATAAAGTGATCTAACTAAATTAAAGTTTTGGCTAAATGCATATGCCATGAAAATAAAATTGTGTAGAGACCATAGAGTAATTTCTAATTTGATGAGGGGCCAAATTGGAAATACAAAAACTTAAGTAATTAACCTAATTCTGGTTATTTAAAAGGTCATGGTCCCCTTCTGGGAGCACACACACAAAACGTAAGTTTCAGTCTCGTTCTTTTCTTTCTATCCCCATCAAGAGAGAAAATCCAGAGGGAAAATACAGGTGTTCTCTAGGTGGAAGACCATAAGATCAATAGTCATCTACAAAGGATATCATCATTAAGGCTAATTTAGGTACGCTTTCGTATTCAGTTTACAACATATTTATGAGTATGAAATTATATTTATGTTTGATAGTTAAAATCAAAATCAATATCATAACAGTGAATTACTCAAACAGTATGGGATTTGGATTTGTTGTAAGCTTTTGGATGGTGTTTGGTTCAATCTTATTCAAGCGTTCATGGAGACATGCCTATTTCCAGTTCTTGAATAATTTAGCAGACAATATTCATGTTAAAATAGCACTCTGGCTAAAATACTGCACAAGGTAATAATATTATATACAACTGTCTTTTCCTTTAGCTATATAACACAATATATGTTTTCATACATTATTATTTATTATTTCTACAATATATTTTATATTGATTAAAATAAAATTAACAAATAATAACTATTTCAAATATTAGTGAGTGTCGTATTATAAATAATATTTATATGGTCATCCTCTCTAACCTAAAATAATATTTTGCTACATATTTAGGGACATTAAATAACGTCTGCACAGCAACAAACTGGTTTGTTTCCTATTTTTAGAAAAACTAATAAAAAAAACTTTTTATTAATTTTTTTATATATAATATAATATTTTTAAGTTTTACAAACAACAAAATATTATAAGTTGTTTTATTTTTTATTTTCTACATCTCATTTTCTTCCTTGTGCATTTTGCCTCTTCTCTTTCTCGCATTTGCAATTAGCATGGTATTTATATGATTTATTTATTTATTTCATTTTGTGAATATGAATTTTATTGATTTTTATTTATATTGGGAAGATCTAACATTCATTATATTAAAAAAAAAAAAAAATTCAGGCACTTGAAGAGCCCATCCTCTTGCATGACTCCAACATTTGAGCATGCTAATGCTTGGACAAGGAAATAAGTTGGAATTTATAGTTGTGTTTACTTTTTTTTTTTTAGGGTTCTTATAGAGAAAAACTTCATTACCAATATCACGTTTGAAGTTTGTATATATGAATAGATTAGAGTAATAAACTTCGTGAAAAAGACTACTTTTATTATCGTTGTTCTTGTAACGAAATATAAATTATCATGTATTTTATTAATAATTACTTGATTTTACTCACAATCAAAACTTCCGTTGGAAAGATGTTGTTTAGTTAAAATAAATAAAAAAATCAAAATTTATGAGTGTCTCATTTTCAATTTTTGAATACTAAAGAAATAAGAAAAATACGAGCACAAATTTTAGATGAATAAATCCATCGTCACTCAACTTAACTTTCTGATACATCCCTTAATAATCCAGACTAAGGATATTCAACTTGTATTTGTTTAAATAAAATGAAGATCATTTGAATTTTAAACAATATTCTTGTAGAGTGTTAAACAAGAAACACTTGTTATTCCAAACCATTCAAGTTATTTGGGAGCCCAGGTTTTCTCCAAAGAAACACTTCATGCAAACAGCAAATAGTTTAATAAAGAGAAAAGAAAGATATACTCATGTTATTTATAATTTGTATTAAAAATTTATTTTATCATCATTATTATTAGTTTTGATTTAATATTTTGCTATGAGATAACATAATAACAGGGAAACTATAATAGAATATAACATAATCCATTCACTTATGGAGAGAATTGTGAAGGGAGGGAGGGTAGTAGTTTGTAGCATGTTCAATTTGGATAATAAAGTTTACTACTTTATTTCTTTCAATTTTCCAAGTCTTTTTGTTTCCTTCCTACTGTGTCATGCTACTTTATACAATTTCAACATTTATTGTTTTCTCCTTCATTTTTTTTTTTTCTTTTCTTGCTTCGTCAAATACGGGTCATAGAAATTTCCACATTAATTGCTTGACATAATGTGTGGTTATTGGTTTGTTTGTTTCAAAGTCATACATATAAAGGGGCCATGTCACTTCAAACAAATTTACACATTCATTGATTGATTTATGTTATGCCATAACTCAAGTCTTCTTTTAAGTCTCTCTCCTTGATTAGGGTAGTAGTTTGTATCATGTTGAACTTGGAAAAATAAAGTTTACGACTTTATTATTGCTTTCAATTTTCCAAGCCTTGCAACGTGATGTACGGGGTCAAATAATCTAATGGGTGATCCTTTGCCAAGTCTTTCCAAACTCGTCACTCTTATTTTACACTCAGATTTTTTTTTTTTTCCAAGAAGAAATAAGCATCGCTATTTTAGAAAAATATATTACATTTTTAATCTCATACAAACTTTTCATTTTTACATGTATTTCACCAAGTTTAACAATTTTCTACGTCATACCGCATGACACATTCCACAATGTTACGCCTAGCAACTCTTCATCTCTTTTCTGCTGACTGATCTCAATCAAAGGACTAAGCTCGGTCAAAGGACTGAGTTCGGCCAAAGGCCAACCTAAAAGTTTTTCTTCTTTCTTGAATATTTACTTCACACCAACAACTCAGTCATAGTTCGATAATTTAGTCATCACTAACATGTCATTGTGTTCTTTAACTCAGATCTTCTCTTCACTAACAGCTCTCAGAATAACAACATAGACCTTATCTTCTACAATAGCTCGAACATTATCATGTACAATAGCTTGAACCTTCTCATTCACAATAACTCAGATCATTTTATCCATAATAGCTTAGACATGGTTACTTTGAAATCTATTACTCGGACTTAACTTAGATTTCTCTCTGCACTCAACATTTTTTTGAAGTTCGGTCCTCGTCATACCTTTGCAAACTCTTCCTTCCATGCTCAGCAATCTGAGCACCATGCTCTTCATGTTTTTCTTTAGCTTTACCAATACAATTATTTCTTCCACCTCGGTTTTTGAACTGACTACTACTGGTGGTGTAACAACTCGACCTCCTTTATCATCCTCCAATTCTCCCTAGTTTTACTCTCTCGTTTTATTAACTCAGACATTCGGATCATCATCATAATTATCATCATGAATAAACTCGATAGACCATAAAAATACATGTGACCAAATCCATAATTTTTCTTCAACGTGTCCTCTACATTTAATTTCATACTCCTTTTTTCGAATGGTTCTTAGCTGCAACTTGTACATTCTATTCTTTCTCATCTCTACTTGGACAATCAACCGTCCGTGCTTGTCCTTCAAGTTTAGTATTTGATCTTTCATCCCTCTCGATTACCTAATTCTTCAATCGTCTCCCATTACTATTCCTTCCTCTTGTTTTGAAACTCCCTTCCAATTATTTCCCTTATCTTACTTTATTTTTCAATTTTTCTTTTCTCCCTATATCGTTAACTTTATTTAATCTTCAACTCTATCTTCCAACTCTAATTCTCTACTTTGATACATTTTCAATTTTCAAACTTATATTCTTAACCTCAATATTCTCTCAAACGAATATCTCTTGAGAATATATGTTTTATTATTTTTTATTAAGTATTAAGATATTTTATTATCTTTAAGAAAAAAAAATATAAGAAAATATTACGTTATTATCTTAAATTAGGTAGTTATAATTGAGATAGTGTTAATGTTTGATATTCATTCATATTTTTACTCTTTATATAAATAGAGTATATGAATAAAATATATACTCATATGTGACATATTTCATATATTATAAATACACATGTACAAAACTTTAAATATTTCATTTAGTGGTATTAAGAGTTTTGGTCCTTAAGATAAGAATGGAAGGAGAAGAAAGTTTACTCTAAAATTTCTCATTAGTGGTATTAAGAGCTTTGGTCCTTACATGAAGAATGAAAGAAGAAGAAAGTTTTTCACAAATCTTTATTCTAATTTTCAATATGGCGAAAGTTATGATGACTTATGAGGTGTGAGAATGCAATCTTATCTTAAATGATTGGATTTATGGGAAGTTGTGGAAGAAAATTACATCATTGATCCTTTGTTTGAAAATTCTATCATAGCTCAAATCAAAATCCACACAAAAAAAAAAGAGATCAGGAAGGCAAAAATAAAGTTATGTTTATATTCAGGTATTTCACAGATGATTCTTATCAGAATCATAACTTTAAAGTTACCCAAATAAATTTGGGATTATATGTAAGAAGAATATGAAGTACCAACAAAGAGAAATAAAAAAGTTTTGAAAGAGAAAACTCCAACCATCAATGAGGTCAACATCATTGCTAGGAAACAAGATTTAAAGAAAAAACAAGACTGATAAATGTGATCATAAACTTGAGAAACTAAGATTAAGATGAAACTACAATATGCCAACTCACAAATATTATGCTAAGAAAAAAATTTGTGAGTAGAAATATTATACTAATAAAAAAATTTGTTTGTACGTAATTGCAAAGGAAAAACAAGATATGATCTCTTATAAGAAAGATAATGACAAGCAAAAGAAGAAGAAGAAAAAAAGAAGAATATTGAGAATATATATTTTATTATATTTTATTAAATATTAAGGGATTTTATTATCTTAAAAAAAATATAAAAAGATATTATGTTATTATTTTAAGTTAGGTAGTTATGATTGAAATATTGTTAATATTTGATATATTATGTAATATTTTTACTATAAAATACATAAATAAAATATATATTATGAGATATATTTCATACATCAAATATATATATATATATATATATAAACCCTATAATTTTTATTTTATTTTAATAACCTCATACATACTGAAACATGAAATCATCCCATGACAGACTTCATAGACTCTATTAAATAGAAAACTTCAACAGTTACCAGATTGGAAAAACTTGACTCATAAAAATTTAACAAAAGCTATCTCCGAGGACATTATGGTAAACTCGTATTATAATAATAAATTTCATTGAGTACCCAATAATACACGAAAGAAAAAATGTATCCTTAGTTAATCATAGTTGGCCGCTTGGCCCTACCTAACACTAATGGAAAGAATTCCACTGGTTGAGAGAATTGTGAAGGGAGGGATGGTAGTAGTTTGTATCATGTTCAACTTGGAAAAACTGAAACACGGAAAATATAGTTTACTACTTTATTGCTTTCAATTTTTCAAGTCTTTTTTGTTTCGTTTCTACAAAGTCATGCCACTTTATACAATTTCAACATTCTCTTTTTTTTTTTTTTCTTTTTTTGCTTGCAACGTGATATAGGGGCCAAGTAACTTCATACAAAATTTCCACACTTATTGTTTAACATCATGTGTGATTGGATTCTTTTCCCTGACATTTGGTTGGAAATATATAAGGGGACATGTCACTTTATACAAATTTTCACATCGAGTGATTGATTTATGTAATGCGATGACTGAAGTCGTCTTCGTTTTATTCCAACAAATTCCTATAAGGGAGTATGTTATTTTATAAATAAAAATAAAAATCAACCATATGCTTATTCACACTGCCCTTATCAAAAAACTGTGTGAGTAATTTTTTTATTTTTAAAATTCTCACGTTTAGTGTTTTTTAAGAAATTTCACTGGAAGGAGGTGTCCGTGTGGGTAATAATTGAATGAAAAACTGTCTATTAAAAAAAAATTGTGCATTTTATAAAGAAAATAGTTATCCCAAGGACTTAGCTACTATTTGGATGATTTAAGAATTTATAAAAATAAAAAGTAAAATATTTCTCTTATAGAAAATATATTTTGACACCTGTTCTTATCATATACATCCACTTGTAATGATTGAAAAACACTTTTGTGTTAATTAGTCCTTTTATGGGAGGTACACAAATTTAGTTTTCACATTTTGGATTTAGTTCATATATTAAGAAGCTAAAAAAAGAATACCAGATACTTTTTATTCATTCCAACCCAACCATAGAAGTAATTAAGATTCAAGCCATCATGATTAGTTTCGTAATGGACAAGGCAATCTTCCCTTTCTTTCTTTTAATTTTGTAATTTATATACTTTTGACATTATTTAGTATCAGTTCCAACAAAAAAATAGATTATATATATATATGGGTATGCTAAACTCAGGAATACCAGTCTAGTTTTTAATATCGAGTTCATTCATCCATCACTTTGCCTTTGTCATGATAACCAACACAACATCAATGAGGAATCCAGTTGGTTTCAGGTTGATGATGTTTATGGTGTGTCTGGTGTTGCGGGTTGTTTTTGGTGCAGAGGAAATAAGATGCATACCAGAGGAGAGGGAAGCACTCCTCCAGTTCAAGAGTGCCCTTGTGGATCGCTATGGCATGCTCTCCTCTTGGACCACTCCTCACTGTTGCCAATGGCAGGGGATTCGCTGCAGCAACCTCACCGCCCATGTTCTAAGCCTCCACCTTCATGGAGAAAGGGGTGATTTTGACATCTCTCCACGTTATATCAGCGGAGAGATCCACAAGTCATTGATGGAGTTGCGAGAATTAGAGTATTTGAACCTCAGTTCCAATTCTTTTCCGGACAGTCACATCCCAGAGTTTCTTGGTTCTTTGAGAAACTTGAGATACCTTGATCTGTCATACTCTAATTTTGTTGGAAAAATCCCAAGCCAGTTAGGGTCTCTTTCTCACTTGAAATACTTAAATCTTGCTGGAAATTCTCTGAAGGGTACAATCCCTCGTCAACTTGAAAATCTCTCTCAGTTGCAGTATCTTGATCTTCGGTCCAATTCTTTCGAAGGAAATTTACCATCTCAACTTGGGAACCTTTCAAACTTACAAGAACTCTATCTTGGAAGATATTATCATACTCTCAAAGTTGACGATGGAGGTCAGTGGCTAACAAATCTCTTCTCTTTAACCCACCTTTACATGGAGTCTATTTCAAATCTTAATCATTCTCATAGTTGGTTGCAAGTGATTGCCAAGCTACCAAATTTAAGGGAACTGAGTTTAGTTGATTGTAGCCTTTCCGATCACTTCATTCTGTCATGGAGGCCCTTCAAGTTAAATTTTTCTACTTCTCTCTCGGTCCTTCATCTTTCTGAGAACTCCTTCACCTCACCGATGATATTCCAGTGGGTGTCAAACATCACTTCCAACCTTGTTGAGCTTGACCTTAGTTTTAACCTCTTGGAGGGTTCCACATCAGGTCATTTTGGCACGGTCATGAATTCGCTTAGACACCTTGACCTCTCCTCCAATAGATTCAAGGGTGGGGATATGAAATCCTTCGCCAATATATGCACCTTACATTCTTTAAATTTGATTGCAAACAATTTGACTGAATCTCTCCCATCCATTCTTGGTAATTTGTCTAGTGGTTGTGTTAAACACTCATTACAAGAACTGGATATGAGCTATAATGACATCACTGGCACTTTACCTGACTTGTCAATATTTCCATCTCTTGAAACATTGGTTCTTGATCAAAATAATTTGAATCGAAAGATACCAGAAGGTGTCAGGTTACCATCAAATTTGGAGGTTTTGTCAATCAAGTCAAACTCTTTAGAAGGTGGAATTCCAAAATCATTTGGGAATGCATGTGTTTTGGGCTCACTTGATCTATCTAATAACAATTTAAATGTAAATCTTCCAATGATAATCCATCACTTGTCTGGATGTGCAAGAAACTCGCTAAAAGAATTGAGGTTGGGTGGAAATAAGATCAGCGGTACGTTACTTGATCTCTCAATATTTTCAACCTTGCAAGTGTTGGATCTTTCAAATAATCAATTAAATGGTAAGATACCAGAAGTTATCACGTTACCATCAACTTTGGAAGCTTTGTCCATCAGCTCAAATTCCTTAGAAGGTGGAGTTCCAAAATCATTTGGAAATGCATGTGCTTTGGGCTCACTAGATTTATCTTATAACAATTTGAATATAGATCTTCAAGTGATAATTCATCACTTGTCTGGATGTGCCAGAAACTCGCTACAAAAGTTGAGTTTGGGTGAAAATAACATCAACGGAACATTTCTTGATTTCTCAATATTTTCAACCTTAGAAGTGTTGGATCTTTCAAATAATCAATTAAATGGTAACATACCAGAAGTTGTATGGTTACCAGCAAATTTGGAGGTTTTGTCAATCAGCTCAAACTCATTAGAAGGTGGAGTTCCAAAATCATTTGGGAATGCATGTGCATTGCGCTCACTGGAAATGTCTAATAATCGCTTCAGTGGTGAGTTTCGCACAATAATTCATCACTTGTCGGGATGTGCTAGATATTCATTGGAAGTATTAAATCTAGGCATGAATCAAATCAAAGGTACACTACCTAATCTCTCAACATTCACAACTTTAAAAGAATTATATCTTTATGGAAACAAGCTAAATGGAGATATTCCGAAAGATATTCAATTTCCACCTCACTTGGAAGATCTAGATATGCAATCAAATTTCTTAAAAGGTGTGCTGAGTGAATACCATTTCACTAATATGTCTAATTTAAAGACATTAGAGTTATCCGACAACTCATTGGCCTTGGATTTTATCCAAAACTGGGTCCCTCCTTTTCAGTTGCAGATCATAGGATTGAGATCTTGCAATCTAGGTCCAGCATTTCCCAAATGGTTGCAAACACAAAATGAAATTCACGATATTGACATTTCAAATGCTACCATATCAGATATTGTTCCTGAATGGTTTTGGGCTAAATCACAATTTCAAGTATTGATGAACGTGAATATTTCATACAACAATCTACGAGGGATAATTCCAAATTTTCCACAAAACTATCCTTATTATTTCCTATCTGTTGGATCAAATCAATTTGAAGGCCCTATTCCTCTATTTCTAAGGTATTCTTTGTTTTCCGATTTTTCCAAAAATAAATTCTCGAATCTTCATTCATTTTTATGTGCGAATGCTACAATTCAAATTGTTTACCAATATTACACCTTTCAAATAATCAATTCTCTGGACAAATCCCAGATTGTTGGAACAATTTCAAGTCATTAGCTTATTTAGATTTGAGTCATAATAAATTTTCAGGAAAGATTCCTACTTCAATGGGGTCGCTTCTTGATCTTCAAGCATTGCTGTTGAGAAACAACAGTTTAGTAGGAGAAATCCCTTTCTCATTGAGGAATTGGACAAAGCTAGTAATGCTAGATATGTCAGAAAACAAATTATCAGGGTCCGTCCCTGCCTGGATTGGGACAAAAAAAGAATTGCAAATTTTAAGTTTGGGAGGGAATCGATTCTATGGGAGTTTACCATTACAGATTTGTTGTTTACGAAAGATTCAGCTCTTAGATCTCTCACTAAACAACTTATCTGGAAAAATTCCAAAATGCATAAAAAACTTTACTTCAATGGCTGAAACAACATCTTCAAACAATGGAGATCATCGATATGTTTTCATCCTTGGAGGTTTCTCAAGCCATCAGCTATACTATTTGAATGCATTCTTGACGTGGAAAGGTTCAAAACAACTGTTTGAGAATAAGGGTTTATCACTTCTAATAAGCATTGATCTCTCAAGTAATCATTTTTCAGAAGAAATTCCTGTAGAAATAGAGAAATTATCTGGATTGATTTCATTGAACTTATCAAGAAACAAATTAATTGGAAAAATTCCTTCAAATATTGGAAAGTTAGCATCACTTGAATCTCTTGATTTGTCAAGAAATCAGCTTATTGGTTCAATTCCTCAAACTCTTACTCAAATTTATGGACTTGGTGTGCTTGATTTGTCACATAACTATCTAACCAGACAAATTCCAACCGGGACACAGTTACAGAGTTTCAATAGTTCGAGCTACGAAGATAATCTCGATCTTTGTGGACCACCACTTAAGAAATTGTGTATTGATGGAGGGCGAACGCAAGAACCCAAAGTTGAAGTTGATGAGGAAGAAGATTCATTTTTGAATAATGAATTTTTAATGAGTATGGGATTTGGATTTGTTGTAAGCTTCTGGATGGTGTTTGGCTCAATCTTATTCAAGCGTTCATGGCGACATACCTATTTCCAGTTCTTGAATAATTTAGCAGACAATATTCATGTCAAAGTAACAACACTCTTGGCTAAAATATTGAAGCTGACCTCAAGTTAGCAGGTAATGATTTATAACGTTATATATTCGCATGTTATTTTCAAAAATTGTTATACATTTGAATATCTCTTAAAATCCATGAATAAATAAATTTTGTGCGCAAGGATGTCGAGATTGGGATCAAGTTATGTGGAAACCTAATGTTAGTGTTTTGGGCTTTGCAGTAGTACATGAATTATTTTCAATTGATTGTTAGGTTTTTCCTTTTGTATAACTTATGCTTTTAAACTATTTTTTTTATACTATATTGTGATTGGAGATGGGACTTTTAACATTGGGGAGACCTAACATTCTTTGTATCGTTTTTTCTGAAACAAAACATTTTCAGGCACTCGAAGAGTCCATCCCCTTGAGTGGCTCCAACATTTGAGCTTGTTAATGCTTGGACAAGGAAATAAGTTGGAATTCATTGTGAATCGGGGGATCCTTGTATACTGATTGAATAGATTAGAGTAATAACCTTCGTGAAGAAGACTCTATTTTTATCAGCGTTGTGCTTGTAATGAAATATAAATTTTCATCTATTTTATTAATAATTACTTGTGATGGTGACTCACCATAGGGCTGGCAGCAGGAGTATCCTTTCCTGATTGCCACAAAAGTTCCTCTAGATCCGATGCAATAAGGAAGGGAGTGAAAAAATAAAAAAATAAAAAAAATTGTGGTATTTTTAAATTTAGTTCAAATTTGATAGGATGAAACACAATTTCATAAGGAAGAATTTAAATAAAAATTATAATTAAAAAAAGTAAAATATTATTAAAATAACATAATTTATATCATAAAATTTAAAAAGTACTTAAATTCAATTCGGATCATTAGTTATTCACAAAGTCAAATCCATGAAATTTACGTAAATGATAAATTCATTAAAAAGAAAAAGAAATTGTGGGATAGGAATATTAAGATTTAATAATATGATATATATAGAAAATAAGAAGTTAATTTTAGATAGTACATAAGATAAAATTTACACTACTACAAATAAAGCTTTCAACGTCGGTTTAACAAACGACGTTGTATCAGAGCGACGTTGAAAGTATGATTTTTTAAATTAATAATTTTTATTTATTTACAACCCCTTTTATTTATCTAGAAGTCTCCCCTCTCTTCATATTATATTTTTATTAGGTCTTCCATCTCTTTATATTATATTTTTTAGAAGTTTTTTAATTTTTAAGAGAATTGTCATTGGCAGGATTCGAACCCAAGATCTTTAGAGTTGGAGGCTGATACTCCAACCACTAAACTACTTGAATTTTTTGATAATAACTTACAAATAAATTATATTTATATACAAATAAATATATATCCGTGTACACAAATTCACCTTCCCGCTCACAATTTCACTCCCTCTTTGTGACCTTGTACCAGTGACTATCCACCATTGTTCGAGCTTAATCACCTTCGTCTCTCCAACCCCAATCCTCCACCCTTTTATTCAGCTTCGAAGATCTTTAACCCAACATGCATGACCTGACCTCAAGCTTGAAATCCAACCCAGTGACCTTGAATCTCAAATCTGAGTAACCAAAACACCCAATCAAAACCCAAGCAACTTCGAATCTCAACTCCAGCCTCAACCTCGACGAACTCGAGGCCGAACCCCAACTCTGGCGACATCGAACCCCAATGTCAAGCCAAACCCAATTGTCATGCTGTGAAACCCAACGCAAACCCAGCGGAGCTCGAACCCTAACGCATACCCTAGTGACGTCGAACTCTAACCTCGAGCCAACCCCCACTTTAATTCGGTCGCAATTAGCGATTGATTGATTGCTTAAGGATGTGTAAAAGATGATATATTCAATGTATGTTAAAAAAGTTCAAGCCAAACTATTTTTATAGAAGATTTTCAAAGCTCCTGGTTTAATTAATCTGTTAAAAGATTCTTTTAATCTGTTAAAAGTGCAGTTTTAATCTGTTAAAACTTCTTTTAATCCATTAATACGTTCTTGATTCTTTAACAGATTTGTTTTAACTGATACGACAACGTTTATATCAATTAAAACACTTTACAAAAAATCTTCTAAGTTGATTTAATCGATTGTTTCGCGATTCAATCGATTGAAATACTGCAAAACTTTCTCGTTAAACTTTTCAAGTAATTTTAACTGATAAAAATAAGTTTTAATCGATTAAAATGATGTGCAGAAATTGTTTTAATCGATTGAAACGAGATTTAATCGATTAAAATAGTTCTGATCGGTCATAACTGCATTCTGATCGATCATAATTGAAACAATATAAGAGCGGTTCCTGTGTAACCGCTATCTAAAATGTATTTCGCTTGAGCGACACTTTTCTCGCTCGAGCGAAACGCCCCTGCACAAAATTGGCATTCTCGGGTTGTATTTCGCTTGAGCGACACTACTCTCGCTCGAGCGAAATCAGATTCTGATCGATCATAACTTGAAATGATCGATCATAATTGAGAGGATATAATAGCGGTTCCCTTATAACCGCTATCTAAAGTGTATATTAGATAGCGGTTCCCTTATAACCGCTATCTAAAGTGTATATTAGATAGCGGTTCCCTTAGAACCGCTATCTAAAGTGTATATTAGATAGCGGTTCCCTTATAACCGCTATCTAAATTGTATATTAGATAGCGGTTCCCTTATAACCACTATCTAAAGTGTATATTAAATTTAAGTGAGTTTTTGGCTGAACAACGTCGGTTGTTCCCTGAACCGACGTGGAAAGTGTCAATAAGTAAAAAATAAAAATAAAAAAAAGACTTTCAACGTCGGTTCATATGGGAACCGACTTAGAAAGTACTTTCTACGTCGGTTGACTGAGAACCGACGTAGAATGTGTTTAATATTCAATTTCAACGTCGGTTCATCTGAGAACCGACGTGGAAAGTACTTTCTACGTCGTTTCAGCTATAACCGACGTTAAATAACGACGTAGAAAGTATATTTTGTAGTAGTGTTAGTATATATCTAAGTACAACAAAAATGTAACAAGATTTAAAAAAAATATTTTGGTGACCTAAAACGAAGAAGAAAATAGAACAATATATAACAATATGTTTAGTTTGTCAGTTAAGATAAAACATCTAAAACCAACAAGAATGCTACATATACTTGAGTGAAAATGGGATAGTATAGTGATGAATTTTGTAGTTGGCTTACAACAAACAATTCAAAAATTTGATTTCATATGGATTATCATAGATAAGTTGACAAAGTCTATACACTTCTTACCCATTGATAGAATAAATGAGCCTAATTTTAATCACCCTCTCAATTATATATACTCATTTCAATTCTCAAGGTCAAACTTCCATTTATAATGTCATCAAATCTTCGTAATTAAATATTGTTATTAAAAGAATTAAATATTGTTATTAAAACAATTAAATAATATAAATATAAATCAATGAACAAGGATCAGTGAAGATAAAATAAATATAATAGAACCAATGCGTAATTAAAGATAAAATAAATAGGACCAATGCATAACTAGATATTATTAAAATAGGATAAGTACAAAATTGAAAATAAATAAATATAATGCATGATCAGTACATAATTGAAGATAAAATAAATAGGATTAATGCGTAACTCGGAAATAAATAAATATAAAATAAACCAATGTATAACTATAAATAAATAAAATAAAGAAATAAATATAATTATGTTAGAATAACATCATTCAACAACCATAATTAAAATAAAAGAGATAGAATAATAAATATTTTCTTCCCTATTTTAAGAATGACAGATGATATATCAAAATTTTATAAAATTGACTTATTTTTCGCTCATATTCTCTCTCTTTCTCTCTCCTTCCTCTCTCCCTTATCTTCATATGATCCATCTCCCACTTGAATCCCTTTTATAGTCCATTTTTTTATTTCTTTTTAATTTATTTAATTAAGCCATTAAATACACATGACTTAGGATAAAACTTATATTTTGAGATAAGTTAACTTTATCTTCTTCTTTTACTTTTCTTTTAAAAAAAAGAAAATTAATAATTAATATTTTTCTTCTTTTATTTTTATAAATTAAATAATAATAATAATAATTTATAAATATATATATATATATTATAATAATTTAACCATAATAAAAAATTTATTTTAATTATATATATATATATATATATATATATATATATATATATATATATATATATATATATATATATATATATATATCTTCTTGCCTTTACCTTCTTTGTTAGCATCTCTTCTTTATTATTACCTTTGCACATTATTACTTTGCTCTACATTCTTACATATTTTAAACCATTGTATTGTAATGTTTTAGTCATGACGATTGCACTTAAGCATTTTAACTTCATTTCAGAGATCATTGCTGAAACAGAAAACTGGAACATAGTGATCAAGGTTATCAGAGTTTGGTTTATTTCTGATTTTATTAAACAAAAAATACCATTTTTCATGGAATTTGTTGTACAATACATGCAGGTTGATTTATTAAATTTTTTATATAAAAATATGGATTCTTCTTTCTTTGAATTTGTTTACAAAAATAATTTATAATAATATTCAAAGAGTTAGAATTCACATGCATCGGTTAGGAAAACATTAATTTACAAGTTCCAGTGAGATTAAGGAGAATAATGTGTACTCTTTTCAGAATTTTAGTGTTGCATCTAATGGTGGTTTCTATAAGACCACGCATACAAAATAAATCTTCAGTTTGGGAGTAAGGTACTTAAAAGTGGATAATGCTTTTTGTACATGAAAAAAAAGTACGAAATTATCCCTCTATAGGCAATTAATAGTGCTGGATTTAACAATGGCTACTTAGTAGGTAATTTAATCTCCAATGTTAATTAGTTTTTTAATATAATATTTAAATTTAACACATGTTTTCCAATGTTTTATATATAATGAGTGTACTTACATTTATGAAACTTCATTTGTTTCATAGTTTTATTCTTTATGGTTTACATGCCTTCTTCTTTGACCCATTTAGTTTCAATGTCAATGCGCTTTATTTGGAAAATATGTTGACGAAAGTGAACACATTTCTTTCTTTTGGAGAATTTTAAAATGATGCGGTTATAATACAATTTGGCAAAGTTAAGATTTTTTTTTCAACATAGTTATTTAGATGCTATGGTTATAATTAATGTTGTCGTTACACGGTTGTGGTTATAATAACATTTTTTTTTTTTTGTAGATAAGGCCTATGTTCATAATTATATTGATTGTATCCTTCATGATAATAATTAGTGGTATACTGCATGCATTTTTAATACAGTGATGTCATGAAAGTGATGTTGATGTTAAGTAAGCATTTACATATTCTGTCAAGTTTTTCAAAATACATTTATATTGTCAAAACTTGTTCAGAATGGTTAGATATATATATATATATGACTAGGTGAATCCATTAATTTGTTACAAATTATGAATTATTTTTTAATATTTGTTGTTGAGACATTGCTTATATAGAACAATTCCACCTCTCCTATCCTTGTTGAGTGTAGAAATAACCACTAATTACCAATATCATATGCTCTAATTTTCAATACTCTTCTTAACTAATGTTTTTTTTTACCTAATTTAATATTTTCAAATCTATATAATTTCTACATTCTATGGTGGCATTATTTTAATAAATTTAAACATTCCTTTTTTAAATGATCGTGTTAAATGATGACTGAAATATTATAAGATTAATATTATATCTTCATCTTATTCATGAATATTATGTGTCCATGTTTTTTTTTTATCAAATATGTTGGATTCTTTTTGTTACCATGTTATCTCAAAATTTTTATCATATTATTTTCAAATTTGACGATGCTAGCTCATTATATAAGTGTTGACTTGAATTTTTTTTTCAACACCAAATTACAATCAACAACAATTAATATGCCACCGCATATTAATTATTGTATTTTCAAAAGTTATTGTTTTATTCTTGATTAATTTATTCATTTGTTATTTTGATACCTAATTTAATATTTTTAAATAATTTCTACATGATATACTGGCATTTTTTTACTGAACTTAATTTTCTTTTAATTATGGTGTTATATGACTGAAACATTATAATGTTGGATATTATGTCCTCATTATGTCTTGATGCTTTTGATTAAGTTAAACATTATTTTCATCAATTTAGACTATTTAGTACGTTGTTTCATCTTTAAACTTATATATATTCTCATACCATAACGCTTTTATCAATCACATATAAACTATATTACTATATATTTATGCGTACATTACTATATTTATAAACACATTAATTAAATTAATATAATATTAATCTACTTATTTTAATTTTTTAAAATAATTTATATATTATGTAATAACTAACTATATTTAAAAACACATTAGTTATATTAATGTTAATATTAATATACTTATTTTATTTTATTTTAAATAATTTATATATTATGTAGTGGTATTTTTTTTAATGAACTTAAATGATCTTTTTATTAATTAACACTCTTTCAGTTTACCTAAATCACTAAATTGTAAATTTAGTGTTACGTAAATCACTAAATTATAAATGGATGCAATGCAATTTAATCCTTTATCAACATACGTTTAATTTGTCAATTTTTTTCAAATTTAAATTTAACAAATTGTATTTCATCTTAAACATAGATCTCTCCTCGGACGGATCATTTTTTTTTTATCAATGATTAATTTATATTTAGCAAATAATATTTCATCTTTTCATTAATTAACACTTTTTTTATACAATTACATCCTTCACATATTAACACATCTTATCATCATTAAATTTTGAAATTTTATACGATTATTCTATTTAAATATATATAACAATTATTATTTATATTAATATTAATTAATATTATGTATTTATAACTGCATTTAACATTACATATATATTTATTTTGGTCACATATATATCTACATAAATTTATTTAAGTTATTTATTATTTAATTTATGTAATGTATTTATTTATTTACTTTTTTATTTGTTAGTAATTAATAAATAATAATTTATTATTTATTGGAATTTATTTTTTACTATGTTATTAATTATTTTAATTTATTGGAAATTATAATTTTATTATTATTGTTATTTATTAGTAGAATTTGTAATTTTCTATTGTGATTTTGATTTATTCAATGAAACATTTATTATAGTTTTTTTTTTAATTATGACATCAAATATAGGATTCACATTATTTGATTTCTTATACTGCAAATCTCTTAATAGGGTCATTTGCATATATCATATATCACATCTTCAACTTTCATTTCTATATTTTTTTGTTTTACATTATTTGATCTTTCACCCCCACGAAATAGTTTTCTTTTACATCAAATGGAAGATTCAACAAGTGTACTTTGAAGAAAAGATAAAGGGATTTTTTAGCACTATACATGTTCAGAATGTGGTATTTTTACCATATACTTTCGTTTAAAAAAAAAAAAAAAAACTTTTCTTCTTCACATGCTTAATCAAACCTTTGATTCTCTTAATTTATTTTTTCTTCAAACATTATTTTGTAGTATATTTCTTTATTATGTTCCTTAACTATTTTTATTACATGATTTTAGTTATGTTGATCATCAATTTGCTATGTTGTTTTACTTTGAAGTGATAATCAATAGTTGAGCACTAGAAATAATACTATGACAGTTTTGATACCTAATGCTTTACAATCCCACGTTGTTAAATTTAAAATGTATCAAATATACAAATGTTTTTTTCTTTTTCAAAGTTCAAATGAGAATGATTTAAACCACAGTGACACAAAGAATAGCAAAACGAATCTAATTTAAAAGTTTTCCAGTAATGAACCTTTATTAAATAAATTTTTGTTATGTGATTCTACATTATTTTGTTAACCTGTAGTGAATTTTCATTTTTTCCGTAACCTAAAGTGAATCTTCATTATGAAATATATATTTCCAATTAACATTGTTATATGTTATGAAAGAATGAGAATCATACCTGTAGTTGTTGTGACGTATGTTTTTTTTAATATTATAATAAGATTATTGTGCAAGAAAACTTCGTAACGAAGTTTTTCTCATGCACAGTAAATTTTTGCTTTTATATATGCGCCTACTGAAGCGGGGAGGAGGCAGAATAAAAATTTCCTTTCATCCTTCTTCTTCTATTGTCTAAATTTCAAGCAACGAGATTCTACTCGTGCAGGATCTCGTGAAACGGGAGAGCTTGAATTAAGCGGGAAAACTTCGGTAGAAATACCACACCAGGTAAGGGAAATTTTAATTCATTCAATATATAAAATTGAATTGTTGGGTACTCTGTGAATAAGGAATAGGAGTAGAGATATGAATTATTTGAATGCCTGATTTTGAAGAGTTTCTGATTTTGATGAACTGTTCACCGTTTGATTTTTTTTTTTTTTTGAAATTCTTGAAATTAAGGATGAATTATATAATAAAATTGTTGTTTTTAACTTAAATTGAACATGTTTATGGTTTAATTTTGATTTGAAACTAATTTGGGTGATTGAAACTGAGAAATTTGAAACCTAGATTTTGAAAATGGCGTACTAGAGGTGATTACTATTCATATTTTGCAAAGTTTTAAATATTGATTAAATTCTTGAAATTAAGGATGAATTATATGGTAAAATTGCTGTTTTCAACTTAAATTAGATATAATTCATATTTAATTTCAATTTGGGACTAGTTTGGTTGTCTAAAAGCTGAGTAATTTAAAATCTGTCAAAATCTGCAAATTTTGACATTGTTATCTGGGCGAAGGAAGAAGAAAGGGATATGGTGGGGATTTTTAAAAAGATAAAGGGTAAATTAGTCATTTTACATCCTAGGGACATAAATGTAATTTTTGAAATTGTTCAAGGTAAAATAGTCATTTTCGAGACATGGAAGGAATTTTTGAAAATGTCCAAGGGCAAAATAGTCATTTTTGGGACATGGAAGGAATTTTCAAAAATGACCAAGGGTAAAATAGTCATTTAGGGACATACATGAAATTTTAAGAAAAGATTAAGGGCAAAATAGTAATTTAATGATTTCGAAAATGATTTTGAAAATAGTTTCGGAAATAGTTTCGGAAATGATTTTAGGAAATATATATATATATATATATATATATATATATATATATATATATATATATAAAGAGAAAGAATGAAAGTAGTGTGTTGTGACGTGTGTTGGTCGGACCGAGCCCGAGGGTCGATGCCCGAATCGGTCCTGAGACGTTATATATTGACTAGACTGAGCCGGAGGGTTTGTGCCAAAATCAGTCAAATCCTATTTTTATTGACCCGAATGAGCTGTGAGGACAGGTGGTCCAGAATCCGGCAAATGTGAATAATTTTTGTTATGTTTGAATGGTACCCGGGGTGGTATAGAGTACATTAGTGTAATAACTATGTCGGAGGATTTTGAATGAGGTCTCAGACTTCACTGATTGGTCGGGTCAGGTAGACTACGAGATCAGGTGGTGAGAAGTCGATGGGGGGATGACTGGTGGCGCGCTCGGAGGGGTACTCCAGTATGAGTGATGAAGGGCGCCAGTAATCCTACTCTGTGTGGAGGGTGGTCAGAATGGTACTGCGGGTACCGATCACAATGTACCCACAGATGATAGCCTCTGAGTTCGGGCATAGTTAGGGTATACTTTCGGAAGGTGTCTTAGTGTGTTGATAATTTCGTAATTGATCATAATATATAATTATTACTTCTATATCTGTTTTATTATATCGAATGATTTAATACTTATCCCTATTTTTCCATGTGGATGGGACTGCGATGATCACTTTTAGGTGGGAGCAGATCAGGAGTTGAGAGATGGAGATGTGACTATTGAACAGTAGGGATAGTTCAGTGGGATAGTTTCGAGGGAGCTACTTTTACATGTATAATATATAAATAAATTATGTTACAATTACAGTAATATAATGTAAAATAGATGTCGTTATTTACTTGTTTACTACTTTGCGAAGACATCATTATAATAGAAATTTCTAGGGTCGTTACAGTTGTCATTGTTCAATTTTCTTTTTTGTACTTTTTAGGTTTAGTTATTAAATTAATCTTTAATACCTCTATTTTATTAACATCACCAACAAATGTAAAATTGGTGTTCATGTAACGTTGTTCAAAAATATTAATCAAACAAATGTCTATGTAATGGAAAAAGATAAAAAGTGAATGATTTAGAAAAAATATCATTTTAGCTATTGTAATTATTAAAAAATATTAAAGAAAAAATCTTTATACTTATAATGAAATTGATTTCTTTTGATATTAGATTTTTTATTAACTTTTAAATAAGACAATTTTTATTATTATTATATTTTGTAATAACAATTAATAAAAGTCAAATTTAATTATTCTTTAAAGTGAGACTCTATCTTTTACGTCCAATATTTACTTATGTTTTATTTAGTTATTTCTAGAAGTAAAAAGGAAAAAAAATGAAAATACTTATATTAAATGAAGTGATATAATAATTTAGGTAAGTGATATGTATTCTGTAGAATTTACAATCTTCTTTAATATATTTATCTTTTTCATGTCATATATGAATTTTACAAGATTATTATAATAATTTTACTTTCTTATTACTGCATACTATACAAATATTTCTTAATCTCTTTACATAATGTCCTCTCTTTATTATTTCATGACGTGAACCATCTTTATATATTAATATTAATATTTACCTTAATATCAAATTAATATTTACTATTAAAAAAATTAGATAGCAATTATTATGTATGTGATTTCACTACAAGAAATATAAAACAAAATTTTAGTGACAATTATTTGTAACAATTTTTTAATTTATCACAAATATTATTATATTAGTGACCAAATTAAAAATTATCACTATAATCTTATTAAAAGTGACAATAACAACATATTTATCACAATATATATATTATTTGTAACAAATTTTTAATTTATCACAAGTGACTAAATTAAAAATTATCAGTAAAAATAATAATATATTTATCATAAATATTATTGACACATTAATGATTAAATTAAAAATTATCACTGTAATTCATATATATATATATATATATATATATATATTAATTATTATTTTAAAATAATAAATAAATTAAAAATGATTATTATAATCTCATTAAAAATATATAAAACGTATATCATAAATAATTAGTTATAAAATCAATTATTTAAATAAATAAAGTAAAAAGGTTGATGTTGTTATTTGAAACTTGATAATTATAAAACTTAAAACTAATTACCAATATATACCTACTATGTTTTGAGTTTAATTTAGTTTTATATATTTAATAAATCATATTATTCGTAATTCTTAAATTCAAAATTTATTTCAATAAATAAGAAAAAAAATTTTACCTTATTTTTATATTTAATTAAGTTAGCAATTTTAATATTAAAATTGAAAAATTTATCTAAATAATATAAAAATAATTTTGGATTCAACTTTTAACCATATTTTTAGGGACAAAATTAATTATTAATAATGTTATTCATTATTATTATTATTATTATTAAGTTAACTTATTTTTATTTTTAATGAATAAATAAGATGAAATATAATAATATTTTTAATTAATTGGAATTATTTGAATTTTGTATTTAATAAAAACATATTATTTAATTGGATCCAATTATTTTTAATTTTTATTAAATTATGTTATTTTCAAATAATTGGTTAAGAGGTGCTATTATAAAGGTTTTTATTATTTTTTTCAAAGAATAATTAAGTAAAAAAATTAATGATGACTTTTTATATAATAATTTTTTATATTAGGTAAACTTAATTAGAATAGGAATAATTTTTTTCCTAATAATCTATAAAGTAGATATATTCAATTGAAATATATTTTTTATTGACATATCTTATATCTCTATATTATTTTTTTATAATTTTTTTAATTCATTTTTTAAAGTATTGTGAATACTCATTCTTACTAATTAATTTAATTTAATTTTATATTAACTTTTTATATTAAATATTTTTATATTATTTTTTAAATAAATAACAATAATTATTCACTTTTAAGATGATGTAAGTTATAACAATAACTTGTTATTTTCTACGAAAATTTCATACAACCTAATATTTTTTATCTTTCATGTTTTTTATATGATTTTTGTAAATAAAAAATTACATTATTATTATATTGATTACATTAACAATGAAACAACTTAAAACAAAACTAATAAATATAAATTTAATATAGTTAAAAATTATTTTTTATCATACAAAATTATTTTAAATATATTTTTAAAATAAAATCTATATTTATCTTTTGATATACATTCTATATTATTAGGTTATTCAAAGAGAGAGAAAGTTTATATTCAATAAAAAGAAAAAAAATGTTAAAAAATAAAATATATCTATATTATTATTCACTTCAATAAATAATATTTAAATACAAAATATTTTTTATTATATATTTTTGTAACTAATATATTGAATATATATTTTTTCAACGTTTGTTTAACATATAAAAAAACGTGATAATTATATATATATATATATATATATATATATATATATTAAATAAAATATAAAGAAATAATAAAAATTATATTAAAATTATAATATTTTATATTTAATTTTATTAATAATTTATTGCTTTTTTCGTTTTTATTGTAATTATAAAAAAAATATTCACTATTTTCTATTACTTTATTACTAAAAAAATATTTTGATACTAATTTAATATACCCAATGTTTTATATTATAAAAACAAAGTTTAAATTTAATATTACTATTATTATTTAATTTTATTGTATTAAAAGGAATTATAAAATAATTATTTATTTTTATATTAAGAAAATATTTTCTTAATAATATTATAAAATATTTTGTTAATAATATTAAAATGGATTGAAACCATCACTTGCTAGGTCAAGTCTAACATTGCGTAAATCTAAATCTACTACAAATGATGGATATTATGAATCAAAACTCTTTCAAGCAATAGAGTCAATTAGATGTCTCATTTTTCCATCTTCACCAAAAGGCTTATCTTTGTGCCATCTCATTTCTTTAGCAATATTGGCGATACATATAATTGTTGTAACATTAGGGCTAAAGGAAAATAACACATAATTTTTTGGGGTAACTTTTGATCTAGATCCTTATATCGAGGAAATTTACATGTTGGACAAGATGTTGATTTCAAATAATCACCTCGATAAATAATGTAATTATTAATGCAAGCATCAATTTTTATATAATCATGTCTAAGTTCATGAATAACTTTTCGAGCGTCAGAATAAGACCTAGGAACTTTATTCTCTTGTGGAAAAGCTTTTACTAATAAAGCAAGTAAGAGATCAATTGCTTTTGCACTCAAACCAAATAGACATTTGATATTTAATAACTGAACAATAAATGATAACTTTGAGAAATTTTTACAACCAGGATATAGTTTCTCTTCAACATCCTCTAATAATTTATAGAACTTTGACGTTTTTTCATTCATCTTCTTACTCTTTGGACTTGTATCACTTGTTTCTTTGTTTTCTATGTTACTTTCAACATTAAAAGCACTTCCAAGATCATGTAACATATTATGAATCTCTTCAGTAAAATTTTGTTTATCATCATCTGATGTTTCTTCACTACTTCTCCATGAAGATCTCATATAACATAATCTCTTCTTATCCCAATTGTGATTAAGTGTTCATATATGATTTTTTTAGACCAAAATAGGTTATTGTTACATCTTTTGTCCGGACAATGGAGTAATTGATCTTCATCAAACCCGATAAATGCAAATTCAATAAATTCAATAACTTCTTTTTCATACAAAGGTTGTGTCCTATCAAGCATATGCATCCAACTTTTATCTAATCCCATAACTAAAAATATTGTATTATTAATTTTTGAAAACTTAAAAATATATTGAAGAATCAATGAAAAACTTAGAATCAAAACATGTAAAATTATAAAATAAATAACTAAAATTATTAAATTATGTTACCTGCTATAACAAATTTGTAACTCTTGATCTTCCCTCTTCGATTTCACACATTCTTCATAATTGATTATGTTCTTGTTTGAACCCTAGATTTATATTTAAAAATAAAGCTAGTTTTATAAATAATATTGTTTTACTTTTTAAAATCATTAGTTGATATTTATGTTTAAAATCATGTTTAAATTTTTAAAATATTTAAAGAATTATATAAAATAGATAATATTCTTATTTTAATCCATAAATTTTATATTTAAAACCAAAGCTAGTTTTATAAATAATTTTGTTTTAATTTTTAAAATCATTAGTTGATATTTACTTTTAAAATCATGTTTAAAATTTTAAAATATTTAAAGAATTATATAAAACAGATAATATTCTTACTTTAATCCATAAATTTTATATTTAAAAATAAAGTTAATTTTATAAATAATTTTGTTTTATTTTTAAAATCATTACTTAATATTTACATTTAAAATCATGTTTAAATTTTTTAAATATTTAGATAATTATATAAAATAGATAATATTCATATTTTAATCCTAGATTTTATGTTATAAAGATAAAGTTAGTCCGTCTTATACCTATTTTTTTTAAATATTTTTTTTAATTTGACAATTGTTTTATTTACGGAATTTTTTATTTATCTTTTCTTATTATTTAATTAATTTAAATCACATCAAGATCTTAATTAATAATTACAAAAATATTTTTTATATTAAATAAAAAGTAATTTAAATAATAAAATAAGAACATTAAGAAAATCTTAATTAAAAAATATCATTATTTATTAAAAATTATATTATGATATTTGGTTAAAAATCTTTTGCAATTTCTTTAAAATATAATATTTTATTTATTTATAATAAATATTATGATAATGGAGTTATAGTAGGGTTGTGGTTTCCAACATAACATTTATCTTCTCTCCCACTAGTTGATAACTGTTCACATGATAAAATTTGAGCGCTCACATTTTCAGCTCCAGGAGTTAATTCTTCCCTGCACAATTTTACAGTTACATGAGAGAAATTTTGACGCTCACAAATTGCCTCTAAAACGTAGAGTAAATCTCCACTGTAAACCTCCGCAATCAAGTCTCAGTTTAAATCTTCGTTGGCAATGAGAATCTCACAATCTCAGTAACGTAAACTCACATCACAATTTCACATCACAACACGTTACCCTTCTCACAGTCCCAGCCCCTAACTTTTGACAGAAACGGGTTCTGCAACCCTTCTCACAGCCCCAACCCCAGGTAACGTTTCACACCAATGGGTAATATTTGTTTTTTATCTTAGGCTATCATTGTTTATTTAACATTAGTATTACTCTCTATTTTTAATAATTTTGTTTATGTAGAGTGAACCATGTTCAAACACAAAGAACAAAGATTACAAAATATCAAAAAAAACAAAGCAAAGTTAGAGGCTTTGGGATTGACACTTAATGTTTATCCTTTGAAAGTCAGACGAAAAAGAAGGATAAAGAAAAACTTGAAGGCGATGATGTAGAATATAAACCAAAAATTATGAAAAAGGTTCAAGGTTCAGAAGAAGATGAAAGGGATGATGAAGCAAATGTAAGTACTATTTCTCTTTTTCTTATGCATTTGATTAGTATTTTTGTAATATCTTATTATTATTTTAATCATTATCTCTTTTGTTTTATAGATAATAAGGCCAATCAAATTAAATTCTAAAAGGGTGGCCTTAAAGTTCAATCATCCTAATCTTGAAGAAGCTACGGGTAATTGTATAGCATCTTTTCTAAAATTTTGGAAATTATTTATTAAAGTTGTACTAATTTGTTTTTAATAATTTATTTTAGACAAACAGGTTTTGAGGAGAAACAATATGTTCAAAGTCAATTGGAAGATGAACAAAAAAGAGCAAATGATTTAGAATGATTTAGAGATACAAGTGCAAAAATTAACTAATACTAATATTCAACTTCAACGTAAATTACAATCTCAACTTGAAGTTCAACATGTTACTATGAAGCAAAATATTGAAAAAGATATGAAACGTCAAATGTCTATTTTATTAGATGGTTTATCATTCACAAGAATATCTAATGATTCAATTGTTCCCTCAAATGAAGTAAGTTGTTTGACTATTTTAATTTTTTCACTAAAATATCTCCGAGATATTTTTAGTTTACATATTTATATATCTAAAATATTGTTAATTTTTTTTATTAATACTAATTATTTTTTATTTCATTTTGCAGGATCAAATTCGTTGAAGATAGTTCAAGTTGTTATTATTTTTATTTTATTTTAGAAATAGTTATTTAATTGTAACAGTTTGGACTAAAAATATATATTGTTTATCATCTTTGAATTTAGAATCTTGTTAAATATTTATTGTGTTTTAGTTTTTATCATTTATAATGTAATGGATAATTTATGTCTACATATTTGTTTATTTTAATATTTCAAAATAATTTATTTATTCATTATAACTAAGAAGACTTGTATATCATTTATATTTAATAATTTAATGATTAAATAATAATTTTAAAAATTAATAATAACTTTAAAAAATAATAATAACAGCAAAGATTAATATTAAAATTATTCTTATTATTTTTAGTATAAAAAATATAAAAATAATAATTAATTTATTATTATCTTTAATCATATATATATATATATATATATATATATATATATTCTGAAATTAAAATAATAATAATTATTATTTTAGAAATTATAATAATGATAAATAATTACTATTATTTATTTGCGACATTAAATTAATAATAATTATTTCTATAAATTATAAATAATAATTAATTTATTATTGTATTTTTAAAATATTTGTGATATTGAAATAATTATTTTTTTATAAATTTTTAATAGTGATAACTTTATTTATCACTATTGTGTATTATATTTGTGACAATTTATTATTATTACTATTATATATAATAAAGCTTAATTGTGTATTATATTAGTGTTAAATATTTTTGTTACTATAAAGCTTAATTTTAATTATATTTAAAAATATTGTTACAATTACAGACATGGGTATAAGTGACAATCAAATTATTGTTACAAGATATTAATAGTGATGAATTCATAACTTTTAGTGATAAATATTTATATCACTATAGTTAATATTTTTTGTAGTGTTTGTTATTGCACAAAAAATTAAATAAGCAATTTATTATGCAGTGAAAAAAATAAGCAACTTTTAAATAAAGACTAAACATGAATAGGCTTTTTGTATGTATGTGATTTTAGATTTTTTTACGTCGTTTAATGTGAATGTACAATACGTAAATTTATATCAGAAAAAAAAAATCGATATAAATTTTATGACGGATATTGACACATCAATATAAATTTTGTGTTTTTTTTTCTTTAAAATTTTCATTCTATTTTGACTTACAACAAAAACCCCGAGTACACATTTTTAATACATATCATTCAGAATTAATTCAACAATCTAGATACAATACTTCTTATAGGAAAGGTAAAAACTAAATTATTTAAAAGTTAGTTAAACTAGTTACAAATTAAACTATTTAAATACTAAATTACATAATATAATACAAACTTAAACTATAAAATAAGTACTACAAATTTTGAATAAAAAATATTATTCATTACTCTCTATTATATTATCTTATACAAACTTAAATTATAAAATAAGTACTACAAATTTTGAATAAAAAATATTATTCATTATTTTCTATTATATATTTTTCGATAATATGATCTTGAAATAATTTAAAATATTAGTAAAAGTAAATAAACTTAATAAATATTGAAAAAAATTATCTTCATCCAAAAATTGGTAATATTCCACAAATAATAACTTTCATCCACATCCAAATCCAATATATATTACAATATATAATGTAATAGTCATATTGATGAGAGTTTATTTTCTTATAGAAAAATAAAACATAATATTATTTTTAAAGTTTATATATAAATAATAATTATAGTCTTTATTTAAATAATTTTTAACTTCATGATAAATGAATTACAAATTTTTTATTATGACTCTTCTACAAGAACGTTAGTTCCAAATACAATTCCAATTAAAATAAAAATAAATATTCAATATATATTTATATTTTTAAAACATAATAAAAAAGAAAAATGTATGATGGATAAGTCTAAAATTAATAATTTTGGTTTGATGCATTACTTTCTTAATATAAAAGTAATTCAATTAATTAATGAAATTTTTATTGGTTAAAAAAATATATGAAAAATATTTTGAAAAGGTTTTAAATGAAGGATTAAAATTTGACAACATAATATAAGGATTAATAAGGATTTGAAGGCTAAGAAGGTTACAACGTTAACTATTGGCAAATATTTAACTACAACACAATCAAGTGTAATAACTTTTGTAACAAACTAGAGATTTTGGGTTATTTTATAAAATGAGTTGAATTTATTAGGAAGTACTTATATATTATTATAAAGAGTGTTTTAAATTTATAAATAAGTATAAAAAATAATTTGCAAATGATAATTAAAATTTAAATATGTTTAATATTAATTTATTTAGAAAAATTTATAATATGGATATGTCATGAGGAATAAGGCTAAAAAAATTAGCTGAATTTGGACTTTTTTTTAGGAGTTGAATAGATAAAAGATATCACGATTTTATTTTATTTTATTTTATTTTCTTAATAATATCATCGGTCATGTCCTTAGTTTATCTTCAACTTCTCCTTATTCATTCTTTTGTACTTCTCACCTTTTGAGGCAATTATGGAGTTTTGATCTTAATTTTTTTTTTTAAGTCATTCCTTTTTTATCTTTTTTTTATTCTTTCAAAATATATAATTATTTAGAATTATTGGGGAAGATGAATTATGTAAGTTTGAGCTTTGATTATGGGTGTTTTATAATTCAGTTTGACTCTTTTTTGTTTATTCAAAACTTGTATATCTTAAAAGGACAAGGCGAAATAAAGATAAGTAAAACTAAATCTCGATTAAATAAAGAAAATTTGATAGTAATATATATAATAAACTAATTATTTTTAGAGAATTTCTTATTGATTTCTTGAATATTTTAAATTGATTTTTTAATTTACTTTTTGAAAATATTAAAATGATTGGTAAAAAAAATTGATCTGTCACCGTTAAAGTCTAAATTTTGTTTTTAAATGATTAAATCAAAGTTTAATTGACTTACCATTCAGATAATTTTATTTTTGGATTTTGTGTTTATTTATTCATATAAGTTCACAACAAATGAATTTTTATTTTATGAGTATTCTGTCACTGAATTAAGAGATATATCTTATTTTAATTTCTTTACATTATAAGTTGATGTACTTTATCAGGAGTATTTTATATTGGTTAGTTGTTTATTATTTTTGTTTTTATTATTATATTAATAATAATGTTTGTATTTAAATGATTTTGTGCCATGAATTTATTTGTTGATTAAAATGAAATCATGAGATATAAGGTGAATGAGAAAATAAAATATTTTTATTATAATTTAGATATATTTTAATGTAAAATAGTTATTACCAGAATACTATAGTGTAACATGTTACATTACATAATATACGAATGGAATATTCATGTTTTTATTTATATCCTAAATAATATAGATGAACTATTAGGTGGTGAAAATATATGGAGGTTTCTGTCTATGTATATGGTATAAATCAATTTTTATACCTTGTCATCCTTTTTTTCGTTTTCTTTTAATTTTTAAAATAAAATAGATAAGTCCTTGTGAAATATATACTTAACTAAAAACTTATTATATAATAATGATTAATATTATTATATTAATAAAATCAATTATTTACATATATATTTCATATCTAATTATAAACATATTATTTTTCCAATATTTATGAAATAAGTGTACTGACAACTGCTTCAATATATATATATATATATATATATATATATATATATATATTAATTGTTTTAATAACATAATATATTTTTAAGAATATAATGAGTAAAAATAATTATTATAATCTTTAAAGTTATTTAATAGATGTTTCATGAAAGGAAGGTGTAAAATCTAATATTTTCCTTTTATGAGAATGATGGATGCATGAGATGTTATATTAATGGGTCTTGACAGCATTAAACACACCAGTTCTTCAATCTCATTTATCCATCACTTTGCCTTTTGTCATGATAACAAACACAACATCAATGAGGAATCCAGTTTGTTTCAGGTTGGCGATGATGTTTATGGTGTGTCTGGTGTTGCGGGTTGTTTATGGTGAAGAGGAAATAAGATGCATACCAGAGGAGAGGGAAGCACTCCTCCAATTCAAGGCTGCCCTTCATCTTAACAAAGGCATGCTCTCATCTTGGTCCACTCCTCACTGTTGCCAATGGGAGGGGATTCGCTGCAGCAACCTCACCGCCCATATTCTAAGCCTCCACCTTCACGGAGAATCTGTCTATTATGGAAGCTCTGGACGTTATATCAGCGGAGAGATCCACAAGTCATTAATGGAGTTGCGACAATTAGAGTATTTAATCTCAGTTCCGATTCTTTTCCGGACAGTCACATCCCAGAGTTTCTTGGTTCTTTCAGAAACTTGAGATACCTTGATCTGTCATCATGTTTTTTCGGCGGAAAAATTCCAAGTCAGTTTAGGTCTCTTTCTCATTTGAAATACTTGAATCTTGCTGGGAATTCTCTGGTGGGTTCAATCCCTCGTCAACTCGCAAATCTCTCTCAGTTGTGGTATCTTGATCTTGGGTACAATATTCTTTTGAAGGAAATATACCATCTCAGCTTCGGAACCTTACACACTTAGGAGCTCTATGTTGGAGGATATGATACTCTCAAAATTGATGATGGAGGTCAGTGGCTTACAAATCTCTTTTCTTTAACCCATCTTTACTTGAAGTCTGTATCAATTCTTAATCATTCTCCTAGTGGGTTGGAAGTGATTGTCAAGCTACCAAAACTAAGGGAATTAAGTTTAGTTGATTGTAACCTTTTCGATCACTTCATTACGTCATGGAGGCCTTCCAAGTTCAATTTTCAACTTCTCTCTCGGTCCTTGATCTTTCATGGAACTCCTTCACGTTACTGATGATATTCCCGTGGGTGTCGAACACCTCTTCCAACCTTGTTGAACTTGACCTTAGTCATAACCTCTTGGAGGGTTCCACATCAGGTCATTCATGAATTTGCTTACACATCTTGATCTCTCCTCTAATCGACTCGATGGGAATTTGAAATCCTTCATGAATATATGCACCTTAATTTCTTAAACATGTGGGAAAATAATTTGACTGAAGTCCTCCTATCCATTCTTCGTAATTTGTCTAGTGGTTGTATTAAATACTCATTACAAGAATTGGATCTGACGTATAATCACATCACTGGCACTTTACCTGACCTATCAGTACTGTCCTCTCTAAAAACATTGCTTCTTTATGAAAATCATTTGAGTGGAAAGATACCCGATGGTGTCATGCGACCATCAAATTTAGAGGTTTTATCAATCAGGTCAAACTCTTTAGAAGGTGGAGTTCCAAAATCATTTGGAAATGCATGTGTTCTGGTCTCACTTGATCTATCTAATAACAATTTGAATATAGATCTTTTAGTGATAATCCATGACTTGTCTGGATGTGCAAGAAACTCGTTACAAAGATTGAGTTTGGGTGAAAATATGATCAAGGGTACATTACTTGATCTCTCAATATTTTCAACCTTGCAAGAGTTGGATCTTTCAAATAATCAATTAAATGGTAAGATACCAGGAGATAACAAATTACCATCGAAGTTGGAGTCTTTGTCAATTGGATCAAACTCGTTAGAAGGTGAAATTCCAAAATCATTTGGAAATGCATGTGCTAGATACTCACTGGAAGAATTATATCTACACATGAATCATATCAACGGCACAATACCTAATCTCTCAACATTCACATCCTTAAAAAGATTATATCTTAATGAAAACAAGTTAAATGGAGATATTCCTAAAGATATTCAATTTCCACCTCAATTGGAAGACCTAGGTATGCAATCAAATTTCTTATAAGGTGTTCTCAGTGATTACCATTTCACTAATGTGTCTAATTTAAAGACATTAGAGTTATCTGACAACTCATTGACCTTGGCATTTACCCAAAATTGGGTCGCATCTTTTCAGTTGCAGAACATAAGATTGAGATCTTGCAATTTAGGTCCAACATTTCCAAAATGGTTGCAGACACAAAATGAATTTGAGGATATTGACATTTCAAATGCTAAAATATCAGATATTGTATGGTTCTGGGCTAAATTACAATTGAGAGAATGGATAAGTGTGAGTATTTCATACAACAATCTACGAGGGATAATTCCTATTTATTCACTAAATAATCCTTATTCTTTCCTATCCCTTGGATCAAATCAATTTGAAGGCCCTATTCCTCTATTTCTAAGGAATTCTCTCTTTCTCGATTTATCCAAAAATAAATTCTCTGATTCTATTTTTCTTTTATGTGCTAATGGTACAATTGAACTTTACACCAATTACATCTTTCAACTAATCAATTATCCGGAAAAATTCCAGATTGTTGGAACAATTTCAAGTCATTAGCTTATTTAGATTTAAGTCATAATAAATTTTCAGGAAAGCTTCCACCTTCAATGAGATCACTTCTTGATCTTCAAGCTTGTTTTTGAGAAACAACAATTAGTAGGACGAATCCCTTTCTCCTTGACGAATTGCACTATGCTAGATATGTCAAAAAACAAACTCTCAGGGCCTATTCCCATTTGGATTGGGAAAAACAAGGAATTTGCAAATTTTAAGTTTGGGAGGGAATCAATTCTATGGGAGTTTATCATTGCAGATTTGTTGTTTGCTAAACATTCAGCTCTTGGATCTCTCACTAAACAACTTATCTGGAAAAATTCCTAAATGCATAAAAAACTTTGTTTCAATGACTCAAACAACATCTTCAATGGGAGACCATTGGTATTTTCTCAACACCAGTCGTTTCTCAAGCAACCAGCTATACTCTTTGAATGCATTGTTGACATGGAAAGGTTCACAACAAGTTTTTGAGAAAAAGGGTTTATCACTTTTAAAAAGCATTGATCTCTCAAGCAATCAATTTTCAGAAGAAATTCCTGAAGAAATAGAGAAATTATTTGGATTGATTTCATTGAACTTATCAAGAAACAATTTGATTGGAAAAATTCCTTCAACCAATGGAAAGTTAGTATCACTTGAATCTCTTGATTTGTCAAGAAATCAGCTTGTTGGTTCAATTCCTCCAAGTCTTGCTCGAATTTATGGACCTGGCATGCTTGATTTTGTCACATAATAATCTCACTGGAGAGATTCCAACCGGCACACAATTAGAGAGTTTCAATAGTTCAAGTTACGAAAATAATGTTGATCTTTGTGGACCACCACTTGAGAAATTGTGTATTACTGAAGGGCGAACACAAGAACCAAAAGATGAAGTTGATGAGAAAGAAGATTCATTTTTGAATAATGAAAATTTGATGAGTATGGGATTTGGATTTGTTGTAAGCTTCTGGATAGTGTTTGGCTCAATCTTATTCAAGCGTTCATGGCGACATGCCTATTTCCAGTTCTTGAATAATTTAGCAAACAAAATTCATGTCAAAGTAGCACTCTTGGCTAAAATATTGCGGGTGGCTTCAAGTTAGCAGGTAATAACTAAAGCATTTATGATATCTTGTGATTGTTGGAGTGATGGGATTTCAAACAACCGATCCTTGGTTAATTAGAAGTAGATTTTATTATGTGTAATATTTGTTGAAAGAAATAGCACTAAAGTATTGGCTTGCCTCGTTTTTCTTCATGTTAATAGCTCAAAGTTAGATTCTTAACATATATGCAAGGGTTGGTATGTTAATAAATAGAGATCATAATTTAAGTAGATATGATCATTTTAGTCGTGAGTGGAACTTATGATTGAGATTAACTTGATGTATTGATCAATAGTTAAGAGTGATCAATAGTTATTAAAATATATTTTGATGTTAAATAATATTTTGATAATTATCATAAAATGGTAATAATCATAATATCTAATAATTAAAATTATTAGATAACCCTCAGACAGTGCTTAAAAATTAATTGATATGAAAGGTGCATATTAACTCAATCACTACAACGTCATAAATTTATAATTATAACAAGATGATAAAATGAATTGATTATATATATATTCTCAACTCAGTCACATATTTTTGGTACTATGTTAAAATTGAACTATTGTTATTAGTGTTATTAATTTATTAGTAGATTTTATATTTCTGATGTTAATACGATAGAAAGAAATCTAAAAATATTGTGATTAATCGAACGATTGGAGGCAAGTTAATTATATTCCAATATGTATTAACATTCAATTTTTATATTAGCTTTTTAAATAAAATAAGACGTGGTAACCATCACTATGAAAATAACTTTATATATTACGCCATAAAAAATATCACTAAATAAAAACTGATTTACAAACAAAAATATATTTAATTATTGTATAAATGGATTTAGAAATTAGGATGAGTATATTTTCCAAATTATTTTTTGTATTGACATTAAATTTGATGTTAATTTAGTTCTTAAAAATGTGAAAAAATTAATCTATTATTGAATGTGTAAAAAATGGTATTAATTTGTTATCAACACTACAAGAAAAAACACATTTAGCCACCGAAATTAGCGACCGAATTTTTTCGGTCGCAATTAGCGACCGATTTAATTTTAGTCACATTTAGAGACCAATTTAGTGACCACTTCAATTCGGTCGCCATTAGCGACCGATTTAGCGACCAAAATATGATTTGGTTTTCACTCCTTTATTTAGCGACCGAATAGCGACCAATTTTTGTGCGTCGCAAATTTTCAGTCGCTAAATCGGTGGCTATTTCATACATAAATAAAAAAATCATTTAGCGACTGATTTAGCGACGGAATTACACATTGAAATAGCGACCGAATTAAAATCGGTCGCTAATGAGAAAATAATACATAATTATATCTGATTTTTGCAATATCGCTCAAGCGAAAATAACGTCGCTCGAGCGACACCACCTGCTAATTCGAAAATTAAGTTTAAAGATCTGTTCTTGAATCACAAAGCAATCAATCAAAATAAGCGCAGCAACTGAATTTAAATGAGAGAAAGGTTAAGGAAGATATCACCGGTATTTTATACTGGTTCACCCAATACCAGGGCTACGTCCAGTCTCCAGCCAAATTCCAGCTGGGTTCCACTAGATTAAATGTTTTACAGATTCAACAATCTTACACCTAATCTAACACAAGAACCAAATTCCAGTTCCTGCACTTAACCTCTCCACCAAGAACCAAATTCCAGCTCTTGATAACCTCTACAACCAAATTCCAGTTGCAGAGAAACCAGTGCCCAAATTCCAGGCACCAAACCTTTCACCAAGAACCAAATTCCAGTTCTTGATAACCTCCACAACCAACTTCCAGCTGCAGAGAAACTTTTGCCCAAATTCCAGGCACAACACAATACAAAAGAATTTACAAAGAAGAAACTAGAAAGCTCAAACCAGTTTATCCAAATCTGCTGAGAGTTTCTTCTTCACAAGAATGCAAGTTGCCTCAAGAAAGATTTTTAAAAGAACTTCTAAAAACTGTTGCGAATCTTTCTTGAAAAAGGATGCTAAAGGTTACTTGAATTATTGCTTAGGATTTGTGAAAACTGATGTTCAAATGTATGTTTAAAAAGTTCAAGCAAAACTGTTTTTAAAGAGAAATTTCAAAAACTGCTGCATTAATTAATCTGTTGAAAGTTTGTTTTAATCTGTTGAAATAGCCGTTTCAATCTGTTAAAAGTCCTTTCAATCCATTTATGCGTTCTTGATTCTTTAACAAAATTGTTTTAGCTGATACTGCAACGGTTATATCAATTAAAACACTTTACAAAACTTTTCTAAAGTTTGATTCAATCGATTGTTTCGTGTTTTAATCGATTGATATACTACAAAACTTTCTTATAAAACTTTTCAAGTTATTTTAACTGATAAAAAGAAGTTTTAATCGATTAAAACTCTGTACAAAATTTTTCCAAGTTGTTTTAATCGGTTGAAACGTGTTTTAATCGATTTAAACTCTGTACAAAAATATTAAAAGTTATTTTAATCGATTGAAATGCGTTTTAATCGATTGAAACTCTGCACAAAATTTTTCCAAGTTGTTTTAATCGATTGAAATGCGTTTTAATCGATTGAAACAGATCTGATCGGTCATAATTCAATTCTGATCGATCATAATCGCTATCTAAAGTTATGTAAGATAGCGGTTCCACCTTAACCGCTATCTAAAGTGTATGTTAGATAGCGGTTAAGGTTTAACCGCTATTATAAGTGGTTTTTAATAGCGGTTCCAGTGGAACTGCTATCATATACAACAAGATTTTGAGATTCTGATCGATCAGATTTTCAAAATGATCGATCATATCTGCTAATTTTTTCAAAGAATTAATTATAATCGATTAGTTTTGTAAATTATTGGTTAGAATTGATTAGTTTTTCAAATAATAGATTAGAATTGATTAATTTCGAAATATATATTCAAAAATTATAATTAAAAATATAGATTATTTAAGAATATTAACTATTGTAAAGATAAAGTTGAACATGGGAGGAGATGAGGATGATAATATAATGATAGAAGTTACAAAAATGTATAATTGAGAAGTTTGAATCAAAAAAACTAAGCAAATAGAGATTTGATTACACTTTTAATAAATTGAAGATAATATTAGTCTTGATTTTTATTTTTAACTATTTATTTTAATTATTTAAAACAGAGAAACTATAATTTGACTTTGTAAATACTCTTTTTGATTATTTTTTTTTTCTAATTTTTGATAAAGTTAATTTTAATATTTAAAACTATTTAACATTTTGAATTCTGAAAGGTTTTCTCTAATAGCAAATTTAAAAACATAATATTAAAAAAAATAGTTTAAGATTGTGAATTCTCGGGTTGTGTTTCGCTTGAGCGAGACTACTCTCGCTCGAGCGAAATTCAATTCTGATCGATCATAATTTGAAATGATCGATCATAATTGAAAGGATATGATAAGCGGTGCCACTATAACCGCTATCCGAAGTGTATATTAGATGGCGGTTATGGTTTAACCGCTATTACAAGTGGTTTTTAATAGCGGTTCCAATGGAACCGCTATTACATACAACAAGATTTTGCCATTCTGATCGATCAGATTTTCAAAATGATCGATCATATTTGATAATTTTTTCAAAGAATTAATTATAATCGATTAGTTTTCTAAATTATTGATTAAAATTGATTAGTTTTTCAAATAATAGATTAGAATTGATTAATTTCTGAAATATATATTCAAAAATTATAATTAAAAATATACATTATTTAAGAATATTAACTATTGTGAAGATAAAGTTGAACATGGGAGGAGATGATAATGATAATATAATGATAGAAGTTACAAAAATGTAGAATTGAGAAGTTTGAATAAAAAAAACTAAGCAAATAGAGATTTGATTACACTTTTAATAAATTGAAGATAATATTAGTCTTGATTTTTATTTTTAACTATTTATTTTAATTATTTAAAATAGAGAAACTATAATTTGACTTTCTAAATACTCTTTTTGATTATTATTTTTTTTTCTAATTTTTGATAAAGTTAATTTTAATATTTAAAACTATTTAACATTTTGAATTCTGAAAGGTTTTCTCTAATAGCAAATTTAAAAACATAATATTAAAAAATATAGTTTAAGATTGTGAATTCTCGGGTTGTGTTACGCTTGAGCGAGACTACTCTCGCTCGAGCGAAATCCAATTCTGATCGATTATAAATGAGAGGATATAATAGCGGTGCCACTATAACCGCTATCCGAAGTGTATCTTAGATAGCGGTTATGATTTTACCGCTATTACAAGTGGTTTTTAATAGCGGTTTCAGTGGAACCGCTATTACATACAACAAGATTTTGCCATTCTGATCGATCAGATTTTCAAAATGATCGATCATATTTGATAATTTTTTCAAAGAATTAATTATAATCGATTAGTTTGCGCAATTATTGATTAAAATTGATTAGTTTTTCAAATAATAGATTAGAATTGATTAATTTCTGAAATATATATTCAAAAATTATAATTAAAAATATACATTATTTAAGAATATTAACTATTGTGAAGATAAAGTTGAACATAGGAGGAGATGAGGATGATAATATAATGATAAAAGTTACAAAAATGTAGAATTGAGAAGTTTGAAACAAAAAAATTTAAGAAAATAGAGATTTAATTACACTTTTAATAAGATCACAAAATATAAATTAAAATGTAATTGATGCTAATTGATGCTATTTTAATAAGATCACACTTTTAATAAGATTTAATTACACTTTTAATAAGATCTAATGTTATTGATGCTAATTTTAAGAAGATCATAAAATGTAAATTAAAATAATTACAATATAATTTTCTACTTTGAGAATGAACAATATAATTAAACTCAAAATTGAGAATATTATAATACATTTTTGAACTCTTTTGGATTAATTTTTTTTCCTAATTTTTGATAAAGTTAATTTTAATATTTAAAACTATTTAACATTTTGAATTCTGAAAGGTTTTCTCTAATAGCAAATTTAAAAACATAATATTCAAAAAAATAGTTAATATAATTGAGTATATTAGATAGCGCTTGAGGTTTAACCGCTATTAGAAGTTGCAATTTAAGAGCGGTTCCAGTGGAACCGCTATCATATACAACCATATTTTAAGATTGTGAAGTCTCGGGTTGTATTTCGCTTGAGCGAAATTATACTCGCTCGAGCGAAATCCGATTCTAACATGAGTCTCCTATGTTACATTATCAGGCTAACTTTGATCGACGTTTGCGCAGGTCAACATTCGCTCAAGCGACAATAATATCGCTCGAGCGACGCGACCTGCACAAAATTGGCCTTCTCGGGTTGGATTTCGCTTGAGCGACACTACTCTCGCTCGAGCGACGCTACCTGCACAAAATTGGCCTTCTCGGGTGGTTTTTCGCTTGAGCGACACTGTCTCGCTCGAGCGACATCCACATTTTTTGGTTATGATCGATTACATTTTGAAATGATCGATCATATTTGAGAATATATAATAGCGGTTAAGATGTAACCGCTATTAGATGTGCTATATAATAGCGGTTAATATTTAACCGCTATTAGAAGTGTTATTATAATAGCGGTTAAGATTTAACCGCTATCATATACAACCACATTTTTCAATTCCCTGTCTCGCGCCACTTATCCCCAAATAACCCTAACTCTCGCGCCTCACTCACCCATTCTCTGTCTAGCCCCCTCACTGCTCCCCCCAAGTCAGCCCTCACCCTAATCCAACCTCCACCAAAGCTCCTCGTCACCCTTTGAGCCACCACGCCACCCTGTGAGCCACCCTGTGAGCCACCGCGCCACACCTCTGTTCTGAAGTTCCTCCGCACCCTCTGCCACCGCGCCACACCTCTGTTCTTAACCTAATCCAACCAAGGTTTGGCTTGTTTGAATGTATATATTGTTATTCTCTTGCATTGTGAATAATATAGGAGAGATACTTTTGACAGAATTTCTTTATCTGTTTATTGTAGGTGGATTTGTGAAGTGGATAGGTTCTTCGATCCCTCTTACTGCGGATTTGGTGGTGCTTGACAGACCAATTTGGGAACTTGTTTTGTTTTGTTTAAAATATGAACACCATTGTTATGTTTAAAATATGAAGGAATTTTAGCAGAGACCTTGTGCACATTGTTCTTTTGTTTCCCTCTTTTACCTAGTAGGGTGCAGGGCAGGCAGTGGCACTCAGAGTAACAGCAGATCGTTGTGCTTTCTATAATTGCAGGTTCCTTGGGTGGCAGGTGCTTCACTGTCTTCATATTTTTATTCTGAGTTTGATTTTAGAAAGTTATGTGTGCATGATGTATCCTTTATAGTGTGTTGCGTAAACATAATAAGATCTTCAATTAACAAGAGGCCATGATTGTTAGGCTAGATGGTTTTGTACACCATTATCCTTCTGTTTCATTTGAGGAAAATCTGAGGTACCAAGGTGATAAATAAACTTATTTTGTGATTAGTGCAGGACACACTGTACTTACATTATGGAAAGCAATACTGGAAAGATTGTTACATTGAAGGGAGTGTGGACTTCATTTTTGGTAATAGTACTGCACTCTTGGAACATTGTCACATCCATTGCAAGTCCGCAGGGTTTATAACTGCACAGAGCAGAAACTCTCCACAGGAAAAAACTGGTTATGTATTCCTCGAGGTGTGTGATCATGCCTAATACTTACAACATCATCTTCCCACATAATATTTTTTTTAGTCATTGTAACTTGTTTAACAAGGAAAGAGACATTTCCCAATCATCTTGTTTCCCCTACAATACAACAAGTGTTAGTGACTCTTACTTTGTTTTCCAATTCCAAGGCAAAATATGTTCTCTCTTGGTTCTTCCGATGTGAAATCAAGTAAGTACCTAGGTTGAAGTTTATCATCATGACCGAGTCATGTTTATGAAAACCGATTAAGATAATGAGAGAATGTTGGTTTTGAAGATGATCTTGCTTTTAAGTTTTGCAGTTTGGTTTGTAAATGTTTAGAAGCATGGCTAACACGGATTTAGGAGTATTTAATTAGAAAAAAACATTCTAGGTTAAAACAAGAACCAGATTCTCTTGAAGCTAGGGAAATGATCCCTTGAAAATTCAATGAATTCAGGAATCCTGTAAGAAATCTTAGAATAAAAATCTTTGAATCTCATACTACTCTATGCTTCCTTGTCAATATTTTGCTCCTCTCCCTTTACAGTGTTTCTTTGGTGTGTTAATCTGTTAAACTTCCGAGTCCAAGAAAGGATACTACACAAGTAAAGTACTTTTATTATGTTGTGAACATTTTGGTTCCTTACATGATGTTTTGTTTGTGGTGTCATTGCAGATGTGTTGTCACAGGTAATGGGGGAACTTCATATGCATATCTGGGAAGACCATGGAGACCTTTTGCAAGAGTGGTTTTTGCAAGAGGGTCTAAAGTGTATAAAATTGTTGTTTATTGAGTTGAACAAGTTTGGAGTAATTTGATAAGAGTGCAGGTGTTCTGGACCAGGTTTCTGTCCATCCCAAAGAGTGAAATGGGCCAGAGAATTGAAGAATGAAGGAGCTGAGCAGTTTCTGAGTCACACCTTCATTGATCCAGAATCAGACAGATCTTGGCTTCCTCAAAGAATGACTTTCAATTATTAATTAGGATTATTATTATAATAGAATAATTAATAGATCTTGGCTTCCTTCATAAAATTCCTACTACAAGTCAACATGACACTGACAATATACCAGAGGACTAATTTTCAATTTTATGATATTAAGACTTTGAATCTTGAGTAGTTGTTAAGTTCTTAAGTTTCATTTGTGTTATGTTTGGATGAATTAAGCAGGTACAAATTTTGTAAAATTGGATATACAAAATTTGACTTTATATCTTAAGTTTTCATTTATGTTATGTTTGAATGAATTAAGCAGGTACAAATTTTATGATTTGAATAATTTGACTTTAGTTCTTAAGTTTTTATTTGTGTTATGTTTGGATGAATTAAACAGGTACAAATTTTGTCAAATTGGATATACAAAATTTTAAATGAAAATTTTCAGATTTGGTTAGATTAGCGACCGAATTTTTGGTCGCTAAAAATTTAGTATAAATTCAAAATTAGCGACCGATTTAGCGACCAATTTAAATTATTATTTAAATAATTCAATTAATATATTAGCGACCGATTTAGCGACCGATTTTAATTATTATTTAAATAATTATATTAATATATTAGCGATCGAATATATCGGTCGCTATTTTTAAAATTTTACCACTGATTTAGCGATCGATTTGGCGATCGATTTATTATATTATTTTCGGTCGCTAATTTGGTCTCCAAAGAATAAGTGACCAAATTATTTAGCGACCACTCAGATCGGTCGCTATTTAGCGACCGATATGTAATTCGGTCGCTAACGAATTAGCGACTTGCCTTTTTGCGACCAACTATTTCGGTCAGCTAATTTCGATCGCTAACGTAATAGCGATCGATTTTTAGTCATTAGCGACCGATTTTTTCGGTCGCTAATAACGATTTTTCTTGTAGTGCAAATTGCTTCTTAAAATTATATTTAGTAGTAAAATAATCCACATAAATTAACAATAAAACTTTTTATAGTTGGAGGATTATAAAATAAATATTTTATTTTCAAACACTTTATAAAAATTTCCACGTTTAACCTAATGTCTCATTATTGGATTATTTTCCAAGTGTTTTCGTTTGTTAGTTTCAAAGGCACTTCATACAAATTTTTAAGTTCATTGACTTATGTAATGCCATGACTCCAGTGGAGTTGTAAGGTTATTTTTATTTACTGTTTTTGAAAATATTTTTTAATTTTTCAAAATTAAAAAATTATTTTATAATATTTTAAACAAATTAAAATTAAAATTAATAAAATATATATTGTGTATATATTTTTTTTGTTAATTACATTCACACTTTCATTAATAATTACTATTATAAAGTTCTGAGAATTTGTTTTAAAATTTACTCTAATTTTTTTATCGTCATCTATATATTACTCTCTTTCGTATAAAAAAATTATGAACTATGTTATCATTTTTTTTAATTTATTTTTAGAAATAATTTTATTTAAATTGATCTATAAAATTATTTTTTTAAAATAAAAAATAAAATTAAATGAAAAAACTTTAAAATTAAAGAGACATGATTTCTAGCAGTAACAGATAAACCCCCTATATATTTATTTGCTGTTATTAATAATAAACTTTGATGGTGTCAATAGATAACTCCCATCTATATCTTTTATAATTGCTAAGTTTATTTGTAAGCGAATTTCTGCATATAATTTGTGTTCTAATTTTTCGTTATATTGATAAGCATTATACATTTTAGTAATTATTGAAAATAGAAAAATAAAATTAAATATTGTTTGTATGTAGATTGAGCTAATAAATTTGAGTTTAATAAAACTAATCATACAGGAACAAATGTAGCATTGGTTGGCAATTACTCGGAAAATAAAGTTAACTACTTTATTGCTTTACTTATTGAGATGACTCATTTTTCCAAGTCTTTTGTTTTATTCATTGATTTTTGTAATGCCACTTTATACAAATTTCCACATTCATTCATTGATTTTTGCAATGCGATGACTCAAGTCTTCTTCTAAGTCTCTCCTCTTTGTTTGATTCACAAACAGTACCAGGTATTGAGAGGTGAGGGACATTTGTTTCTAAGTATAGATGTTAACAAATAATTGGAACAAATAATCTAATAAATGTTAAATTTTTCATTGAGCACCCCATATTTTTCCTATAATTGAAAGTTGGTAATATATTTCAGATATTTGCCTGAGGGAAGTTTCAACATTTTCAATTTTGCAAGAGGTGTATAGACACAAATACAAGACGCAAATTTTATGAATCCATCATATACGCATATATGGTTGAATGAAAGAGGATGAGAATAGAATGAATGATTTCCACAGATAACTCTCTATTTATTTGCTCTGCCAATAATATAAACTTTTGGATAGTGTTAATAGATAACTCCCATATATATCATTTATAATTTCTATAATTTTTTATTAATTGATATTTAAAATATATTATTTATTTGATGGGTTTACAATGGACTTCTCAAGTCTTCCATGCAAAATGTTTCATTGATATATAACAGCACTAAAGAATACTGTTTTGTTTTGAAAGTTTAAACTCTTTTTTTATATTTGTTAAATATTCTATTCCCAAATGAAGCAATAGTCTAAGCAGAATTATTAAGCTATATTTTTGTAATTAAATAATATTTTAGAATTATAAATTATATTTTTGATATATCTAATTTTCAATTTTATTTATTTATTTTAAAATGTTAAATTTATTATTTAATTAAAAAATAATCAACTTTATCCATCCATTTATTGCATTTTTAATAAGTTATTGCTTTATGAATGGCGATGACCTAATTTTCTAAGTCTTTTTGTTTTGTTCCTACGACCTGTACAATGAACGTTTATTGGTTAACCTAATAAGATGATGGGATTCTTTTTTTCATTCTTAACGTATTTTTTCCAAGGTTTGATCCAAAAAGTACAACGAATATGGTTAGATGTGTGTGAAAAAATGGTTCCCACAAACAACGGAATTAAAATAAAAAATAAAAAATTAATGTGATATCTTTGTATAAAACGGTGAATTATTATGTTGAATGCATTACCTAGGATATACTATCCAATGTATGACCCATCAAATATCTATGATGTGTTCACCAGTTCTTCAATCTCTTTTATCCATCACTTTTCCTTTTTCATGATAACCGCCTCAACATCAATGACTAATCCAGTTCGTTTCAGATTCATCGTGTTTACGGTGTGTCTGGTGTTGCAGGTTATTCATGGTGAAGAGGAAATAAGGTGCATACCAGAGGAGAGGGAAGCACTCCTTCAATTCAAGGGTGCCCTTGTTCTTCACAATGGCATGCTCTCATCTTGGTCCACTCCTCACTGTTGCCAATGGGAGGGGATTCGCTGCAGCAACCTCACCACCCATATTCTAAGCCTTGACCTTCACGGAGAATATTTCTATTATAGAAACTCTGGTCGTTATATCAGCGGAGAGATCCACGAGTCATTGATGGAGTTACGACAATTAAAGTATTTGAACCTCAGTTCCAATTATTTTTCACAGTCTCATCCCGGAGTTTCTTGGTTCAATTAGAAATTTGAGATACCTTGATCTGTCATTATGTTATTTTGGCGGAAAGATTCCTAGTCAATTTGGGTCACTTTCTCATTTGAAATACTTAAATCTTTCTCGTAATTATTATTTCCCTCGTCAACTTGGAAAACTCTCTCAGTTGCAATATCTTGATCTTCGATACAATTCTTTTAAAGGAAATATACCATCTCAACTTGGGAACCTTTCAAACATAGAAGAGTTCTATGTTGGAGGATTTTATGATGATACTCTCAAAATTGACGATGGAGGTGAGTGGTTAACAAATCTCTTCTCTTTAACCCATCTTTACTTGCAGTCTGTATCAAATCTTAATCATTCTCATAGTTGGTTGCAAGTGATTGCCAAGTTACCAAAATTAAGGGAACTAAGTTTAGTTGATTGTAGCCTTTCTGATCACATCATTCTGTCATGGAGGCCTTTGAAGTTAAATTTTTCTACTTCTCTCTCGGTCCTTCATCTTTCTGAGAACTCCTTCACCTCACCGATGATATTCCAGTGGGTGTCGAACATCTCTTCCAACCTTGTTGAGCTTGACCTTAGTCATAACCTCTTAGAGGGTTCCACATCAAGTCATTTGGGCACGGTTATGAATTCGCTTAGACACCTTGACCTGTCCTTAAATAGATTCAAGGGCGGAGACATGAAATCCTTCATGAATATATGCACCTTACATTCGTTAATCATGTATGGAAACAATTTGACTGAATCCCTCCCATCCATTTTTCATAATTTGTCTAGTGGTTGTGCTAGACACTCATTACAAGAATTGGATCTGTCTCGTAATCAAATAATTGGCTCTCTATTTGACCTGTCAGCATTCTCATCTCTAAAAATATTGGTTCTTGATGAAAATCATTTGAGCGGAAATATACTTGAAGGTGCCATGTTACCATCTCAGTTGGAGATTCTATCAATTAAATCAAACTCTTTAGAAGGTGGAGTTCCAAAATCATTCGGAAATGCATGTGCTTTGAGCTCACTAGATCTATCTTTTAACAATTTGAATAAAGATCTTCGGGTGATAATTCGTCACTTGTCGGGATGTGCTAGATACTCGCTACATGAATTGTACTTGATAGACAATCAAATCAATGGTACACTTCCTGACCTTTCAATATTTTTAGTCTTGAGAATATTGGATCTTTCAGAGAATAAGTTAAGTGGACAAATATCAGAAGATAACAAATTGCCATCTTTGTTGGAGCTTGTGTCAATTAGATCAAACAATTTAGAAGGAGGAATTCCAAAATCATTTGGGAATGCATGTGTTTTACGATCATTGGATATGTCTTCCAATAACTTGAGTGAAGAGTTTCCCACTTTAATCTGTCACTTATCTGGATGTGCTAGAAACTCACTACAGAAGTTGAACTTGTGTGGAAATAAGATCAACGGTACATTAACTGATCTCTCAATATTTTCAACCCTGCAAGTGTTAGATCTTTCAGAAAACCAATTAAGTGGCAAGATAGCAGAAGGTAACAAATTGCCAAATACGTTGGAGTCTTTTTCAATCCAATCAAACTCGTTAGAAGGTAAAATTCCAAAAACATTTGGGAATGCATGTGCATTGCAATTATTGGACATGTTTAATAATAGCTTTAGTGGTGAGTTTCCTGTGATAATTCATCACTTATCTGGATGTGCTAGATATTCATTGGAAGAATTATATCTACACATGAATCAAATGAATGGTACACTACCTGACCTCTCAACATTCACATCCTTAAAAGAATTATATCTTTACGGAAACGAACTAAATGGAGAGATTCCTAAAGATATTCAATTTCCTCCTCAATTGGAGAAACTCTACATGCATTCAAATTCATTAAAAGGCGTACTGACTGACTCTCATTTTGCTAATATGCCTAAGTTACACACATTGATGTTATCCGACAACTCATTGGCCTTGTCATTTACCCAAAACTGGGTCCCACCTTTTCAATTACAAAGCATAGGATTGAGATCTTGCAAGCTAGGTCCAACATTTCCCATGTGGTTACAGACACAAAATGAATTTGAATATATTGACATTTCAAATTCAAAAATATCAGATATTGTTCCTGAATGGTTTTGGGCTAAATTACAATTTCAACAATCGGGGAAGGTGAATATTTCATACAACAATCTACAGGGGATAATTCCAAATTTTCCACAAAATAATTCTTATCCATCCCTATCCCTTGGATCAAATCAATTTGAAGGCCCTATTCCTTTATTTCTACGAAATTTTGTGTATCTTGATTTGTCCAAAAACAAATTCTCAGATTTTACTTTGTTTTTATGCGCAAATGGTACAATCCAAACTTCGTATTTGGACCTTTCAAATAATCAATTCTCCGGACAAATCCCAGATTGTTGGAATAATTTCAAGTCATTAACTTATTTAGATTTGAGCCATAATAAATTTTCAGGAAAGATTCCTACTTCAATGGGTTCACTTCTAGACCTTCAAGCATTGTTGTTGAGAGACAACATTTTAGTTGCAGAAATCCCTTTCTCATTGAAAAATTGCACAAAGCTAGTAATGCTAGATATGTCAGAAAACAAATTATCTGGGACTATCCCTTACTGGATTGGGACAAAAAAGGAATTGCAAATTTTAAGTTTGGGAATGAATCAATTCTATGGGAGTTTACCATTGCAGATTTGTCGTTTAAGAAACATTCAGCTCTTGGATCTCTCTCTAAACAACTTATCTGGGAAAATTCCTAAATGCATAAAAAATTTTACTTCAATGGCTCAAACATCTTCAATTCATTATGGAGGACATTGGTATTTACTTACTTACGGTCGTTACAATATCTCATTCAATCAGTCGTACGATTTGAATGCATTGTTGATGTGGAAAGGTTCGGAACATATGTTTAAGAATGAGGGTTTGTCACTTTTAAAAAGCATTGATCTCTCGAGCAACTATTTTTCAAATGAAATTCCTGTAGAAATAGAGAAATTATCTGGATTGATTTCATTGAACTTATCAAGAAATAATTTGATTGGGAAAATTCCTTCAAATGTTGGAAAGTTAGCATCACTTGAATCTCTTGATTTGTCAAGAAACCAACTTGTTGGTTCAATTCCTCCAAGTCTTACTCAAATTTATGGACTTGGTGTGCTGGATTTGTCACATAACCATCTAATCGGAGAAATTCCAACCGGCACACAGTTGCAGAGTTTCAGTAGTTCGAGGTACGAAGGTAATCTGGATCTTTGTGGACCACCACTTGAGAAATTGTGTATTGAGGGAGGGCCAACAGAAGAACCAAAAGATGAAGTTGATGAAGAAGATTCATTTTTTAATAATGAATTTTTCATGAGTATGGGACTTGGATTTGTTGTAAGCTTCTGGATGGTGTTTGGCTCAATCTTATTCAAGCGTTCATGGCGACATGCCTATCTCCATTTTTTTAATAATTTAGCAGACAATATTCATATCAAAGTAGCACTATTGACTAAAATTCCGACAGTGAATTCAAGTTAACAGGTAATCATATTACACACATCTGTTGTTTCCTTTAGCTACATAAGATAGATATTCATACATTATTATTTATTATTTCTACAATATATTTTATATTGATCAAAATAAAATTAACAAATAATAACTATTCCAAATATTAGTGAATGTCATATTATAAATAATATTTATATGGTCATCCTCTATAAACTAAAATAGCATTTGTTATATATTTAGGGACATGAAATAATGTCTGCACAGCAACAAATTGGTTTGTTTCCTACTCTTGAAATCTGCTTTTATCCTTTTAAAAACTAATAAAAAAACGTTGGGTATTTTAAAAAAAATATATAACCTTTTTATGTTTTAAAACAACAAAATTTTATAAGTTGTTTTGCTTTGTTTTTTTTTATTATTATTTTCTTCATCTCATTTTCTTCCTTATGCATTTCGTTTTGTTTTTTATCATTTTGCAATTAACATTGTATTCTCATTCTTGTTGCTTTAAAATATTAAATATAGATATGAATTTTTTTTTCCTTTTGTGAATATGAATTTTATTAATTTTTATTTACATTGGGGAGATCTAACATTCATTGTATTTTTTTTTTTTAATGAGAAAATTCAGGCACTTGAAGAGCCTATCCTCTTGTGTGACTCCAACATTTGAGCATGCTAATGCTTGGACAAGGAAATAAGTTGGAATTTATGGTTGTGTTACTTTTTTTTTACTGTGCTTATAGAAAAAAGAGTTCATTACTAATATATCGTTTGAAGTTTGTACATTAGAATAGATTAAAGCAATAATAAACTTCGTGAAGAAGACTCTACTTTTATTATCGTTGTGGTTATAATGAAATATAAATTATGATGTATTTTATTAATAATTACTTGATTTTTCTCATAATCAAAACTTCCGTTGGACAAATATATTGTTTAGTTAAAAAAAAATCAAAATTTATGAGTTCCTCATTTTCAATTTTCGAAGAGTAGAGAAATAAGGAAAATACGAGGCACAAATTTTGCATCAATAAATCCATCATCACTCAACCCTGGTAATTAATTGTATTTGTTTAAATCAAATGGAGATCACTTGAATTTCAAACAATATTCTCATAGAGTGTGAAACAAGAAACACTTGATATTCCAAACCATTCAAGTGATTTGGCAACCCAGGTTTTCTCCAAAAGAAACACTTCATGCAAACAGCAAATGGTTTAATAAAGAGAAAAGAAAAATATACTCATGCTATTTACAATTTGTATTAAAAATATATTTCATTATTATTATTATTATTATTATTAATTTTGATTTAATATTTTGCTATGATAATCCATTCACTTATGGAGAGAATTGTGAAGGGAGGGAGGGTAGTAGTTTGTAGCATGTTCAACTTGGAAAATAAAGTTTACTACTTTATTTCTTTCAATTTTCCAAGTCTTTTTGTTTCGTTCCTACTATGTCATGCTACTTTATACAATTTCAACATTTATTGTTTTCTCCTTCGTTGTTTTCTTTTCTTGCTTAGTCAAATACGGGTGCGACGTAACTGCATAGAAATTTCCACATTTATTGCTTGACATAATGAGTGATTATTGGTTTGTTTGTTTCAAAGTCGTACATATAAAGGGGCCATGTCATTTCAAACAAATTTCCGCATGCATTGATTGATTTATGTTATTCCATAACTCAAGTCTTCTTTTAAGTCTCTCTCCTTGATTAGGGTAGTAATTTGTATCGTGTTGAACTTGGAAAAAAATAAAGTTTAAGACTTTATTATTGCTTTCAATTTTCCAAGCCTTGCAACATGATGTATGGGGTCAAATAATCTAATGGGTGATCCTTTTCCAAGTCTTTCTCTAGTCACTCTTATTTTACGCTCAGAATTAATGTCTTTTTTTTTTTCAAGAAGAAATAAGCATCGCTATTTTAGAAAAATATATTACATTTTTAATCTCATACAAACTTTTCATTTTTACAAACATGTATTACAAAACAAATCCAAACTTCACCGTTAATTTCTTTGTGTTATCAAAATATTATATTATGTTTTAACTAAATTTCCATAATCACAAAAATTCATTAAAACCGTATGAATCATAAATTTTGCTCTATGTTTTCTTTTAATAAAATTATTTATGTTTATGTTAAGTTACGTTATAATAGACAATTTGAAGAGAATGAGTAGCGGATTTTGGAAATTATTTGTGGAGATCTAATAATATATTATTAATAAATAATAAATAAATATAAAAAAAAAGATGAAAGTATAAAATTGTAGATGATTATTAAGTTTGAAGGGAACAAAATTATAAATTATATAAAAATTATAAAATTAAAGAATGACTTAAAAAATAAAATTGTAAATATATAATTAAATATATTAAATATTTATTAAATTTAATAAATTAAAATCATAAATTATATAAGAATTATAAAATTTTAAGGAAATACAACCCTAAATTCTTAAGAAGATCCTATTATTACGTAATTTAATAGATAAAGAGCTATTATGTTAGCATGAATAGAAAAGGTTGAGAACAAGTAAGAAAAGTAGACATTCAAAAGTATTATATCAAAGATAGTTATAAATTATTTATCTACTTATAAAAACTTATTTACATACAATGCAGTTTTTTCATCAACCATCTCTATTGGACACGAATGTCTTGGACTACATTAGACACGTGTGGACAACATATTTTATATTTGTTTAATAACAAATAATTTCATTGTAAACCTCTTTTAACCATCGTCGGTTACTATCAAACACATAAAAACAACTAATTTAGCAGAAACTTATATTTATTTATTCATTAGATCCAACATGCGAAGCAAACGACCCCATACGGAAGAGAGAAATTAAGATAGGAAAAGAAAACTTACCCAAATTCAAAATTCTCGTCGCCGCTCCCCACATTTTAGTTCAACTGTTCTTCTTAGGAGAAAAGATAAAAGACAAACTTTAGTAATATATGAAGCCAATTTCTGCATTTTCATTATATTAATAAGTATGGTACATTTCAGTAATTATTGGAAATTAAAAAAATTTATATACCCAAAATCGAAATGAAGGACAGTTTAAATACATTCAGACTATTTTTCTATAATTTTTTTTAATATAATAATTTTTATTAATTGATATTTTAAATAAATTAATAATTTAATAAGTTGACTAGATACTTCTCCGTCTTCAATCCAAAATAAATTATACGATGGTCTGTTTAACTCTAATAGTGATTATAATATATTAAAACATTAAATTTATTTTTTTTAATTAATTAAATATTAAATTGACAAATAAAATCATAGTTCAAGGAGATTTATTAAAATATATTTTTGTAGTTAAATAACATTTTGCAATTGTAAAATATATTTTTGGTCTACTTATTTATCAATTGTTTATTTCTTTATAATGTTCAATCTTTTTATTGAAAACAAAAATCATAAATTTTATTTATCCATTTAAAGAAATAATTATTTGCGATAAACTATTTATTTATCCTTTGTTTATTTTAAATGACAACGTTTTCAGAATGTTAATAGATAAATTATTGAATGTTAACGAAAGACTTTTCCAAGCCTTTCAAAACTCCCATCACTTTATATTTCTTCTTTTCTTTTACGCTTACAATAATTTTATTTATTTTTTCTCTCAAGACGAAATAAGCCATATGAACTTTTTTATTTTATTTTAACATTTTAATTACTTAAAATTTTAGTTGTGTTTATATTTGAGAAAAACTTATTGTGTCTACTTATGTATTATTAACAAAAACTCAACACAAATGTTAACAACACTTAAAGAATTACATATAAAAAAATAACATTTATTGATAATTTATGATACATTCAGTATACATATATATCTTTTAAACATACAGAAATAAAAACTATTGTTTTAATATAATGAGTTTATGTTGAAACTTTTTATTTAAAAGATACTACATATATTTGCAAAAACATATAAATCTGCATTTAGTGTTTATTTTATATACATAAACTTGAAAAATATGAACTCATTAATATATTTATTCTTTGATATAAAATAGAAATATATAAGTTATTATTTATAAGATAAAAATATGTTCAGCTTATTAGATAACAAACTAAAATATTTGATCATTATTGATTATACAAATTTTAACATGATACTCTTTATAATAGTATTTAAAAAAAATCAATACTTTTTTCTCAAATTAATGTATATAAGTACGATGATAGATTCTAATAATACTTTATTTAAAACGATTTCTTATTATATAAGTATTTTATACAAGTCTTTATTATATTTTATAATCTCATATTAGAGAATTAGAATTTCCTAAATTTCTAATTGATACTCAGAACAAAATATATTTTGTCTTTATAAAAAAAACTCAATCATCATCATATAAACAAATATATTAAATAATTTATGGATCAATTTGTTATATTAATACTTATAAAAATAAATAAATGTAATATATTTAAATAATTAAACTAAAAATTATTTGAGTGATAGTTAAATTATGAAAATTTAAAATTTAAAAGGATTTCTTAAACTCAATATAGAGATCTGATTTGATAAATATATTATTGGAATAGATATTCTAATAAATGCTAAATTTTTCATTGAAGAGTGTCTCATTTTCAATTTTGCAAGAGGTATACACGTAATACATGACTCAAATTTTATGAATCTATCATATATGGTTGAAATTAAAGACAATAATATATAAGAACTTTCTATTTATTTGCTCTGTTGTTAATAATAAACTTTTGGATGGTGTTAATAGATAACTCCCATATATATAATTTATAATTGCTATATATTTTAACCACTTAAAATTTTTTGTTTTGTTGTAATGAAATTACTTGTTTATAAAAAGTTTAATTGCATGAAGTTTATTTGTAAACGAATTTGTGCATATAATTTTTTACTTAATTTGTCATTATTTAATAAGTATTATATTATATTATATATATATATATATATATATATATATATTTGGTATATTTAATTTTCAATTTTATTTATTTATTTTAAATTTTTCAATTAATTATTTAATAAAAAAAATGACGTATCCATCTATTTAAATTGAACTAACAATTTTGTCATGAATACCAAATAAAGAATCAGGGTAACAGTTTGTACCATGTTGAGATTGGAAAAATAAAGTTTACCACTTTATTGCTTTTAATTTTTCTACCTAAGTTTGGTTGTGATCATCAATCCTTTTTAACTCATTCTCTCTAACTCATTAATCTGGTGAAAGAAGTACCAGATAAGATGAGTTGACATGCTAACTCATTTTAAAAAATATTTATATAATAAATTTAAAATAAAAAATTATAATTTAAAATATTAGATTTTTTTTATTTTGTTATTAAAATATATAAATATATTATAATTTAAATTATAAATATTAATTAATTTTAAATTATTAATTATTTTAATACATAAATATAATAATATTTTTATTTTATTTAATCAAAATATTAATTAATAAATAAGAATTTAAAAATTATTCATATAATTAAAAATATTTTTAAAAATATATAAATAAATTTTATATAAAAAAAATGACTAACAAATCCGTTCAGCCTCTTCCATCTGTAATCCATCTAAACTAATACCCATTCGTCCACCCCATCGCAATTTTGATGGACTATAATTGTGACGAATTCAATTGGAATGCATTGACTCATTCCTCCTAAATTTGCCAAGTCCTGCAATGTGATACATGGAAACAAGTAATCATGTGATGCTTTTCCAAGTCTTCCCACACTCTTACTTTCCCTCATAATCAATTTTTTTTTTTTTTAAAGAAGAAATAAGCATCACTATTTTAGAAAAATAGATTACATTTTTAATAAGTTATTGATTCACGATGACCTAATTTTCTAAGTATTTCTGTCTTGTTCCTACCAGTTGGAACATTTATTGTTTAACCTAATGCGATGTTGGGATTCTTTTCTATGCCTTTTCGATTTTTTGTTCGTTTCAAAGTCATACATACATGGGCATTCAAATTTCCACATTCATTCATTTTATGTGGATTTGACCGAATTTTTATCATGGACATAAATATCCATACAATTGATTGTAACATTTTCTCTAACTCTTGAGTAGTTTTTACGCAATTTTAAACACTATCCCAAATCCATGAACGAATTACATATATCAAATCTCATACAATTTTTTCATTTTAACAAGTATTTCAAAACAAATCCAAAACAGCTCAAAAATAAATATTACTCTATTTTCTAGATTGATTATTTTTTATTAATATTTTTATCGGATATAATATAACGAGTGTTAGATATGATCACAAAAATTCACCAAAGATATATGAAACTGTGCTACGCTCTCCCATTTTAGTTCATATGTTCTTATTAGGAAAAAAGATGAAAGACAAACTTTTGTAATATATGAAGTCAATTTCTGCATTTTCATTATATTGATAAGTATTATACATTTTAGTAATTATTGAAAATAGAAAAAAATATTGTTTCTATGTAGATTGTGCTAACAAATTTAAGTTTAAAAATAGTGATAAAGAAACAAATGTAGCATTATCTCCTATTAAAAATTAAAAGATGAAAATGAATTCAATATTTGATCACTTAGACTATGTCTTATGTTTGTATATAAATTCGCAAATATACAATTATAATAAATTTATACAGATTAGAAATATATATATGTATATATAATACATATAGCCGTAGTTTTTTTTTAGAATTTGTTTTTAATATAAGATTTTTTGATTAATTATTATTTTAAATAAATTATTAATTTGATGGGTTGACGAGAGACTTCTCCAGTCTTCACTACAAAATGTCATTGTTAACGAAAGACTTTTCCAAGTCTTCCCAAACTCCCATCACTTTCTGCTTTTTCTTTTCTTTTACTCTTACAATATAAAATTTATATATTACCCGATAAAATATTCATGAAATAAAAACTGATTTAAAAGAAAAAAATATTTAATTATTGTATTAATCGATTTACAAATTAGGGTTATTAGTTTTCAAATTATGTTTTGTATTGTGATTAAGTAAGTTTTTTTGACTAATCATCAAATATTCAAGTGCCTTCACTATATACCATTGACATGTATTTTTATTGTGTATTAGGAAGAAGGCACACCCCTTCAACAAATTATAAATAAGTTTTTATCATACATTGTGAACCATAAATAATATTTTCAAAATTAAATTACATAAAAAGTACCAGGTAAAGTTAGGAAAAAGGGAATATTTTTCATTTCAGTACGTTTAATGTTTCTTTTTTTTTTTTTTTATGAGAATGGATGGATGCATGAGATGTTATATTAATGGCTCTTGACAGCGTTAAACTCAACAGTTCTTCGATCTCTTTTATCCATCACGTTGCCTTTTTCATGGTAACCGTCTCAACATCAATGACCCATCCAGTTCGTTTCACATTCATCGTGTTTACGGTGTGTCTGCTGTTACAGGTTGTTCATGGTGAAGAGGAAATAAGGTGCATACCAGAGGAGAGGGAAGCACTCCTTCGATTCAAGGGTGCCCTTGTTCTTCACAATGGCATGCTCTCATCTTGGTCCACTCCTCATTGTTGCCAATGGCAGGGGATTCACTGCAGCAACCTCACTGCCCATATTTTAAGCCTCGACATTCACGGAGAAGAGGTTGATTATGGAATCTCTGGACGTTATATCAGCGGAGAGATCCACAAGTCATTGATGGAGTTGCGAGAATTAGAGTATTTGAACCTCAGTTCCAATTCTTTTCCGGACAGTCACATCCCAGAGTTTCTTGGTTCTTTAAGAAACTTGAGATACCTTGATTTGTCGTCATGTCAATTTGGCGGAAAAATTCCCAGTCAGCTTGGGTCTCTTTCTCATTTGAAATACTTGAATCTTGCTTGGAATTCTCTGGAGGGTTCAATCCCTCCTCAACTTGGAAATCTCTCCCACTTGCAGTATCTTGATCTTGGGTACAATTCTTTTGAAGGAAATATTCCATCTCAACTTGAAAATCTCTCTCAATTGCAGTATCTTGATCTTGGGTACAATTTTTTTGAAGGAAATATACCATCTCAACTTGGGAACCTTTCAAACTTACAAGAGCTCTATCTTGCAGGAGGATATTACGATAATCTCAAAATTGACGATGGAGGTCAGTGGCTGTCTAATCTCATTTCTTTAACTCATCTTTCCTTATATTCTGTATCAAATCTTAATCATTCTCATAGTTGGTTCCAAGAGATTGTCAAGCGACCAAAACTAAGGGAACTAAGGTTAGTTGGTTGTAGCCTTTCCGATCACTTCATTCTGTCATGGAGGCCTTCCAAGTTCAATTTTTCTGCTTCTCTCTCTGTCCTTGATCTTTCCTGGAACACCTTCACGTCATCGATGATATTCCCGTGGGTGTCAAACATCAGTTCCGAACTCGTTGAGGTAACCTCTTAAAAGGTTCCACCTCGGGTCATTTTGGTACGGTCATGAATTCGCTTAGACACCTTGACCTCACCTCCAATAGATTCAAGGGTGAGGATATGAAATCCTTCGCCAATATATGCACCTTACATTCGTTAATCATGTATCGAAACAATTTGACTGAATCTCTCTCATCCATTCTTCATAATTTGTCTAGTGGTTGTGTTAAACACTCGCTACAAGAACTGGATATGAGATACAATCACATCACTGGCACTTTACCTGACTTGTCAATATTTCCATCTCTTGAAACATTGGTTCTTGATGAAAATAATTTGAATGGAAAGATACCTGAAGGTGTCAGGTTACCATCAAATTTGGAGGTTTTGTCAATCAACTCAAACTCCTTAGAAGGTGGAATTCCAAAATCATTTGGGAATGCATGTGTTTTGGGCTCACTTGATCTATCTTATAACAATTTAAATGTAAATCTTCTAATGATAATCCATCACTTGTCTGGATGTGCAAGAAACTCGCTAAAAATATTGAGGTTGGGTGGAAATAAGATCAGCGGTACGTTACTTGATCTCTCAATATTTTCAACCTTGCAAGTGTTGGATCTTTCGGAAAACCAGTTAATTGGCAAGATACCAGAAGGTGTCAGGTTACCATCAAATTTGGAGGTTTTGTCAATCAACTCAAACTCCTTACAAGGTGGCATTCCAAAATCATTTGGGAATGCATGTGCATTACGCTCACTGAACATGGCTAATAATAGCTTCAATTGTGAGTTTCCGACGATAATTCATCACTTGTCGGGATGTGCTAGATATTCAATGGAAGAATTTCATCTACAGATGAATCAAATAAATGGTACACTACCTGACCTCTCAACATTCACATCTTTAAAAGAACTATCTCTTTACGAAAACAAGCTAAATGGAGAGATTCCTAAAGATATTCCATTTCCACCTCAATTGGAAGTACTAGATATGCAATCCAATTTCTTAAAAGGTCTGCTCACTGACTATCATTTTATTAATATGTCCAAGTTAATCAATTTGGACTTATCTGACAACTCATTGGCCTTGGCATTTAGCCACAATTGGGTCCCACCTTTTCAGTTGCAGTCCATAGGATTGAGATCTTGCAATCTAGGTCCAACATTTCCAAAATGGTTGCAGACACAAAATGAAATTCAGAATATTGACATTTCAAATGCTATGATATCAGGTATTGTTCCTGAATGGTTTTGGACTAAATTACATTTGCAAAACTATATGGAAGTGAATATTTCATCTACAAGGGATAATTCCAAATTTTCCACAAAATAATCGTCAGTCTTTCCTATCCCTTAGATCAAATCAATTTGAAGGCCCTATTCCTCTCTTTCTAAGGAATTTTTTCTCTCTGGATTTATCCAAAAACAAATTCTCCGATTCTATTTTGTTTTTATGTGCAAATGGTACAATTGACACTTTACACCAATTAGATCTTTCAAATAATCAATTTTCTGAACAAATCCCAGATTGTTGGAACAATTTCAAGTCATTAATTTATTTAGACTTGAGTGAGAACGAATTTTCAGGAAAGGTTCCTACTTCAATGGGATTGCTTCATGGTCTTCAAGCATTGTTTTTGAGAAACAACAATTTCGTAGGAGGGATCCCTTTCTCACTGAGAAATTGCAGAGAGCTATTAATGCTAGATATGTCAAAAAACAAACTCTCTGGGCTTATTCCTAACTGGATTGGGACAAACAAAGAATTGCAAATTTTAAGTTTGAGAGAGAATCAATTTTATGGGAGTTTACCGTTAGAGATTTGTTGTTTAAGAAACATTCAGCTCTTGGATCTCTCACAAAACAACCTTTCTGAAAAAATTCCAAAATGCGTAAGAAACTTTACTTTCATGGCTCAAACAACATCTTCAATACAGAATCAACATATCATGTGAATTTTACCCAACCGGGTTTTTTCGTAGCCCGTTTGTCATACTATTTGAATGCATTGTTGACGTGGAAAGGTTCGGAACAAATGTTTGAGAATAATGGATTATCACTTTTAAAAAACATTGATCTCTCAAGTAATCATTTTTCAGAAGAAATTCCCGTAGAAATAGAGAAGTTATCTGGATTGATTTCATTGAACTTATCAAGAAACAATTTGATTGGAAAAATTCCCTCAAGTATTGGAGAGTTAGCATCACTTGAATCTCTTGATCTGTCAAGAAATAAGCTTGTTGGTTCAATTCCTAGAAGTCTTACTCAAATTTATGGACTTGGTGTGCTTGATTTGTCACATAACTATCTAACCGGAGAAATCCCAACCGGCACACAGTTACAGAGTTTCAATAGTTGGAGCTACGAAGATAATTTCGATCTTTGTGGACCACCACTTAAGAAATTATGCATGGATGAAGGGCGAACGCAAGAACCAAAAGTTGAAGTTGATAAGAAAGAAGATTCATTTTTTAATAATGAATTTTTTATGAGCATGGGATTTGGATTTGTTGTAAGCTTCTGGATGGTGTTTGGCTCAATCTTATTCAAGCGTTCATGGCGACATGCCTATTTCCAGTTCTTGAATAATTTAGCAGACAATATTCATGTCAAAATATTGAGGCCGGATTCAAGTTAGCAGGTAATGATATTATAAACAACTGTTTTTATTTTCAATTTTCTACATCTCTTTTTTTTTCCCATATTTTTACTTTCTAAAAATTAGATATTTTTGTTATAATTAAAATTTTAAAAGTTAATAAAAAAATATACGACATTATTTACCATTTGAATAATAAATTTGTCTTTATTTTTCACTCTTGTAGCTATTTTGCTATCTAAGTATCTTAAAATACCCATGAAGAAATATTTCTTTTGCGCAACGGACGTGGAGATTGGGCTCAGTTTATGTGAAAGCCTAGTGTTAGTGTTTTGGGTACATCAATTATTTCCAATTGATTGTGACGTTGATTTCTTTGTATATCTTTATTTTTGTAGTATTTATGATTTTGTTGTGGATATAAATTTTATTGATTTTTATTTACATCGGTGAGACCTAACATTCCTTGTATTTTTTTTTTAAACGAAAAAAATCAGGAACTTGAAGAGCCCATCCTCTCGCTTGAGTCCGACATTTGGCCATGTTAATGCTTCGACAAGGAAATAAGTTGGAATTTATTGTTGTTTTACATTTTTTTATTGATAATCATGTACATTTTATTAATAATTAGTTGTATTTTTCTCATGATCAAAACATCATTTGGACAAAAATATTGTTTAGTTGAAGGTAATTGATATATTTGTCTCAAGAAAGTTTCAACATTTTGAGTGCCTCATTTTCAATGAATAAATCCACCATCGCCAAACTTCCATAATTACTTGTATTTCTTTAAATCAAATGGAGATTACTTCAATTTCAAACAATGCATATATGTCAATATTATTTTAACACAGAAACTAATACAACTATATGTAGTTGAAATCATATATTAAAAATATTCTTGACACAAATAAAAGATGATAAAAAAAATCGATAATAAATAATAGTAAAATTTTACTAACGGTAGAAATTATAATACTCTTTTTGAATCTTAAGAGAAAACAATAATAATATTCATTTTAAAAAATAAAAGAACGCAACTACTATACAATGCATTATTAGAAAGAAGAAAAATATTTTGGATTATTTACAAGGTAGACATTATTTCTTTTATATAAGGAAAAGTAAGTATTAATATATAATTTCTTTGATGTGAAATTTTTCTTCTCACATTCTCCTAAAGATTTTGATTAAATTAATCAAATATTCACAATTCACTATTATTGTCTTCCATATTGTTATTTTGTAATAAATAACATTCAATTGGATTGATTCTACGTAAACTTGTCATTATTAACCGACCTGTCATAACATTTATTAGATTCTTCTTGCTTTGTGCTGAAATACAATGCAAGATTCCTTGGAATGTGCAAGACACTCTCACTGTCACAATACCAAATAATCTTTTATTGTTTGTACCCGAGTTCCTCCATTATTCTCTTAATTCAAATAGATTTCTTACATATCTGGATGACTGTCATGTACTCAACTTTTGTAATAAATAAAGTTACAAAATCTTATAACTTGGATAACCAGTTTTGCTTCTCCATCAAAGGTAAACTCATCAAGATCACCTGCAAAACCTAAACAAACATAGCATTTAACAACTAGTTTTGATCCTCCCAAATATAATACAACATTCAAAGTTTCTTTAACAAAAATTCTCTTGATAATACACATACTCTGACAAACAATTGTATGCTAAATTGTCTAAGTGTGAATTTTGGTTAAAAGAAGTGAAATTTTTAGGTCATGTGATTTCCAAAGAGGGAGTGTCAGTAGACCCAACTAAGGTAGAAGCAATTCTACAATGGGATCGACCAAAAACAGTGACTGAGATTCGTAGTTTCCTGGGTTTGGCTGGATATTATAGGAGATTCATTGAAGGATTTTCTAAAATGGCTATGCCTTTAACCCAACTCACCAAGAAAGGTCAAGTTTTTGAATGGACAGAAAAGTGCGAAAATAGTTTTCAATAACTTAAGAGAAGATTAATCACTTCCCCTGTACTAGCATTGCCTAACCCAACTGGACATTTTGTGATATTTTGTGATGCTTCCAAAATGGGATTAGGATGTGTTCTTATGCAAGATAGAAGGGTAGTTGCATATGCCTCGAGACAATTAAGAACACATGAGAAAAATTATTCAACTCATGATCTAGAACTAGCCGCCATCGTTTTTGCACTCAAAATATGGAGACATTATGTGTATGGTGGTAAGTTTGAGGTTTTTAGTGATCATAAAAGTCTTAAATACTTGTTTGATCAAAAAGAGTTAAATATGAGACAGAGAAGATGGATGGAATTTTTGAAAGATTATGATTTTGAATTACATTATCATCCAGGAAAGGCAAATGTAGTAGCAGACGCTTTAAGTAGAAAATCTTTACATGTCTCTTCTCTTATGATACATGAGATGAGTCTGCTAGAAGAGTTCAGAAACATGAATTTATCAATTACCATAAATCCTGATAGAATAAAATTAAACTTAACTCAGATTATTAGTGGATTACAAAGACAAATTCAAGAGACACAAGTAGTTGATGAATTTATTCAAAAGAAAAAGAAGTTGATAGGACAAAAGAATTGAGAAAAATTTGGCATTGATAAAGCAGGAATTTTGAGATTTAGTGGTAGAGTATGTGTGCCTAATAATGTAGAGATTAGAAAGCTGATTTTAGATGAAGCACATAAGAGTAAATTGAGCATACATCCAGGCACAACAAAAATGTATCAAGATCTTAGGAAAATATTTTGGTGGCCTAAAATGAAGAAGTAAGTAGCACAATATGTAGCATCGTGCTTAGTTTGTCAAAAATCTAAGATAGAACATCAAAGGTCTGCAGAGATGTTACAATCTTTAGACATACCTGAGTGAAAATGGGATAGTATTACAATGGACTTTATAGTTGGTTTACCACGAACAATTCAAAAATTTGATTCCATATGGGTTATCGTGGATAGGTTGACAAAGTCTGCTCATTTTCTACCCATTAACATGAGGTATTCATTAGAGAAACTGACTGAATTGTACATAAAAGAAATTGTGAGGTTACATGGAGTTCCATCTAGTATTATTTCTGACCGGGATCCTAGGTTTACTTCTAAATTTTGGGGAAGCCTACATCAAGCCTTAGGAACTAAGCTTCATCTTAGCTCAGCTTATCATCCTCAAACTGATGGACAATCAGAAAGAACCATTCAGTCCTTGGAAGATTTGTTGAGAGCATGTGTGTTAGAAGATTCTGGTAGCTGGGATCGATACTTATCATTAATTGAATTTACTTATAACAACAGTTTTCATTCTAGCATAGGTATGGCACCCTATGAGGCATTGTATGAGAGAAAATATAGGACACCTTTATGTTGGTTTGAGACTGGAGAAAAATTTAATCTTAGGTCCTGACATGATTCAACAAACCACGGAGAAAATTAAGATGATTAGGGAAAAATTAAGAACAACTCAAAGTCGACAGAAAAGTATGCTGACAAGAGAAGACGACCCCTTGAATTCCAAGAAGGTGAGTATGTATTCTTGAAAGTAACACCGACAACTGGAGTTGGTAGAGTAATGAAAGCCAAGAAACTCACTCCTCGATTTATTGGTTCTTATCAAATTCTTAGAAAAATAGGTCCTGTTGCTTATCAAATTTCCTTACCCCCTTTTCTTTCTAATCTTCATAATGTGTTTCATGTGTCTCAATTAAGAAAATATATTTCTAACCCTTCTCATATAATAATGCCAGATACAGTACAATTAAAGGATAACCTTACATTTGAAACAATGTCTGTACAGATTACAGATATGAAGATCAAGCAACTGAGGGGAAGACAAATCACACTAGTAAAGGTTGTTTGGAATGAAAGTACTAGAGACGCTACATGGGAATTAGAAAAGAAAATCACGGAAAGTTACCCCTATTTATTTTAGTCGCTAAAAATTTCGAGGACGAAATTTCTGTAAGTATGGGAGAAATGTAACATCTCAATTAATGTAAAAGATAAACGTTATCTTATCTTAAAAGATAAACATTATCAAAATCATAATTACTGCATTTATGATTACGTAATTAAATAAATAAAAAGAAAAAAAATTGCTATAAAAAGGGTAGGGGGGAAGGATCGATAGGGAGAAAGAGAAAGGGAAGAGAGGAAAGGAAGAGAGAAAGAAGAAAAGAGAGAGGAAGAGAGAGAAAGAAGGAGAGAGAGAAAGAAGGAGAGAGAGAAAGAAGAAAAGAGAGAAAGAAGAAGAGAGAGAGGAAGAGAGAGAGAAAGAAGAGAGAGAGAAAGAAGAAAAGAGAGAGGAAGAGAGAGAAAAAAAGGAGAGAGAGAAAGGAAGAGAGAGGGAAGAAGAGAAAGAAGAAAAAAAAAATTGTCTCTACAAAAATTTTGGTACCTCATCCGCAGCTCTTAAGGTAGGGGAGGAGAATATTATCATTAAATCTATTTTATTTTGCTTATAGTTGTAGAGTGAAGTGTCTCTAACCTCATTCTATTTATTTAGTTATTTGTTTATTTATCTCTAACTACGTATGGCCCTACCTTATGCTTGTTTATTTTATCTCCAGTCTTGCACTGGTCCTATTTTAATTATCTTCAGTTATGTACTGGTCCTGTTTGTTCGTTTTATTTTATCTTCAGTCTTGCACTAGTCTTATTTTAATTATCTCCAGTTACGTACTGGTCTTGTTTGTTTACTTTATTTTATCTTTAGTAATGCAACGATCTTATTTATTAATCTATAGTTATATTATTCAATTACAATAATATCTATTTGTGAAGATTTGATGATATTGTAGATGGAGGTTGGACCTTGGGGATTTAAATGAGTAAATATCATTGTGAGAGTGATTAAAATTGAGCTCATTTATCCCGACTAGTCACTACAAATTTAATTTAAATCTTCATAAAATAGAATGTGTTGAGGAAGTTGAAACATATATATCTATATATTATAAGATTGTATTATTGTAATTGATAAATGTTCTCACTTCCTATTGTGATCTTTTGTGCATGTTTTATTTAAAAATCAATTTAAGTAGATGGAGGCGCCAAATATTTCAAATCCCTTTTCTGCAAGCATCACTACCTTCTTTCCCGGAACTACTTGGAACACAAATGTTATAGACAATTCGGTTACTTTTAGAGGGATAGGATTTTCAATAATAACATTTGTATCCGATATGGGAAATCTCATTATGTTAGATGGGCCAATAGTGATTACCTTTTGTATGCCTCCTACCTTTTTCCAAAACCCCTTAATTAGTTTGTTTCCACCTAGCAATGTAGATACTTGTAAAATCGTAGAAAAAAATAGAAGAAATCAAAAATAAAATTCATTCTTCTATTGTATATCTTTTACATATATGTAATATTTTTTTGACCTCCTACTCTTATATATAATAATAATAATAATAATAATAATAATAATAATAATAATAATAATAATAATAATAATAATAATAATAATAATAATAATAAATGTCACATAATTGGACTCTATTTAATTTTTTATAAATTTATATATATATATATATATATATATATATATATATTAGATAAAAAATTTAGAAAATATTTTATATCTTTTTACGTTTTCATATTTTCGCAATATATATTATGTTTATCCTTAAATTAGTAGATTTATTTCTGCTTCTTTTTTCTTTTAACGATTACAATAAATATTTCAAGAAACAATCCTTACCTACGTTTTTATTTTCACATATTTATTATTAACATTGAAAATAAAAGATACATAACTTAATTTTATAAAATTAACTTAAGAAAATAAATAAAAACTATACACACCTATATATTATAATATTATAAAATCACTAAGATATCATTAGACCCTATCAATTAAAATTTCAGAAACATAAACAAACAATTTGATATGAGAAATTCTGTAGAGAAAAAAATAATGAATTTGATTTTATACATTTTAATCAAGTAGTTTTTTATAATAAACAAATTATAAATCATCACTGTACATAAAAACTCATTAATTAATAACAATCACAATATTAAATATATATAAAAAAATTACTTTTGTTAAGTTTGCTTCAGAAAAGTCGTAGCAAAACAAGAAAAGTTTAATGGTTTATTGCTTTACGAATTGCAATGACCAAATTCTAAGTCTTATTGTTTTGGTCCGACAAGTTGTAGAATGAACGTGTATTGTGTTAATCTATAATGAGATGATTGGATTCTTTTCTAAGTCTTTTTCGTTTGTTTGTTTAACCTAATGCGGTGTCACTTCATTCAAATTTTTTTATTCACACAAAATCTCCATAAATTTGCAGCATAGAATTGATGTTCTAACATTTTCTCTAATTTTGAGTAAATTTTACGCAATTTTTAAGGCCGTCCTAAATCCATTAAAGAATTACACAAATCAAATCTCGTACAATCTATTATCAAATTAAAGTCAAAGTTGCAAACATGCATTTCAAAACAAATCCAAACTTCACCATCACTGTTAATTTCAAAATAGTATCTTTGTGTTATCAAAATATTTTCCCATAACAACTCGAAACCTATCAACTTTTCAATCTTATAATTTAAGGTATAATTTAAAATAAAGTGAGTTTTCCTTTTCTAAATTTTCTTCTTGTCCAGGAAAATCCTAGAGATATTAGAGAGAATTTAAAAGAGAGATTAGAGACTTTAGAATTTCAGAGAGATAGTAATTTTTAAAAATAAAATATAATTGTTTAGTTTTTCTATTTATAACCTTAAAATTGAATTAAACTTAAATATTTATTTACCACTAATTTAAAATCGTCTCTCTTTTGAAGCTGAGGAGCTGAGGAGGTGTGAACTGAGTCTCAAATTTGATAAAAATGAGAAAATTAATATAATAAGTGAGAAAGATAACCTTAATATCTTAGGTTGAAAATAATAACATATTATCTTATATTTATTAAATCATGATTCATTTATAAATACCTTTATGTTAGTGTCCCCCTCCTAAATACACAATGTTATACGAAAACTAAAAAATGTCCTCACAAATTGGACAACAAATTAAATTACATAATCTTAAAAATTTTCAATAAATTTAGTAAATATAAAATATGGTTTTTAAATTTCAAATATTGATAACATTGAATATATTAAATAAGTAAAAATTATTGAATAATAATTTGATACTACATATTAACAAAATTTCATAAAGGTTATTATTATTTTAATGTAGAAATAAGTAAGAGTTAAAAGACTTGTTCTTTATTTTTATTTTTTTTAATTTAATTTTTTATAATGATGTAATGGTCTAAAATAATAATTTATCTCAACCATTATATTATAAAAGAATTATTGATAAAGATAAAAAAATAACTTTCATTCTTCGGAGACGTATGTGTAATGTGATAGTAAATAATATATCATCATTTGTTTATTACTTTCATAATTTTTTTTAATTAAAATAAAAATAGCAAATAACGATTTTATCAAACCAATTTGTTTGAAGTGTTTTTTTAATAAATTAAACATGTTTTTGTCTAATCTATATATATATTTTAAATTTAAATAAATCATCAAATGTCACTGTAAGTTTAAATAAATCAACACATAAATCATAAAAAAAATCATTTTAAATATTTTCAATTTTTTCAACTTAACTCCTCAATTTTAAACTTAAAAATAACCTAAATCATTAAATAAAGGAAATACGTTAACCTTTTAAAATTGTGTTAGGACAAATTTACTCTTTATAACTTCCTGATCTAAATTCCTCCTGATTTTTCATAGAGAATCTGGAGAGTTGATGAATAATTTTAAAAATTATTCAATTTACTTATTTATTTATAAAGTTTTATAAGTATTTTAATATATTTTAATATTCATAAACGTGGTCTCAATTACTATGATTTTTATATAACATTAACTTTTTTCCTTAATTCCGTTGATATTATTCTAATTACTTCAAAGTTCTCAATATAAATCGCTATCTTTTTCGCTAAATAGTATTTCTTTTCTTTCTTTTTTTCAAAATTGGCACATTTAGGAAACTAGTATGCACGTATTGATTGTTTGAAGGTGTACTTTTTAATAAATTGTGTAACAACATCGTGAATAGGCATCATTACTGTCCCTATTTTTTATTTTTGTTGGAATTGAAAATTAAATCTTAATAAGTTTTGCGTTTTTTTTTCCTATTTTTATTTTATAAAAAATAATTATATTTATAATAAATTTGTTTAATGTATTCTTCCTGCAAGTTGATGCAGAAGGAAACGTTTATTGTTTAACCTAATGTAATGCGATTATCTTGTGATTCCTAACCTATTTTTGCTGGCATAAGGACCAATGGCAGTTGATAAGAATTTGAACATTGTTTAACCTAATGTCATTGTGGGATACTTTTCTCTGTCTTTTTCGTTTGTTTCTTTCTCTCAAAGTCATGCATACATACATACATGGGCATCTCACTTCATAACTCACTTTTAATTTAAAATCCTTATCTAAATTTTCTTGTTCTCCAAATAAACAAGTTAAAGATATTCTAAGTTTGAAGACTGAGATTTCATGTTATACATTTCATATGGAAAGTTTACCAACACAAATCCCCTGTCTAAGAAATATGCAGCTGCTGGATCGCAAGAGGACGAATTTTGCCTCCCCACCATCACCCCTCATTCTCTTGTTCCGAACTTCTTCCATGATTTTTAACAAAATAATTATAATTAATTAATGGCAATATTATTTTTTATGACTTTTTCTTATACATAAGTATGTGATTATAATTTTATACCTTTTAAATTATTGTGATTAATTAAGTATATATTTTAAGTTATACTCAAACATTTAGTTATTATATGTATCAATTAATTATTTTTAAGGTTTGTTAACATATAAAATATATAATTTATAAAAAATATTTAATAAATTAATTCTTTGTGTGAAAAAAAGGTGTGAAATAGATAAATAATGACGTTATGTGTGATTTAAAAAAAAAAAAGACTTTATAGAAATAGCTTAATATTTTAAAGTGTGATATAAAAATAAATAAATTATAGAACTAGGTTAATATTTTATTTTAAAGTTTAAATTTGAATATAAAATTAAGATGAGAATAGAGACAGTGTAGATATTACATTACCATTGTATCTGAACCTGCTGAAAACGAGAAAAAATAAATAAATTTGATTAACTCGATTTTTTTTCGCAAAATAGATGGAAACTGATTCCTACGAATCTGAGTTTGATTGTCATCGGTTCAGATGCATATTGGTCGTCGAGTATAAAGATAGAAGAGAACTTGATCGGAAGACCCACCGCTGAGAAAAAGTCAGTTTTAATAATCCGACGATGCCGAGTTTCCAATCTCATCTTCTTAATGCATTCTTGTTTAGGATAGAAATTAAATTCACTTTTTTTTTTTTATTAGGTTTTGGATTTTCTTATTCTAACTCATTTCTCTTTTATATTATTTTTAAAAATATAATAATATTTATTATTTTTTTAAAATAATTCTTATTTAATTAATGTAAAATAATAAAAATTTTAACTAATAATATTTTTTAATCCTTCAAAATATATTTATTTTATTAAGATAAAATTTGATATATGATAATTAAAAATAATAAAACTAGGAATATATGATAAAATTTAATAAAGATAAAATATAAATAAAATAATATTAGGTATTATTAAGATTGATCTAGAATAATTAGATAAAGTAAAAAAAATGTGTTTGTCAGATTAGTTCAAGAAATTAAAAAAATAAATTAATTAAAGAAATGTGAAGGAGTTTAGAATGAAAATAAAAAATGGAGTGATTGAAAAAGATAAAAGTGTGAAAAGTGGGTAAAAGAAAAAATAAAGAATGTAAAGTAAAAAAAAAATATATATATATATATATATATATATATATTTAATATTAATTAAGTAAGATCAAGAACAAGATAATAAGATTGCATTATTTATCTCCCCTCACAATCTCAATTTTTTAAATTAAAAAAAATCTGAATCCTTATCATACATTTAATGAATTTAATTTTTTTCCCTCAAAAAAAAAATACGAAAGATTGAGGAATGGAGGGATATAATTATCCTTGAACAAAGTCTTAATTTATAATTATAATAATTTTTTTCAAGATTAAAGAATGTATTGGTTATTTTTATATATTTTCTCAACGAAGCCATGTTTTTTTTTATATTAAGATTGAATTATTTAAATTTATTTATATTTTAGATATTCATTAGCCTTATCCTCTGTTTTTCTTTTAAATGCATGTTATATTTGGCTATCGATTTTATTATTAGATTTTAATATTTATGTGACGGGTTGACGGAGATTTTAAATTAAAAAAGAAAAAGATAAGATAGTTAAATTGTTTTAAGTGCATAACTCAATTAAATAATATATTTATCATTTTATACTAAAACAAATTACTGCTTATAATTTACTTTTATTCTTTATGTTTAATTTTAAATAAAGAAATGTTTCTTTATCACCTAAACATCATTGTATAAATGATTATTTTAATATAATAATATTATTTAATATTATATTAATTTTTTGGATGTACGACTTCTTTTAATATTTTACGAGTAAGGAATGTAATATTATTTTTGTTAAATATTCATTTCATTTTTGAAGTCGTTGTAATTTTTTTTATTGCTCTTTTGATTAGTTTTATCAGCATGGATGGATGCATGAGGTGTTATATACAACAGGGTTATGGACACTGCTAAACTCAGGAATATCAAACTATTTCTAATATCTGTTTCATCCATCACTTTGCCTTCTGTCATGATAACAAACACAACATCAATGACTAATATCCAGCTGGTTTCAGGTTGATGATGTTTATGGTGTGTCTGGTGTTGCGGGTTGTTTATGGTGAAGAGGAAATAAGATGCATACCAGAGGAGAGGGAAGCACTCCTCCAGTTCAAGGCTGCCCTTCATCTTAACCTCACTGTTGCCAATGGGAGGGGATTCGCTGCAGCAACCTCACCGCCCATATTCTAAGCCTCCACCTTCATGGACAAACCCAAGATTTCGGGAGTGAGATCCACAAGTCCCTGTTGGAGTTGCGAGAATTAGAGTATTTGAACCTCAGTTCCAATTATTTTACAAAGAGGCACATCCCAGAGTTTTTGGGTTCTCTAAGAAACTTGAGATACCTTGATCTGTCATCAATTTTTTTTGGCGGAAAAATTCCAACTCAGTTTGGGTCTCTTTCTCATTTGAAATACTTAAATCTTGCTGTCAACTTTTTGGAGGGTTCAATTCCTCGTCAACTTGGAAATCTCTCCCAATTACAATATCTCGATCTTGTAGGCAATTCTTTGAAAGGAAACATACCTTCCCTACTCGGAAATCTCTCTCAATTGCAGTATCCTGATCTTCGGTACAATTTTGAAGGAAATATACCATCTCAGATTGGGAACCTTTCAAACTTACGAGAGCTCTATCTCGGAGGATATCATGATACTCTCAAAATTGACGATGGAGGTCAGTGGCTAACAAATCTCTTCTCTTTAACCCATCTTTACATGGAGTCTATTTCAAATCTTAATCATTCTCATAGTTGGTTGCGAGTGATTGCCAAGCTACCAAATTTAAGGGAACTGAGTTTAGTTGATTGTAGCCTTTCCGATCACTTCATTCTGTCATGGAGGCCTTTCAAGTTAAATTTTTCTACTTCTCTCTCGGTCCTTCATCTTTCTGAGAACTCCTTCACCTCACCGATGATATTCCAGTGGGTGTCAAACATCACTTCCAACCTTGTTGAGCTTGACCTTAGTTTTAACCTCTTGGAGGGTTCCACATCAGGTCATTTTGGCACGGTCATGAATTCGCTTAGACACCTTGACCTCTCCTCCAATAGATTCAAGGGTGGGGATATGAAATCCTTCGCCAATATATGCACCTTACATTCTTTAAATTTGATTGCAAACAATTTGACTGAATCTCTCCCATCCATTCTTGGTAATTTGTCTAGTGGTTGTCTTAAACACTCATTACAAGAATTGGATTTGACAGGTAATTATATCACTGGCAATTTACCTGACATGTCCGTATTCTCATCTCTAAAAACATTGCTTCTTGATAAAAATGATTTGAATGGAAAGATATCTGAAGGTGTCAGGTTACCATCAAATTTGGAGGTTTTGTCAATCAACTCAAACTCCTTAGAAGGTGGAATTCCAAAATCATTCGGGAATGCATGTGCTTTACGCTCACTTCACATGGCTAATAATAGCTTCAATTGTGAGTTTCCGACGATAATTCATCACTTGTCTGGATGTGCTAGATATTCATTGGAAGAATTATATCTAGAGAAGAATCAAATGAATGGTACACTACCTGACCTCTCAACATTCACATCTTTAAAAGAATTATATCTTTATGAAAATAAGCTAAATGGAGAGATTCCTAGAGATATTCAATTTCCACCTCAACTGGAAGCACTAGATATGCAATCCAATTTCTTAAAAGGTGTGTTCAGTGACTATCATTTTATTAATATGTCCAAGTTAATCCATTTGGACTTATCTGACAACTCATTGGCCTTGGCATTTACTCAAAATTGGGTCCCACCTTTTCAGTTGATATACATACTATTGAGATCTTGCAATCTGGGTCCAACGTTTCCAAAATGGTTGCAAACACAAAATGAACTTTATATTATTGACATTTCAAATGCTACAATATCGGACATTGTTCCGGAATGGTTTTGGGCTAAATTACAATTGCAAGAATGGATGAGAGTGGATATTTCGTATAACAATCTACAAGGGATAATTCCAAATTTTCCACAAAATAATCCTCATTTTTTCGTATCCCTTGGATCAAATCAATTTGAAGGCTCTATTCCTTTGTTTCTAAGGAATTCTCAATCTCTCGATTTATCCAAAAATAAATTCTCGGACTTTCATTCCTTTTTATGTGCAAATGGTACAATTCAAACTTTGTACCAATTAGACCTTTCAAATAATCAATTCTCCGGACAAATTCCAGATTGCTGGAACAATTTCGAGTCATTGGCTTATTTAGATTTGAGTCATAATAACTTTTCAGGAAAGGTTCCTACTTCAATGGGATCGCTTCTTGATCTTCAAGCATTGTTTTTGAGAAACAACAGTTTAGTAGGAGGAATCCATTTCTCATTGAGAAATTGCACAAAGCTAGTAATGCTAGATATGTCAGAAATCAAATTATCAGGGTCCATCCCTGACTGGATTGGGACAAAAATGGAATTGCAAATTTTAAGTCTGGAAAATAATCGATTCTATGGAAGTTTACCATTACAGATTTGTCAATTAAGAAACATTCAGCTCTTGGATCTCTCACTAAACAACTTGTCTGGGAAAATTCCAAAATGCATACAGAACTTTACTTCAATGGCTCAAACAACATCTTCAATATACAATGAAAATCATGTGTATGTTTTCAACAACAACAGTCATTTTGTAGGCAATCAGCCATACTATTTGAATGCCGTCTTGACGTGGAAAGGTTCAAAACAACTGTTTGAGAATAAGGGTTTATCACTTTTGAAAAACATTGATCTCTCAAGCAATTATTTTTCAGAAGAAATTCCTGTAGAAATAGAGAATTTATCTGGATTGATTTCATTGAACTTATCAAGAAACAAATTGATTGGGAAAATTCCTTCAAACATTGGAAAGTTGGCATCACTTGATTCTCTTGATTTGTCAAGAAACCAACTTGTTGGTTCAATTCCTCCTAGTCTTGCTCAAATTTATGGACTTAGTGTTCTAGATTTGTCACATAACCATCTAGTAGGAGAAATTCCAACCGGCACACAGTTGCAGAGTTTCAATAGTTCGAGCTATGAAGATAACCTTGATCTTTGTGGACCACCACTTAAGAAATTATGTATTGATAGAGGGCGAACACAAGAACCAAAAGTTGAAGGTGACGAGGAAGAAGATACAGTTTTTAGTAATGAATTTTTTATGAGTATGGGACTTGGATTTGTTATAAGCTTCTGGATGGTGTTTGGCTCAATTTTATTCAAGCGTTCATGGCGACATGCCTATTTCCAGTTCTTGAACAATTTAGCAGACAATATTCATATCAAAGTAGCGCTCTTAGCTAAAGTGGCGAAGGTGACTTCAAATTGACGGTAATAATATATATATATATATATATATATATATATATATATATACATTATTATTTCTAAAATATATTTTATCTTAATTAAATAATTATTGTCCTTAAATAATATTAGTGAGTGTGATCCTCTATCAACTAAAATAGTATTTATTTACTTATGCAGGGACATGAAATAATATCTGCATAGCAACATTTGAGCATGCTAATGCTTGGAGAAGGAAATAATTTGGAATTTATGGTTGTTTTATGTTTTTTTTTTTCACTGTGCGTATAGAAAAAAGAGTTCATTTCATTACTAGTATATTGTTTGAAATTTGAATATTAGAATCGATTAAAGTAATAATAAGCTTCATCAAGAAGACTCTACTTTGATTATAGTTGTGCTTGTAATGTATTTTATTATGCAAATCACATGGAGATCATGTATAAATTATTGTCTTCAAAATCCATGATTTAAGTAGGATTAAATATATGCATTATGAATATATTATTATTTTAATTAAGATAAATCTCTCTTTTAATCTTTCTGAAAAAGGATTCAACTATTATAATCAAAACAAATTATAGAATAAACAAACAACACATTGTTAATTATATAAATATTTTTTTAGAAATTTTTACTCATTAATTTACATTTTTTATTAAAAAAATATTATATTTATATATTAAAATATTTAATTATAATTATAATTAAAGTTAAATTTACTAATATTTATAATTTAAATTATAATTGAATTCGTACTACGTGATAACATGATATGAATTTAGCTAAAGAAATTATACTAAAATTGTATTATATAACATGACTTCTTTACGTATAAAAAGTGATCCATTTTGATAAAATTGAAAGAAAATTTACCTCTTTTTCAAAAAAAAAAAAAAAGTCGTGCATTGACTATCATAAGAGAGAAAAAAAATAATAATAAAGAAAGATACCTATTATTTTCTCACAAGTTATCCAAAATAAAAAACTAATTAAATTTTTGAAAAAAATTATACTTCAAAATAATTTAAAATATATTTAAAGATTTATTTTGAATAATAATATAATTTAGTATAAATCTAAATAAAATACATATTTTATATTTAAATGAACATTAAATAATATTTACTAAATAACTCACGATTATGCCACATCAATGTTCAAATTTGTCTCTGCACCACTATATAGTGCACTATTAATAACTTATGTCATGCAATCCAAACACAACCCTTTCATCAGTTTAAAATATTAATTATGGATCTGTGAAATAAGTCATTCCATGCATAATATTTACTTGTAGTGTGAAACAAGAAACACTTGTTATTCCACATCATTCATGTTATTAGGAGCCCAGGCTTTCTCCCCAAAAAAACTGCTTCAAGTCTGATACTACTTCATGCAAACTGCAAATAGTTTAATAAAGAGAAAGGAAAAATATACTGAAATTGAGCAACCAAATATCTAATGTGGGTGCAAATCATGCCTTTAACGGTGATTCACTACAGCTGGCAGTTGGAGTATCTTTTCCTGATTGAGACGAAAGTTCCTCCAGTGTCTTGTGAAATTCTGTAGGGAGAGGAGGAGGTCGGTGCAGGGGAACATGCTTAGGAACTGGTGCATCATTCTCAATCACCTCACATTCATAATCATCTGGAACACCCCAAGGATCCCACTCTGCACTCCAAAAAATATGCATTCAATATATGTCACTCATATTTCTAATCATCAATTCATGCAAACACATTCCAACCTTTGCATTTCACAATTGCCTTTTATAGATAGGTTAAACGTATTATTTAATCTCTATCTCCTATTTATGCTGTCAATTCTCAATTTGGTCTCTATATGAAAAAACGTATTAAATTGATCCGTATAACTCTATACATTGTTCATTTAGTCTCTTTCATAGCTAATAACCTTACGAATTCTTAATTTCGTACTTCTACATGTAAAATACATTTGCATCTGTGATAAAAGAAAAGCCAACAACTACCAAATTCATAATGTGAACAAAGCTCAACCTGGATTAGGAAAAGTTCAAAATATCCTAAAGAAGGTAAAATCCTCATTTTTAAAATATACAGTATGCACATTTGACAAATTGCACCAAAATTACAAATCTTAAGCTGTTCCAGACCAAGTTGTGACACCAAGACATACAAATAAAAATAATCCAGACTGACTACCACCAAGATTGGTAGGCAACAGACCATAAGTTTGGATGTCTTAAAACTAAGGAGTTTCATTTGTGCAAGATCTTAAATGAAATTCAAGACCATCAAGATAAATATTGACCGAGCTGCACTATATAGTAAATAAATACTGTTATAACTTACAGCCATGACTAGGCAAACAGGCAGCAAAATAAGTTTAATGCAACAGATGATGAATGACAATGATTTGGTTGTTAATTATCATTTACCAATACTACAAATGCTGAAGACTCACATAAATAGGTAACAGGAAAACAGAGGATCTAGTGTCCCTAGAATATATCATAATGGGACACGCAAATCAAGAGATGAAATGTAAATGTAACTTGACTCCACATAATTTGATACATCCACTCTAAACACCATAATCAATTTGAAAATTGGAATGAGTGTCAACCAAAACTTCAAACTTCAAATGTGCATATGAAACTATAATTTGCTGAGGATTGATGTTCCTAATTCAAATATATTCATCCTTAATGGAATATTGCTTATTTTTAAGTTGGTGATAAATATGACCGATGGAGAACTAACTGACCTTCAACTTGAATATACTATCTTTATTGTACATATATAGCTATGACTCAAAATATAAAATGTTTGAGCAGGATTGCATAATACAGTACAAATACTATAAAAGGTTTAAACGAGTATATTTGAAAGTCTGTAAAGCAGCATAAAGGTTTTAAGACATGATGATGATCCTAATGTGAAAATAATATAAGTCCAAAGGGTTTCGCATGCTCGTCTCTTGTCACACCGATCAACAGTATCCCTAGATGATCTGCCAGTGGTCACTTCATAAAACCAAGGTTTTAAATAAACCTAAAAAACATTCCACAACCACAATTGTGGCCATAAAATCAAAATTTTTTCACATTTGCAACCGCATTTGGTAGCAATTCTATACAATATCAAGGATCACAATGAAATCGAAATTTCCAATAAAATCTACGATACGGCTAACATAAAAAAAAGTTTAGTCCACATTATACAGTAACCAGATTAATTAATTTCACAACCCACACAGGATCATCCATCAAACGACACAACACGAAATTAATAAGAAAATTAATGTTTAAATTGAAAAAAAAAAAAGGAAGAAACAATGGAGAATACCGATCATGTAGGAAATGAGCTTGAGCTCATCCTGAGCCTCTTCTATGAGTTCCTCGACCTGGCCACAACCAAGCCGTTTCTCGATGGTTTCCCAGTCCTCCTCCTCTTTGCAGACGCTCAGTCGGTGCTTCGTGAAGCTCTCCACCGCCTTGCGGTAACCTTCGTCTTCTGGGACCTTCTGGATCTCCTTCAGCGTCTTGCTGTAGAGTCCAATCAGTACCTCCCTCGCGTTCGGCACCACCTCCAACCCCACGATCCCCGTCGAAGCCTTCACCTTCGCCATCAAGGGCCGCGCCACCGCACGCAGAAACATGTTCGCTTCCGATCTCACTCTCCCCCAATGTCTCCCAAAAAGATGCTGTAGCAAGTCCCACAGGGAGAAATGAGTGCGTGGGTGAGTTCGACATGGAGAGGCTCAGATTGGGCTTGTAGCTCCTCGGCCTAAATGGCCCAAAAATGTGGGTTTCTAAAGACACTTTCTTTCTGCACCTCCATAGTATCTTCGTACACCTCCATACCTCAAGTAATAAATATCATCTTTTCTCTCGTTCATTTATGTTCAAATTTTTTTATTTTTCTTACATCTTTTCACTTTTTTACTTCAAATTTTTATATATTTTGCTCTTTCAATTTTTATCTTTTTCATTAGTATTTATCTGCTTGTATATTTTTCTCTTCTACATTTTAACCTTAAATCATAAAATTTATAACATTTTTTCTTTAATTTTTATTTTTTTTCACCTTTGTAACATAAAAATTATAATTTTTTTTTCATATTTAAGACATTTTCCGTTCAAAAAAGACAAAAAGTTAAAAATAAATAAAATACTCACAATAATTTTATTTAAGTAAAGAAATAATAAAAATATTTGTTTTCTTTATTATTTTTATTCTTTGTTATAACGACACTGTAATATAAAATATAAAATATCAATATAATTTTTATATTAATTAGTTGTTTTAATATTTTATAATACTTTATTTTAATATTAAAATATGAAAAAAAATATTCACATTAAATTTTAGAATGTTTAGAAAAAAATTATAATCTTTTAAGAAAAAAAGATAAATAATAAAATTAAATTAAATTTTCAAAATTTAAATTTAATAAATAATGTTAAATATGTTGAATATTTGATATAATATATATTATATATATTATACCTGATAATTAATTTTATATTTTGGCTTTCTCTCTCATTTCAAATTTTTGATTAATTTTTCATTATAAATTAATTTTATAATAATAAAAATCCCAAAAATGGATTCATGCATGCATCACTGCAAATTATTCATTGGTTTGACTCAAATCAAACTAAAATACATTCTACTTTGTATTTTTATTTAGATGATTATTGAACGAAAAATCAAATAAAATAAAAGCCTACAGAAGACAATTAATACTTAATGTATCAAAATGTGTTCTTATATTCTATATTCACTAATCAAATCTCCATCAAGAATTGAATACTCAAAATACTAAGTATTTATTGAGTTTTTGTAACTTACACTACACCACTCATTCTTTGTATGACTAATTAACGCTTAGTACATAAAAAGTTGTACTTATATTTATTCATACATCAAATTCCAACTAAGTATATTGAGATTTTTCAACTCAATGTATCAAAATATGAATTTATATTCAATTTATTGTACAAATATTCTCGCTAGAGTATTATTCAAGATCATTATCAGATATTTATTGAATTTCTCGTTACTTGTACAAGAGAGCTTACTATATGTTTATGACTAATTAACATATATGCTTACATTAATTTTCAAATCAAATTCCAGCAAAATATATAGGGATTTTCAAACAATAAAAAGATATTATTAGAAAAAGATAAGGGTAATATTAGAATAAATTAATAAATCTATTAAAAATAATAAAAATTATTGTTGATCTTGATTAGTTTAATTCAACCTTAAATTATACTTCTATTTCAATGTTTTTATAGACAATTTTTGTTTATAAATATATGAGATTTGTAAAGTTTAAGGTTATATTAATTATTTGTTGTTAAGTATATTCTTTTTTTTTAAATTAAAAAAATACTGATTTTATGGGACTTCAAATGAATTATAACTTACACCTAATTACATTGATAAAGGGGACTGAAAAATAAATCAAACCACCAGTGTGGAATTAGGTTGATGGTTAGTTAATTTTATAGAATAACAATAACTTTTTAAATAAAAATAAAAAAAATATTATTTTATTAAGAAATATAGGTATTATAAATTAATTTTAAAAAAATTATTTGTTCTAAGAAAAAAATATTAAAATAAATATCTAATAATCCTTTAATTCCATAATTTAATTATTAAAACTAATTACTATTTTAAATTAATAAATCACTAATAAATAAATAATAATAATAATAATAATAATAATAAATAAGTTTTTAATCTTTATTTTGAGATTAAATAGATATATTCTCATAATTTATATAATAAATCACTATATTTTAAATAAAAATTAATTTTATTAATGAATTTTAAATTTTAAAAATATATTTTATTTTTATTAAAATATTTTTTAATTAATTATTTGGTGTAGATATATTAATATTTAAAATTAAATAATTAGATAAAATTTGATCGTTAGTTTAATATATGGTAATATTAGATTAAAAATTTTAACCAATTTTAAAATATAAGTTATAGTGGATCATAAGTACTTTTAGTTGTTATGTTATACACTTGAGTTAATCACTTGTTTTTGTCCGTTACACTTTGTTAAAAGTAATTTCTTTATATTTTAAATATGTTAAATACTTAAAAAATTCATTAATTATTTATTGAATTTCTCGTAACTTGTATTAGACAACTAAGCTAAGTACATGAATATGACCAAGTAACGTTCAATGCATTCATCAAGTAATGAATTGATTTCTCACCAAAACTAGTATAAAAGGATCCATGATGTCTTTGTGAACCATTGTGATATACCTTTGAAAAGTGAGAGTGAGATCAAATATGCTTCAAATTATCTCTCTATGCTTGTAATACCAAGGAAGGTACGGGATTACTTATTCATGTTTTTCATTGATTTTTTTTTCTTAGATTTACATTTGTATTGCGAAAATAAATTCATATTAGGATCCTTTTTTTTTTCTCTTCGAATTTAATTAATACTCTAATCAAATTCATGTAGAAGAATAGAAGTTGTTATGACAAAATAGTCTACGTTTTTAAAAAAATGAATATTAATATAATAATTTTGTTTTATTCAGGTACCATATGTTTGATGGCAGATTCAGAAGTTTCTCTTGCGATTCATTGTGTGGGGTTTGTTCTAGTTTACAACAGACCAAGAGTGAAAATGAAGCCCATTAACAATCAAGGAATCCCAAAGATGCACCAACAAAACTCAATAGTCCAGAAAGATGCAACAACAAAACTCACATACCTTAGTTAAGGTTGTGTGAGTAATATAAAAAGGTTATCAAACGGTCCTCAAGTACAAATAAGGTTAAACATAAAATAGAAAATAATATGTACTTATTTTCTATATAATTGGTTAACCCTAATTTTACTTTGAGGTTTTTAATATAAATTTTATTATATAAAAAATTTTATATTTATATATTTTAAAAATATAATTATATATAAAACAAAAATTTTAAGAATCTTAATTTCTTATTTTGAGATTGAGATTCAAAATGGTATATTATTGTCATGGTGACAAGAGAGTGTTTCTTCGTTATTTATTTACCTTTGGATATGGAAAGCCTTTGATGGGTTTTTGTCCATATTTTTGCTACGCCAACAAATTTGTTGAGAGGTTCTATATTATTAGATGACATAACACCGTTTTCTTCTGTTGGTGTTCTTCTTAGAGAGAAAAAAGAAAATTGATGTAAAATGTATTATTTTTATGTAATGCTTTTTAGATGTGATGAGCTTTGAATTTTATGCAATGATATGAATCATATCATGTTTATTTTTTTTATAATTAAAGTGTTATTTACACGAACTCTTCTCATTATACTTTATTTATTTATTTATTTATTTTGTGTATACACTAAGAAAGTTAAATATAAAAGGAAAAAATAACATTCCAAGATAAAATACAAATTTATTTTGATTTATTCACTAGTCAAAATTTTGCTATATTTCAGCGCTCCAAGACTAAAAAGTATTTAATGAGTTTCCCGTAACTAGCAATGACGTTTTAAGAGTAGTTGTTTAAAAAAAATTTATGAATACAAAATATTATTTTAATGTGTAACACATATTCTGATAATAATATACTTTATTCAAAACTTTTTTTAAAGTAATTCTAATTATATATATATATATATATATATATATATATATATATATATATATAACCTGTTAAGTTGTATAAACAATTGTATTTATATTTATTTGTAAATCAAATTTAAACTATGAATATTCATGTCAAATTTGTATTAGATATCTATCAATATTTTTTAGTATAAGATTAGTTAAGATTTAGGACTTGGTTTTCACTTACAATTATTTTCTATTTTCTCTTCAATAAATATAATTAAAATAATAGAAGTATAATTTATAATGAATAATTCATATAATTTTGAATTTTATAAAAATAAATGCAAAGAATTTTTTTTCTAAAAAAAAACAACAATTGAAAAGGAACTAAAGTACCAATAAAATTCAAACTAAGCATGCTGAGATAAGTGCCTGATTACTAATCAAATCTTCACCGTCCAAATATTCATTAAAAATTTCTTGTAACTTGTACCATCTAATTCTATACAATTAATTAATTAATTAATGCTTAGTGCATAAAAAACTCTCTTTATATTAATTTTCAAATCAAATTCTAAGTATAATGAGATTTTAAATTTTTAATTACTCTCTCTGTACTAAACAACTGTTATCTGTACTAAATAGCTGTTGCTTTTTTTGAAAAAAATAAATGATTTATCAATATCTATTCATAAAGTTTAATATAATATTAATTATCTTTTTATGGAGTATATTTAGAGAAAATAACAATTTTGAATGAAGAAATAATATTAAAATAAAAAAATATTTATAAAAAAATTGGTTGAAAATAATAAAAAATAATATTTATCTTAATTTGTATAAATTAATCTCAAAAAAATACATGATTTTTCATTATTTTGTAAGTGACATATTAAGAATATATACCATTAAACAATCTTTACTTATATTTAATTTACTAATTAAATTCTTGTAAATATATATTGACTAATCCCTTTAAAGCTTTATTAAGCATTTAATTTTGCCGTTAGAGAAAGAAAAATAGTTATTGTTATCCTCTATTTGCACATACCTAATTCTCTTTTTGTGTTAATATTATAATTTTAAGTTATAGTAGTCATTTTATTTTCACCCGTTTTTATTCAAACTTAATAAACACTTTTGTCAAAGTCATTTATGTAGAAGAAAAAAGTTTTTATGACAACACAGTCTACATTTTTCAAAATCTTAATAATAATAATTTTTTATTTATTCAGATATTAGATATTCGATGACAGATTCAGAAGTTTCACGTGCAACATATTCATTATGTGGGCTTTATTCTAGTTTACGGCAGATCCAGAGTAAAAATGAAGCCCATTACAACGTCCTCCGTCTAATTTAATTTAATTTAGTTTCATTTTTTTATAATGTTAATTAAATATGTATTTTTTAACATTAAATTATTCAAATATTAAATAATATAATATTTATTTTTTAAATATCCTAAAAATAATAAAAAGTATTTTAGATTTATAAATTAAAAACAAATCCACCTAAATCAACTAGTATCGGATTAAGTTTGATCGAATAAAAAAATTGTAGAAAATCTAATCTAATCCCATTCAATTTAATTCTTTTTTATTAACTTCGATTATGTGTTTACTTAAAACTCACTCATGTGCAACCCTAATTTTGTTGGAATTCTCAATATAACTTTATACTATCATTTCCTTTTTTTATATATACAATCTTTCTGCGACAAAAATTATATTTTCAATGCGTGCAATTGTGAGTCATATCGCTCCATTTTTCATATTATTATGATCAAGAGAATTATTTATTTTGAAAAGATATCGTAAGAATCAATATATAGAATTTTTTTTTGTTTACATTTTTTCTATAATTTTAAAGAAACATATATTTTTTTAAAATTAATTGTTTAACCTCAAAATCTTATTTAAAAACCAAGTTAAGTTACAATTAAAAATCAGTTTATTAATAATTGTTTTTACTTTAAATTAAGAAATATATATATATATATATATATATATATATATATATATATATGAGTTTGGGTGTATTCTTATTAAGTATTTAAAATTTATTTATTTTATCCGTTAATCTTATATATTTGAATGTGATGATTATTGTTATGTAGTTAAAAATATATAAATATATAATTTCGTAAAGAGAGACTCTCTAATTTTATATTATTTAAAAAATAAATTTATTCCACTTAATTATGATCCTAAATCTAGCGTTGAAACCAACAAGGCGGTTGAATTTAATTGGCAGCAAATGAGTTTCTAAGACCACTTCAAACTTCAACCTAGGTCACTCCTTAACCCTTTTATACCACTTTGACAATTTGACCACATTACAATGTTTTATATTAAAACCACTTGCCTCACCCATTTGACATCATACAATGACCATTAAACAAACCTCCCTTAAAACACACAACCCCAATTAAATACTTGTCCAAAACAATACCAAATCCATGAACATAGATGTTTTCTTTTCCCACGTTAAATGTGGCCATTATTTGCACAATAATTGAAATAATGAAAACACTCAATATAATATAGTTGACTTGCTCATCCTCCAATGAATAAAAAAGGTTTGACTTCGGTGCCAACTACTAGTAGGTACGAGAGAAAAACATTTAAATACATAAAATAAAAACAAAATCAGTGTTCGTTACTCGTGATAAAGGCATCTCACAGCAGGAACAAGGAAGATTCTGAAACTTTTCTTTACATTCAGTCCACACAAGAAACACCCCACTTGTGTTTTCCAAAAAATTGTGATTTAACATTCATCTTAAAACCTTCTATTAATAATTCTTACATTTTCTTTAATGCAACTTTTTCCCTCTATTATATATAAATTTATTATAATTAAAAAAAATTAATTTAGTTAACAATAATCTACTTATCCCATCTGTAATTTTAGTATTTATAATTCGGCCCAAAAAAACTAATGTTCTCATGTTATAATGTAAAATCTCTAATATCTATTCAAATTCTATGGATAGAAAAAAATTATTTTAATTTATTAGTAATTATTTCCTTCCTAGTCTGTCCTCAAATTAATTATTTATTCTATTGATACACGATGAGAGTATATGTAATAAACTTATTAAAAGAATGAGTTTATTTTAAAATTTAATAAAAAGAATATAATATTTATTGTTATCTAAATAAACATTAAAGTGAGGATAATTTGGGATGAAGAGAGTAATAAACTTGTCTTAAATTTAATTTTGTTTTCAAAGTTATCTGTCATTAATAATTTTTTATCTTTAAAATGTTTATATTCTCACTGATAATAATTAAAAATATTTTAGTCTAACAATAACATAAAAAAATATTACGAATTGAGGTTTATAAAGGAACATCACCTTTCTAATTCGAGGCTTATAAAAATAATAACTTTCTGAGTATTAAAAAAAATCAAAATTACATTTGCATTTCCTTAAACTTAAAAAAAAAAAAAAAAACTTAAATGTTGCATGCTTAATAAATTGGGTGTGTTTTGGTGCTATCCTTGCCGCAGGTTGATAATGATGTCTAAATTTCGAACCTTGACATAGTCAACAAGACATCACAAGTGAACAAAATTTCTCTTTTTAAAATAGTAATATTCTTCTACGGTCACTGTTATATATATATATATATATATATATATATATATATATATATATATATATATATAATATATGAGATGAAACAAAAGAATTATCGTATATTTATTTATTATAAAATTTAAAAACATTTAAAATGTTATCAAACTTTTAAAATGTAATAAATGTTTGAAAAGTAAGTGCCAATACAAAGAAATTGGTATCAAAATGTATTTTTTAAAATTATATTTTAAATATAAATTTTCTCACACCTAAGTGATATTATATATACCGTAGGTCTCGAAGTAGTTTTCATTAAAACGATAATATCGGACCCAGTTTATATTTTATAGGTTTTTAAATACTTAACGTTGCAAAGAAATTTGACTTAATTTATAAGTTTGTTTAAAAAATTATTTTGTTATAAAATCTCTAAAGTTAACAAATTTATTGTTTCATTAGAATAATATATTTATTTAATAATTAAAATTTTCTTTTATATATAATTATGTAAATATATTACATATTTAAAAGTTCATTATCATAATAAGATCTTTGAATAAAATATAAATTTATTCTTCAACAATTTTTTTAGGTAAGTCAACATGCATGATAATTACAGCTCAAATATATAATTTGAATAGATTATAACAATTTCAATAAGATAAAAATATACAAATAAAATTTATTATTTATATTGGTTTAAATAAATAATTTCGTTAAACATAAAAAAAATTTATGTGGCATCTAAACTAAGTTATAAATAACTAAAATAGTCCAACGCATCTAAAACATCCACAAAGTACTTTATTTCAGCATATTGAATAATTCAAGAACAAGAGTAAAAAGATGACCACGATCAAGATCTTGTTTAATTCTTTCTCTTTAAATGGTAAGATTTTCATTTTTGTATATTCTATAATTTAATTTTATATTTAATTAAAGGAAGATTTTCGTTCGTTATATTGGCAAGTCGAATAGTATTATACTTATAATACACGAATAACATAATAAATATTTCTTTCAGTAAATTTAGAATAATGTTTAGTATCAATATTTTAAATCTAATTTGATTTTATAAAATTTAATTATAAAATCATATACATCTTTAATTGATATATGAACTCTAAAAAAAATGTGTAATTATCTTTTAGATAATTATATTTATATGTCTACAAAAAGTATACATCATTTAAAACAAAAACTATATATAATTGTATAAAAAAATGGGACTATTACAATATGCAAGAAGGTCGGCGAGTTTTGCGGGGCATGAACTGATCCGAGTCTATACCGGGTTAAAAATCGGGTCAGTTTTTAACCGGGTCACCTTGAAACGCTAGTCGGATCCAACCCGTTTGTTTTCAACTCATTATTGGTTAACCCCAAGAGAACAGCGTCCGACATGGCACCCGTGTTGGGTATCAAAACGTCGTCGTCGTCGTTTTCGGAGATTGCATCAGGGTCAGTTTCCATCTCCACGCAATCGGATTCGCCGGCGGCGACCGTTTCCTCGTTTTCCGGCAAGCCGGACTTTAACGACGTGAAAGAAAGCTCAGAAGTCGATGAACGGGCGTTTTCTATTTTGAGACTAGAGATAGCTTCATGGGTTTCGGGTAAACGGGTCGGGGATGGCTTGGTTCTGGTGCTTCCGGCGAGGGAGTTCCGGTGAACGGGTTTGGCGTGTTTGTGGTCGCCGGTGTAGGTCACGATGAACGTGTTGGGTTCGGTGGTGCTTCTCTCCACTTGCTTTCTCGCAGCACAGCCTTTGCAGCTACTACATCTGTAATAGTTCCTATGAAATAAAAATTCTTAGACTCTTTGTCACAACAAGCCATGAGACAATGAAACCACTTCAGTATGCTGAATGAGTTTCTCGTGGTGAGAGTGAGAATCAAAGTGTAATGTTGTGACCATGTTAGATGAGAGAATGCTTTGCATATGTATATGTATGTGTTTGGTTATTTGTTTACCTTGGATATGGAGAGCCTTTGATTGGTTTTTGTCCATATTTTCGCCATGCCCATAAGTCTGCTGAGAGGTTGTCTGCGGTTACATGGCACACCATTTTCTTCTGGTGGTTTTTTCTGTGGAAAAAAAAATGGAAATTGATGTACGATGTGGTGGGTATATCTTATGGGGTTTTTGTGAATGGGAAAGAAGTTTGAGTTTTTTTCGTTTATGTAATGAGATTGAGTAATGAATGTTTGTTAATGGGAATTGAAATTATATTTACCTCTTTCTCGATCTGTGTGTTTGTGGTTGTGTGGTTGGTGAAAGGGTGGGACTTGTTTGGGGTGCGTGAAGGTGTGGTTGGTTTTGCTTTTGTTGCTGTTGTTCTGGGGTTAGGGGTTGATGTTGGTGGTGACGGTGATGGTGTTGGAATCTGTCAAAACCAGTAGCGGAGGATGCTCCAATGGAGGTGTGATTTGTCGGAGCAGGAACTAGATGATGGTGATGACCTTGTGGTATCTGCTGTTGTCCAATGAATCCCGCAACGTCAGAAAAAGTGGAATTGGGATTGATGCCAATACCACTAGAGATAGTGCTAGAAATGGTGGTAGTGGTGGGGTTGAAGTTTATTAGCAACTGGTGAAGTTCTTGAAACTCATTGGTTGTTGGTTGCACAAGATTGGGAAAAGAGAATGAGCCATGTTCTTGGCTCACATCCAAGCAAGAGTCAGTGTTTGGGGATCTAGGAGTGGTGGTGGTGGGTGGGGTTTCTGTGTTTGTGGTTGCAGTAAAGGTGGCAGCTTTACAACTTCTAACTATGGCAAAGAGATCCCAATCCTCATGAGTCATTTTTGATAGAAGAATTGGTAGGTCGATATGCCTAGAAATTCTAACAGAAAAAAAAATCTCAGTTGTGCTTGGTGCTTCAGTTTCTGTTGTGCCCAATTGATGATAGAGAGCAAAGGTGAAATTGGAGGTAGAAAGATTGGGGCTGACCTTTTGGATGAACAAAATTCTTGATAAAGAGAAGAGAGAGAGATAGAGAGAGTATGTTGTGGTGGAGCACTGATCCAGTTGAGTAATTGTAAGAAAAATGCATTCTTTAAGGAAAGAAGATAAAGATGAATAGTAGATATGAAATGAGACTTTTTGTCACTGCATATTTAATTGCCTCATGGATTTAGGAGTTTATTTTAGGGATATTTTTTTGTTTTTCTTGGTTTTTTGATTGACTTTGGTACAATGTCAAAGGGGGACCCAACCTAAGGTGGGAACAACGTAAGGAGGATGATTCCGATTCTTCGATGGTTAGATGCCTACGTTAGTTCCCACTACGCATGTTGTTGTTTTCACTTTACTCGAATTGTGATTGGTGTGTGAAAGTAATGGAGAGGAGTGAAAATTACAGAGCCAAGAAAAACAGACACTACGGCAAGGAGGGATATGAATATTAGTTCTCACCCTCAGTAAACGGCTCACTACATGTTTAAATCGGGTTAGATTTGATTTTTATTTTTTTTTATTGATTATAGATTAAAAATAAATTTTAACTCATCAGTAAAATAGATTCTAGTTAGGTTATGATAGATTGATTTGCAATTTATTATTAATTTTAAATTTTAAAAATAATTATAATAATATACTAATCTTAATTAATTAATTATTTTAAATTTTAAAAATTATTATAATACTTTAGTAACCTTAATTGAGGTTATTCTATCTTACCTCTATTTTATATTGTTGGTTGTCGTCATATGTCAAATCTTCACTTAAATTTGTTATTAATTATTTATTACACCAATACGTTGTACTTGAGTCACTTGTCTTAATATATGTTTATCGTACCACTACACTACTATAGCTATTTTATTGTTTTCAAAAATAAGAATTTATTTTATAACCTAAATTATTGGATTGATAAATCTTTATTTAAAAATTATAACATCTATATATTATTTATTGTTTGTTATTGATTTATAAGTATATCTTTTTAATATATGAATTTTTGATTTTTTTTTAAATTAATTTACATAATGAAATCTAAAATAATAAATCAAAATGTCAATATAAACTAGATTAGTGATGATTTTATTATTAATAAAAAATCAAAGTTTCCATATAAATTATATTAGTGATGATTTTATTATTAATGAAAAATCTAATTAAAAAAAAAGAAAACATAAGTTTTTACATTTAAAATTTTATATAATTTAAAAATAAAAAGAAAAAAAATCAGTAATTGTAAATTTCCTGACTTGTTAAAAAGTGAATCGAGTTAAGTTGAAATATTTTTAGTTGAATCCGTAGTGAGTATGTCACTAAGTACACTGTCACCGCCATGTTTCTTCTGCATGGTTTGCCCTCCAAACGTGGTCACTCTATTCTAATCTCTCCTCTCTATGATGTCTGTCTGTTAAGCTTTTTAATTTACTTCATCTAATTAACATAAAGAATTAAAAAAACCCCCAGATATGTTTATATTTTTCTTTTAGTTTTAATAAGATAATTGTTTTAATTCCTGATATTTTTATTTTTGCCTTCTATCTTGCGATTCAATGATTACGTTGACTTGACATGTCATTGATTTATGAAAAAACATACCATGCAAAACTTTCAGAGACAGAAAAATGAAAAACTTTGGAGAAAACAAATTTAAAAACATTTCAGAAGATTAAGAGAGTAAAAGAGTTTCAAGAGCAAACATAAATTTATTAAAATTATACTTTATAACCCACTTTAAATAATCAATCAATAAATAATTCTATATATGACTCTTTTAGAAATCAAAAGAAAAACTTAAACATATTTAAACATGCATTGGTATAAACATAAATTTTATCGTATTAGTTTTACATAAAATATAATATTATTTGAAAGAAATCTTTGCGTAGTTAAATTAATTTTGAATTGAGTGTAATAAAAAAATGTGTGTTTAAATAATCTGGGTTTCATATTTTATAGTAAAACATGTGTTACAGTAGATAAAAATGATTTTGTATTATTGTCAGACAGTTACAGTTTGAATGACTTGTGAGGTAGAGGAAGTAGTTTGAATTCATATACATTTTATTTTTCTTTTAATAATCTTCTAGTTGGCACCTAATAATATAATATAATATAATATAATAATAATGATATAAAGTAATACAAAATATTACAAGATGCATTATGTTGCGATTGAATTTCTATAAATAAAAGATTAATACTTCTTTTTAATATATATATATATATATATATATATATATATATAGATAGATAGATAGATAGATAGATAATTTTTTTCAAACTACAAAAGTTATTATATGGGCTTATAATTTTTTTCTGAATTAAAAAAAAATAAAAAAGCAGTTGCATAATATAAATTAAAAAAACTTTATCAGTTTATTTATATTCATTAATATAAAATAGATAAAAAAATTAGTTATTTTAATGATACATATAATTATATATATGTAATTTTTATTATATGTAATTATTGTTATATGTAAGCTGTTGGGTGAAGAAAGTGGGAGACTTAGGTCTTGGATTATGGTCAAAGTAAATTATTATTTAATAAAAAATAATTTATTTATCTTTTTATTTTAAAATTTTTATGGGAAAGTCTTTACAACTTTAGTGGTGGTGATCACCTTGTTCACAAAATTTCAACTTGATTATAAAATATTTATTTGATAAAAGAATATTAATCAATATCTAAATTCGATTATAATTTGGTGTTAGCAGCCCCACTGGGAGTTTTACTTGATAATAATATTTTACTAACCTCATTAATCATATAGGAATTAATTAGTTTACCCTTAATTATTATTTTTTCGCTTAACAAATTGTTTTGCTTAGAAAAACAATTTGTTAATAAAGATTGGTGCAGTTAATAAAACTGATACTTCTAGTTTACAAAATTGCGAAATTAAATTTTATCACCCAAGAGGATCTTCTGGATAAACAATTTATCTCAAATGCAAATTATTAATTTGAATCCTTTTCATGCTCACCTTCTTCATAATATGATTTTTTTTCTTAAAAAGATGTTTAATCTTAGCACCAAGGATTATTTGACCTAATATAAATTTAAAGGTTTTTTTTATTATGACTATTTAAATTAAAATGTTGCATATTTCCACTTAGATCCCACAGTTTCAATCATTTTTATTAAGCGATGCAAAGTAAAAAAAAAAACTACACTAAAAAAAAAATTGGTTTCAAATTTAATGTCATTAATGTTTTATAATTAGGAAACAAATTAGTTATGAACTTTTTGATAAAATTGTATAATATAGTTTTAATCTCATTATTTTTATTATTAATATCATTATTAGACTAAAATATGTTTTAAAATTTTTACAGATACGAAAATATTTTGTTTCACTTCATAAGAAAATTGTTATATCATGATTTTTTTAATTCTTTATCATAAGCTATAATATAGTTATTAATATTGATATAACTAAACAACAAAAAAAGTATATCAATTAATATAATCAAAGGTGGTGAAAAAATTAAATCAAAATAATTACATTACTTTTTAAGTATATAACTAAATCTAGTGACGTATTTATTATTTTATATAGATAAGTAAATACATATAATTTAACTTTATATACATTTGAAAAAAATTAGCATATCATGCATTAATTTATTGTTTTTAATTGTTGTTCTTGTTTTTCAATTCACTTATTTACTTTTAACATTATACTATTTGTGTAGATTGAGATAAATTTTTTTATCAGTCATCATCTTATTGAAGATCCATGCATAGATTATTAACATAACATATATGAAACCTAGTTCTTCAGTATGAGAGGATAAAAAAGAAACTTCCTTTGAATTTGTGAAGATTATTTGTATACTACTTAAGTGCTTTCACTATATACTCTTATATACTCTTAACAAAAGAACAAAACCATTCTCATGGCACATATAGAATAGAATAAAGAAGTGCAAGCGGAGAATAGAAAGAACCATATACCTCCAGAAACAAAAGGGGATAGGTTTTAAAAAGAAGAATCAAGAAACAGAGAAACAACTTCTATTACATTAAAAAAGTACTCCAAATTCGGGAATCCAATAATTTCATAAAACTCCGACAAAAATATGAATGAAAATTCCGCTTGGGTTAATGAATCTAAGAAAATAACGAGAATTTTTTATTTTTCTTAATATCTCTCTCAATTCAAATCGATTTTCTATAAATGTTTTCAACGTAATTGCTAATATAATATAACTATAAATTTTGTATAAATTATCATAATTACATAAATAATAGTTTTAGTATGTAATACAAAACTATATAATTACTTGGGTGATGAAAAAAATATCATTAAAATAGTGATTTGTTTTGATATATCAATGTTGAGAAAATTTAAAAGAAGGATTTTAGTAGAAGAAGGGTTTGGAGATGAAAATGGTCTTTAGGATGTTTAATTAGTTTAAATCTAAGGTAAACTTAATTATTGTTCTTTAACGACTTCATATTAATTTTATTTAGCATTTTTTTCTACAAATATAAATTTATATATTATATTATTTTCTTTACTAAAATATGATAAAATAATTATATAATAAATATATAAAGCATGATAGCACAAGATAAAAAACAGAAAAAAAAACTAGAATCTAAAATTTAAAATATAATAAAATTAGAAAATAATTAACCAAAATTTTATAACTTACGTTAACATTTATGATTTTAATCCTTATAAAATTAAATATTATTTTAAAAATTTTATAACTTATATTAATATTTATAATTTTGAGCTTTTAATTATTAAATATAATTATAATTGTATATTTATAAATTTGATCTTTTATGTTATTATATATATATTTTTTTGATAATATATTATTTGATTTTCTCAAAATTAATCGCTAAGATTTATCATAATGTACAATTAATAAAGAAGGGTTAAAAACTATGTGTTCTCAATCAAATATATATCTTAAAGAGAAGTTCATATTTTTTAAAAACCAATGTGATTTTTCTCACGAAAAGTGTGCATGACTAGGGTTTCCAAATGCCAACCAAGATATTATTTTTTTCCAAGAAAAGTTATCGGGAAAGAAAGAGCAAAATTCCTCCCTCAATATATGGATGTTACTAGAAAGATATAGCACCATAAGAATATATGATGGATTGTGAGAAGAATTTATGAAACTTTTTTTATTATTAAGGGACATGCAGAAAGTTCTTCATTGACAATAGTAATGATTAAGAAAATATAACAAAGAACATGAAAGCATATATAGTTGGTACCTCAAGGAAGCTAAATATGTGTAAATTTATGGGACCACCATTGTCTTTGTTTGATGCAAACCCTTTAATTCATGCTCTTAATTGGTGGAGGGGTCCAAATCCATGGTTCCTTTTGTTGTAGAAGAATGAGATATTTGAAGGATAGTTCTTCATTCCATTTGAATTTGGTTGGCTTGCCAATGGAATAGCCTACAAAATCTGGATCTTTCTAACTTTATTTTCATCGTCATCATCTCTTGTGACGAAACCCACTTGAGTAGAAAAGGATTTGAAAATTCATATTGTGATTTGATCCATATTTAGATGAACTTCTTCACTTCTTCATAAATACATACAAAAATGAGAATTTTTTTTTTCCAAAGTTAAAATCAAAACATTCTTATTTAGCATCTTCAACATTAGATTTATAATTTATACGAAAGCTAGCTTAAACATAGAAGATGTTTGTGATTTTTTTTCTTAATAAACATTTTTAGAAGAGAAAATAAGAAGGGAAGTTTTTTCGCAAACTAAAATTAATTTATTCATAAATCAATTTGTAAAAATAATTTTCTATTAGTTTTCTAAATTATGATTTTTAGCTCATCCATGAATTATAATTTCGGTTTGTGAAGAAGTTAATTTTAATTTTTATCTTTTAAAATTATTTGAGATACCTTAGGTACATAACCATTAATTGAACTTATTTAGTTTTGAGTTCAATAAATTTTTCTATAAGTACTTAAATAAATAAATCTATAAATTAGATTAATTTATTTATAAGTTAATTAATTTTTTAATTAAAAATTATTTGAATTTATGTATAAATTAATTTAAGTTTATAAGAAATAGTTTTCCTTTTTTATCTTTCTCTTATAAATATTTATAGGTAACATATCTTCTTTGTACAAAAGTTGTGCATGCAATTGTTGTTAGTGATAGTTAGTTTGGTCCCAACATGAATATGTGAAAGTCCCTATCGATGGTATAAACCCTACTTTGGTGGTTTAACTTTGGATAATTGTTGTCGGTGGTTATGTGATTTTTCAAAATTTAAACACCGAGTTATTTGTTGTTGTGCATGGTGTTAAGAATAACCTCATATTTATTGTGAATAAGTGCATTAGAATTGGTTAAGTAGCATCTTCATATTTTTTATCTTTATGCATTAATATGTAATTTGCATTTTATGTTCTTGTATAAGAGACTAATACGAAATTCTTTACCATAAGACAAAAAAAAAAAATAAGGGATTTTTGAGTTTGCATGACTAATGAGAAGATAAGGTGAATAAGATGATTTTGTTTGATTAAAATCATTTTTAGATATTAGCGACCGTTATAATAAATTTATTCACGGTTGTAATAATATCCATCGGTAAATTTTTATTGGAATTATTATTTATTAACGTTTGATGAATTTATTAACAAAGGTTAATTCAAATATGATATCGTATCATGATAATTAACATATTCACAAATAAATTCGTTGATAAAAAAAATTATGTTTATTCTTCTCTTTTTCATATTTTGGTAACTTTTTTTGGTGTTTTATTGTGTAGTCACACCAATTAAATAAACAATACCAATAATTTCTATACAAGATGTGAATGGTGTGGACTAAATTTTGTTATTGTTGCGAAGTTACAAATGCTCTTTATTATAGTTTGCATGAAGTCCTTTTTTTCATTTTAGCTCAAAATCATCCCAAGTTATGAAAAGTCAACACTCTAAGTATGAGATTTCCAACAATAGATTTTTGGATTATACATTGCGAGACAAGTTTACTTTATTATTACACAAGAATAGGGATGATAATCCATATCAATTTAACACATATTCGATTTTATCTAAATCTATTAAAATAAATTAATTTGAATTTTTAATCTAATTTAAATTAGATTAAAATCTTACATATTTAATTAACTATTTAATTTTATAGAATTCATATTAAACTTTAGATTATATATATATATATATATATATATATATATATAAATTAATTTTTATTTGAAAATTAATTTAGTTTTATATTTTTATTAAATAAATAATATATTTCTCTTATATATTACTTTTTTTCATTGGTTAACTATTATTTCTTACAAAAGTTTTTCTTATTCGTTGATCTTGTGATAATGTATTTCATTAAAATATACATATTGTATTTCATAACAATATAATTAATGCATTTCACTACACGATAATATATGATTAAGAAGTTTAAAAATGTGTTAAAAAACTAATCAATTTTTTAAAATAAAATAGTTATAATCTTTAAATTAAAAAAAAATAGAGTTAATTAGAGACCAAATCTAAATATATAATATATTTTTAATAAAAGAACAAATAATGTCATAATCCTTAATTTGAAACAGTTAAATTTGTATGTAAGAGTGCCCTAACAAGGCTCTTAGTTTAATGCTCATTGCCTACATTTTGTATTTGTAATGGATAGAGAATGACATGAAAATAAAGTCAGCGATGAGGCTTCAAACTTCCATGTCCAACCAATTCTTGGTCTTCTCAAAGCTTTTGGTGTCAGAAACCTGACAAATTCATATGCCACTCATAACTATGGTTAATATATAACTAATTGTCTCTATTGACGTTAGTCAAAGAGACAAACTTGAATTTGTGAATGTTTTAATATTAATACCTAAACCCTAAACTTTAATGTGTCATGCAAAAACAAAAAGTTTAATTGATTCGAATTTTCGAAGTCAGCCGATAATGTTGGATCTTGGATGTTTTTGTGTGGATCTGTGTATAATTAAATTTTATTTAAAATTTTGAATACTTCATAAGTTAACTTTTGTTCAAATTAGATTTTTATTATTATTGCATATTTTAAAATATTCTAGAATATGTAGGTATATTGTATTGCTTGTATAAAAGTTAATAATATTTATAATTTTTTTTGTTTGAAAAATAACCATTTTTAATTCAATTTTTTCTAATTCATAATTAAATATTAAACAATATTAAATTTATTAATAATTTGCCTAATTCACATTAAGACAAAACCATCTGAAAATATTTAATGCAAAAGTGGGTCTAACTAGAAATTTGTAACACAATTTTCAAACAAAACATTATCTCTCAAATTTTATTTGTAAGTATAAAAAGGACATTTATAATAAGACCAAAGACGTTTTCTTTTTCACTGTACTATTATTAGATTGAGTTTTTAAAATTATAACCGATAGCAAAAACAATAATCAACATTCAAATTAATTTTCTAATGTAATTTAGAACATTAATTTAACACATAATCATGGGAAACCTAATAGATATTAATCAATGATTTACGATATTTCTCCTTCATGAGCACTTTTAATAATAATAATACTAATAATAATACTAATACTAATACTAATAATAATAATAATAATAATAATAATAATAATAACTCCAAATAAAATTGAAGATCTGTAATATAAGTTGTAAAAATAAATTCATATTAACTTCTCAAGAACTTAATATTTTTAGTCATTCATAAATTAATTTAAATTTACCAAAAAAAAAACACCTTTTATATTTTATCTAGTAATAAAAATTTCTCCAACCATATCCTAACTATATCACCTTTGGATGTGTAGTATATTTACTAAATTTATTATTTGGTTTGGAAATTAACCACCTATTGGAACACGGATACAATTAGGCGTGCACAAAATGTTTTAAGAAAATTTCAGGGTGAAATTCGAAAAGCTAAATCTTCTTCGTAACAAGCAGCAGAATTATAATTGTTGTCCAGGTATAGAAAACCAAGACAAAATAAATAGTCAGTAATATAGTGATAACACTTTTTTTTTTTTCTCCCGCAGGATCAAGTTTATACAACAGTTTTATTTAACTTCCCAAAGGAAATGGGCATCACTGATGATGACAAAATTAATCATTTACAACATTGATCAAGACATAATATCATGGTTGATCCATCCACCTTCAGTATTCACCGCAAATGAGGTTTATTTTTAGCTCCAACAACACTGTAACATGTTAATAGAATAGATAACCTGAAAATGAAAATTTCTGTGACAAAAAGGTTTTAGTTGGATCCTCCTCTAATCCAGCGACCAGATCCTGCTCTTCCCAAACTAGAATAGTAGTCGCCCACATTAGCCACAAATAGTGGATCCCTATCTTCTACTGTGCACTCTTTAGAGCCATCACCTGTCATATTATCTAGCTCTGTCTTCTCCAACTCTCTTGTCAAATCCTCCATTGTCTTCTTTAAATTTGCTTTGCTCATCTGACCTGCTTCCTCTGTAGATAGACCAACCATTGTAACTTTTGGAAGAAAGGGGGTTGGTTTCATATCTTCCTTATTTACACCTTTTTTGGACGATTCTGTTTTTTCGTGACACTGTTTTGGCCACAGGTGATGAAACCAATTACCAAATGGTAGACGTAGTCTGAGACTAGGTTGTCGGATTGCTTCTGTATTACCATTCAAACTGCAATTAGAGGAGTCTATGCATTCAGAAATTTTCATATCATCTTCCACATTAGGGTTCTCAATGCAGCTGCTTGACTTGGTAGCTCTCAGATAGGAAGCTTCACTTCTGCAGGATAACAAACATAAAGTCAGAAATCATTGGACATCCAACTTTAAAAAATTCTGTAGCACCTTGTGAGTGATAACACTCATCATTAACGAAATGGCAAGCAATAGCTTGAGAGTTCTTGTCCACTTTTTCACAGATAATTGGTAGCTTCCACTTACATTGGTATTCTGCAAGCTCAAGAATGGCGTAAATCATTGGGTACACGATGGCTGATTAGGCAGATTATTTTTCTAATAATATGCTGATTCTGTTTTTGATATTCTTTAATTATTTCCTTAGACGCTAGAGATTATTATTACTGTAATTAATTACTGCAATCCCTTACATTAGAGATCTTTGATTCCTGTGTTTATAATAATCTATTGTATATAAACTGATGTAACAATGAGTTACTTTCTAAACCAATCAATAAAATATTGTTTTTCAAGTTAGTGCCCGAGCTTCCGTGGTTCGGCCCTCTTTTTCAGTTTTCAGCCTGTTGTGGCTGGACAATATTGTCTATAGTGGTTGGGTATCCCATGTAACATCCAAGCTCATCTCAGACCCCAATGTCCAGCTGTTTCAGGTCATTCAGACTGCCTTTCTAGATTGTAGACGGATGACAGGCTGACACTACGGTCCCTTGTCGTGTATATGAGACAAAAGTTAGAAGGAAAATGGGCTTGAGAGAGAGTTGTGTCATGCGAGGTTATACAATTTATATGGAGGAACAGGATTCTGCAATGAGAGATAAAGAGGCAAATGTAACATATGTACAAATGTCAACATGAAATTGGAGAAGGCAATTGCGCAACAACGAGGACAAGAGGAAGAAACATGAATGATGACAGTTGTTAAAGAATCATTTGGGTAAGCTTTTAAGGCAAGGGGTAGAATATGTTATTGGCAGCTCTGATCATCTACCTTCTCCATCATTGTTCCTTTCCGAAATGTAGTTCCTAATTTAACAGTTTTTTCCTAGTAATAAGAGCTTCACTCTATGAATTAGTAATCCACTTTCCACTATTAATAACAAAATCTATCAATGACCAATCAAATAAACTCTTTCAAAAATTTGCAGTAAATAAAAAACTGGACTAAATTACTAGTGCTGGGGGATGTAAACATGTTCAATTTGAGTAGTTAAAGTGAGAGAAAATATATGAATGCTCATTTGATATGAGAAACGGAATACTTCGAATTACTTTTAGAACAACAAAACTTCCTTAAAGCGAGCTTAGACTAGAGTGTATCAAATATAGGGTGATTTTAAAGCTTCAAAGGCAGATTCTAGAGAAGAGAACGGGGGATGACTGATGACAGACATCCAATTTTAAATCTCTCTGATCCTGCCCATTCTGCATTTCTACAGTAAGAACTAATAACTAACAAAGGCTTCTTCAAGCAGTGACAGAAGGTCATGCTTTGTGTTTGAGACAAAAAAGCCTCTATTTAGATGAAGAGCCTAACAACCCAATGATATAAGTTTAAAAAATCTGAATCAAATTACCCCATTTCTACAGGTGAAATAATCAAGTGAATTCGAACTGTTGAGAGAAAAACGTGAAGCAGAAGCTGAAAAACAAGTGTCAATGCACAGCACAAACATGGACACTAACGTAAGATTAATTAATTACATATCCAACCAAAGTTATCCAAATTAGTATAAATATTATTTATTCATGGGCAAGATTTGCTGATAACTTTTTCTGAAAGCATGAAACCCCACTACTAGGAAACCACTAAAAGACAAGAGAAACGCCATCAGTTGAACATCTCAATTTCAAAGGCTTGAAAACAATATGAAATATACCTTCTCTCAAACGAGTCAACCATATATGGAAATTTTGGTTGTATGCCTGTTGCTTTCCGCAACCACCTATTGCCCAGAAATACTTTGTCAACAGTATACTGAAACTGGAGTTCTGCAGCTTTTGAAATAACACTTAGTGGTATACTAGGATGACCCATTTCGTCAAGCAATTCCTGAACCTATCAGGAAAATCAACAATAATTAACCAACTTTTTGACAGAAACAGAACTAGATATTAATGATATGTATAACTCTAGCTCATCCCTTTTAAACATATATAATGAATGAAACATACAACAAAACTTTTTTTTATTTTCAGGAACAAGTTACATGAGTTATCTCAGGCCAACCTTTCTATTAAATATAGACAGATCATATCGGGTACCTTTAATTGTTGAGTTTAAGACCATCTTGAATAGCATTTTGATTTGATAGGCCTTCTAAATTGAATTTGAAGTATTTTTAAACTTGTCTTACTGATAGCTTTTGCTTGAATGAATTGAAAAAGACAGGATTTCAAGTCTGGATAAAAGAGTCACCAAGACAGGATTTTAAATTGTTAAACTATAAAGAAAAAGAGAAGCATTTAGCTGACACCGACTGTTTCAGTGACAGCAAGGGTGATTTATTAATATTGAGAAAAAGAAATCAATAGAATGAATATAGAAGAAATTTAATATTCTCTAATAATAGAGATATAATCATCGAATAATCAGATATTATATTGATTTATAATTATACAGATACGATAAAGATATGATCCTGATATCTGTAATGATGAAAAACATAAATATAAAACATTGTCTCTAGCATCAGCGGATCATGTATCAGAAAACTCAATGCAAATATAGCCCCTAGCATTTCTGGAGGAGAACTGGGACAAAATCTTGTGCAGCATATTTCACACTGACATATTACCATGTTCATTCTCATAAGCTGCTGAACAAAACTCTACTAAACTTATGCTCAAATAAACTATCAAATTATTATATATCTTCTGAAGTTGTTTTGCTGACTTAAAAGATTTGAGGAAAACTGTTTTAAGTTTAACAACCTCTTTTTTTTCAAACAACACAGTATTTCATATTCACTTTCTGTGTAACTTTGAAGACTTTATTCATTGTATATTAGCTTCATTCTTTGTATTTTATCCATTTGTAACATAAAACGTATCTTTTACAGAGTTTTAACCATCAAAGATTAATTTATCACATCAAAAGAATCAGACTGTCTGGTTCTTCTGATATTACCTGCTGGACATATCATCTTTTGATTTTGAGTACCATTCTGAAGATCAAATTTGCATTTGAATAAAGTAAAAAGAAAAAAAAAATTAAGATTGGAATTTTCAATAGCAACAAGTCAAGCCCCTTTCTTGTGATTCTCTAAATCACTTCATTAATATCATATATCATATCACTTATTTGCAATGCTTGTGTAATTCTAATGGTTATTATTGTTATAACTTTTTATATATATAATTATATTAACTATACTTAATCATTACATTTCTATCTCTCTCTCTCTCTCTCTCTATATATATATATATATATATATATATATATATATATAATGGTTCATATTTATGTATTAATTTGTTCTATATTTTTTTAAAGTATTATTAGGGCTTCTTATAAGACAGTTTTGGGTATAGAAGGGCTCATCTTGGACAGGCGCAACGCCTCTACATATGAAAAACCCTAACCACTTTTTCACATCAGCCATTCTGATGCAACCTCCTACAGAATTCCAATCATCTTCTTTTCTCTTTAAAACCTACTGCAACCCTAGATAAGGGCAGAAGTTGCAAAACAATGGTACCAAAACTGCAGAAATTCATACACCATCAAATATGGCTACAAACATACCACCTAAGAAGGCTGAAAGAGATGTGTGAGAGAAAAACGCCAAATCAGGAGCAGGCAACACATTTAAAAAAAAAAAAAACACTCAGCTGCTATTTGGATAGCTACAGCCACAGCATTGAACTGGTGCCATTAAGAACGGGCCCATTTTGGCCAGGAGCTACTCAACTCTGCCAGTGAACTTTGGCACTACAAAGGCCTGCTGCCAAGAGCAACTAAACTACGCAAAGTCACTATAGCTACCTATTCTCGACCCCTGCTTATTTGTATTTTAAATGAATCCTAAATCATCCATCAATGATTCATATTCAAAACTTCATTGTGAGACTCTTTTGTACTACCACTAGAAAAAGAAAAGTTTCTTTCTGCCAGGTAATTCATTAAACAATAATATGTTCTTGAGTTTGATAATACCTCTGGTGGCTCCCCTAAATTATCTCCCATTTCCTCAATCACTTCTGCAGCCAAGTTGTCATCAACCACATCTCGCCGCCGCTGCATTTGCCGAGTTTGGATTAAGGTATGGAAATGTTGATCAACAGCTTCTTCAAGAATATTGTCAAGCATGTTTTTATCAAAGAAGTAGGGAGTATACCTGATAGCACAAAGAGAAATAATGTAAGCATAATATATTCAGTTCCATGCTTTGGTAGAAACATATTTTTTATATCTAAAAGGTATCAATGAAACATAACAGGGATAACTAATCAAGAATAAGCCCAAAAGCTAACACATAGCATATCTCAAATCAACATTTTTACTATTACTGAGGATGAAAAACTGACCAAATAATCCCGGAAGCAATCATATTAAATCTGTCCATACAATTGGAAAAGAAACAAGTAGACAGACTCCTGTTGAATTACTTACTCTAAGAAAAAAGAGAGGTACCCATCCACTGAAAATACAAAATAATTATTTGTTTGAATATTAAATTTCAAATAAAAAATATAAAAATTTGTAAGGAAAAAAAAAACTATAATTCACATGAAACAAGGAAGCTGAGAAACACACCATTTAATCCCATCTGTAGTTGCAATTGCAATATCCAAGTTCTCGGCACTAAACACAGGCACCCCATCAACCTTTTTCCTGACACCATGATGTGATATTGTCTTCAGCAGTTTATTGGCTGCCTTGACCTAAAGGGGATGTATTTACTATCAATACATATGGCATTCAAATAAAACAAGATATCCAACAATGAAAAACTAATAATACCTGCTTCTCATTTGGAACAAACTGGAACAAGTGAGGTTTTTCCTGCATTATGTGTAATGTCCAACGTTAAGCAAACAAATATAAAAAAGTAAGAAAGAACATTACATATCAAATTCCATAATTAGGAACATACATCTGCATGCATCACTATTTCTAAACAACCTCATCATTATTACATCACATAGAACCTCCAAAGCGCATGCTTAAATCAATACAACTACATTTAATTGAAAATGACAACAGTACCTTGAAATGTTCATATGCTAGGTCAAGACGACAGGCACCCACCACACCACTAGGAATATTCAGCTTTTTGACATATGAAACTAATGCCGTTAAAAAGGTCAGTAATAAGTGAAAAAGTAATTATTGATCAGATATTAACATTAGCCAAATTAATGATGATAATAGAATAGATTCATAAACAAGCAGGGTGCTAACACATAAAATGGAATATGGATAAAAGTACAATATATATATATATATATATATATATATATATATATATATATATATATGTTCAGGGGAATATATTAGTCAGCATGAGATTACAATCGGACACAGTAGACCAGTAAATTTGCATTGCAGGTAGCTATTTGTATGGAAAAGTCCTTTTGGGATTCTAGCGGGTAGCTATTTGTACTCTGTTTATTAGTCCCTTCACTTAGAAACACTTTGTGTTGGTTTCATACAAAAGTATGGTACAAATAAGGAAGATAAGATTTGATGGCAGTATGCAGTATACATGACCGCTTTATGGCTTTTATCTGGTGTGCAGCACATGGCGCTTTACTTTTAGTTGCCATTTTTTGGATTTGCATAGATTGCACAGTCTTATTACATTCTTGAGTTTATTTTTAGTTGCCAGTCTAGTCAAGGCTAGCGAAATTACTTAGCCATATATACCATCACAAACATAACTTTTATCACGTTTTATAGAAAAAACTACATAGGAATATTGATCAAAGTAATCTTGAAGCTAATGATACAACAGAAATGGATTGGTAAAGCTACAATATAAAAGCATATAGGGTAAGGAGAAAACCGAAACATTTATATATCTAACCTGCATCTCCTAGATCAATAAAAAAGCGAAATACAGGACCATTCCTCTCACTCTTGGTGATAGCTGCAAATATTTTTTTCAGCCACTCAGGGGTTCTGCAGGTGATAGATAATAGGTTAAAATACATGTTTTCAAAAAAAATAAAGTTGTAAAAGCTTAATCTACATGACTAACAATTTCAATCAAGCATCTTTATCTTAGATCTAAATTCCTTTCAATGGCCACTATTAGAAATCGAGAGGTGTATAACTCAACCCTACAAAACTAGCTTATAAGATGAGACACCTATTTACTATAATTATTTTGTATCTCTAGTCGACGTGGAATTTCATCACACCCTTTACATGAAGGAGGATTTCATCACACCCCTCACATCAAGGGGATTTCATCACACCCCTCAGACCAAAGAGGATCTCAACACATTAAGGATATGGGTGGTCCAATAACGGGTGGTTCATTCCAACAATCATTTATAGATAATATCCCAACATCATTAGAGTTGACTTTGATATTATATTAAAAATGGAGAAGTGTCTAACTCAACCCTACAAAACTTACTTGTAAGGTAAGGTTTGTATCTCAATTATATATTATAAGTTAATCATATCTCTAATCGATATGGGATCTCCAACCATCACCAATCTATAATAAAAAACTCCTAAGTTACTTCAAAGCCTAAGCAAGATGCCCCATGTTTGCTACACCAGTAAGAGATTATCTCACAAGCATTTGCTCTTAGCATCTCACTCTAATAACGAGATCACTAAGTGCAACCAAACTGAAGCACCACTTAAGATATGGTTGTGTGTATGGCTACATACTTAATTACATTCTTATTAAGTATGTATCATATAAACACTTACGTATAACTACTAAGCTTCAAACTTGACACACGCAAATCCAACCACGCATCTAGAGAGCTTATTGAATAAGCTTATGCGCATAAAATTTTATTTCCATTAGCCTTCTCAAACACTTCCACAAATACACGTCATAAAATAAGCTTAATTAAATTCTTCCAAATATTTATATACGTCCTCGGCAATTTTGATTTGAGAAAAGCTCTCTAGTTTCATTCTTTGTTTCATCTTTGATTATAAAAATGGAACTTTCTATTCACTTTATTTTTTGTTTTCAAATGTTTCATTATTTTGTATCGACTAATGTATTCATATAATCACTTTCTCTTCCATCTAATTCCACTTCATTTTCTTCCCACCTCTCATCCACTCTCATCACATCACTTGTTTCTCTTTTCCTAGTTGCTACAACTCAAATCCATCCCAAAACGGACTGAACATTTATATTTCTCCTGCTGCAAACAAAATGAAAGATGCCATTCTCCTAATTCAAATTCAAAAGGAAAAACACAAAACGAATTTAAAAAAAAAAAAAAAAAACTCCCGTACTCTTACTTTCAGGAACTAACAATCCCTACCTTCTCAAACTAATTCAAAATAATACTAAAATTCCAATCCGTCAGAAGAGGGACGAACCTTTTCGAAATGAATGGAATGTCGAAATGCGTGGAAACGGCCATGAGGCCCGTCCCGGAGAGGTCGCACATGCTGAACACCTGCCCAACGAAGGCGGGCCCCCCGCCGCTGCCCTTCCCATTGGCTCCGAGCCGCGCGACGCGCACTGATTTCGCTGCGGGGCGCGCTGGCTCGGCGGAGGTCGCGGCAGTGTCGAGGGCGTTGGAGGCGGAGAGCGGCGGCGCAAAGAAGAGAGGGAGAGAAAGTGAAGAGGGTGGGTGCGGGAGCGTCAGAGAGGGAGGGTTTGGGGGGTTGAAGAGAGAGGCAAAGTTGGAGGCAGTGGATTGGAGGAATGAGGCGATGTGGTTGTTGGGGTGGCGGCAACGGCGATGAGGCTCGGACGGAAGAGCCATGCAGTGAGCATCGACGGATGAAGTTTGGGTTGGGAATGGGGGGTTTTGAGGTGAGTGAGTGACGGAGGGAGTGCTGAGAAATCATTTAATTTTCAAAGCATGAAGACCTCACGCTAACGTGAACTTCATTTAATTTTTCATTCCAGGTGTAAAAATACTTTTTTTTTCTTCTAAATATTTAAAATAATTAAAAGTAAAAAAAAAAGTTTGATCCATTTCAACCATCGTATAAAATGGTAGGATTCAACTACTTGAAAATATGGGTCTGTTGTAGATGCATTAATAGATTAAATGAATTAGTTCATTTAAAATTAAAATAATTAACTTTAAAATGATAAAAAATTAAAAATTTTATTTTTAGAAATTTGTATATATTAACAAAATATAATACATAAAAATTAAGACTTCATAATCAATAATTAAAATTTTTACAAAATATATAATAAAATAAAAAATATTACACCCATTCAGTTGATAGTTTCAATTTTTAAAATGACATTTTTCTATCATCAACTATAAACTTTATATGCTTTCTACATAATAAATTAAAGAAATTTAAGTTTTAATTAAATATTATCTTTATATAATATAGACATGGAAAGCTTAAACAACATAGAAGTATATAATAGCAAGAAAATTATATCATAGAATATTGTCATTGCCAAAATAGGAAATGAATCCATAAATGACTTGAATTAAATATTATAAATAAAATAAAAAACTAAGAATAAAATATTAAATTGATAAAAATATCTATGACTTAATGGAAATAAAATATAAAGTGTGACATAATTAATATAAATAGAAAAATAAGGAAATAAAGAAAAATAAAGAAGACTACAAAAATAGAAGTAATTTCACAATTTCAATCCTAAGATTTCAAAATCAAATTTCCGAATCTCATCCAACTAAATAGCATTATTTTAAAAGTATATGATAAAAATGAAAATAAATTTAAAATTTAAATCCAACTTTAGAATTTTCTTCTGAAAATTCATGAGCATTTTAAGTGTGAATTATACTTATTTCAATTTTTTTTCACATACTTTTCTTATTTCTTAAATCTCCCTCTTTTATTGAATTGACCAAGATTTTCATCTTGTTTGAGCTTTTGACTTGAGTCTTTAGTTAAAACTCAATATCATCTTATTTTACAATAATAAACGAATGTCAGATTATAAATAAATAAAATAAATTGAAATATACTAATTATGAGTAAAAAAAAATTTGTGGTTAGAATTAATATTGTCACTTATGGTATCCTTCTCAATTTTCTTGATCTTTTCTTTTATTATTCATGCACTTATCATTTTCTCATTCTTACAAAATATTTGTCCATAAATTTGTGATACATAATCATAAGAAGTAAGATTACTTACATTAAATATAAATAATTAACATTGTAATATTGTAATAGATCTAACTATATTGTTGTTTGTTTGGTAAGTATTTCTTTTCTCCCATTAAAGTCAAATATATTATTTAGGCTAAAAAAAAACTTTCTTCCTTTAACATACTTGACATATTATTAACCTTCTTGACTTTAGTGTGCAAATATTTTATAAATTGTGTTTTTTCTAAACCATCATTTCATATTATAGAGTCAAAGTTAGGAAGAAATATAATATCAAGAGGAATTAATGGATTGAATTCATAAACAATCTCAAAGAAGAATGAGAAGTTGTGGTTTTAACTATTCTATTGTATATAAATTCAACATGAGATAAAATATCTTCTCACTCTTTTGAATTCTTAAATATGATGCATTTTTAATAATTAAAAAAAATATTAACCACTTTTCTTTAACCATTAGTTTGAAGATGATAAATATTTGAAGAAAAAGAAGTTTAATTCAAAGTTAATTCTATAGGATTTACTAAAAGTAACTCAAAAACTTTAAATTTTTATTAAATACAAAATCTATATGATTTATCAACTTCGTTAAAAAAATATTTGCAATATGATAAGTATCTTCAATCCTTAGGTATGAAATAAAATGTGTAATTCTAGAAAAAAATATTCACAATCACAAATATTAAATCTTATCCCTTTTCTTAATCTTAGAATCTCAAATATAAAATTCATTGAAATATTATTCAAAACAAGTCAAGAATAAGAAGAGAAGTATAATCTTAAACATCACCTTTTTTTTTTGTATGTTATGCACTTTTAACATAAAACTTGAATATTTTTTCTCATAGGTGACAAAAAAAATTGCTTATACCATACTTCTAAGGTTTTCAAAGTCGTAATACCTCCCATGAAGCTTCCTTCATTTGCTTTTTTTTATGTGTGTTTCTCTCAAGAATACTCTTGATACACACAAAATCTTTTATCCATAAAATATATCCCTCTTATGTTAAAACAACCTTTATTTAATCCATTGAAACATTCATAAAAAATTTTAAAAATCACTATTATCTTTATACTACTTTCTTACATGATCCAATCTAATAAATTTTGTTTCAATATTACTAAATAAGATATATCTTATTAAAAGAATATTTGTCATAATATTTGTTTTTTCTTCATTATGTTTGATCACAGTCAATTTTTGATCTAAAATTTTCTTCTAAATAAAGATGGATGCTTTCCTTTCTTATTAAATCTACCTCTTCTATTATGTTGGTCTAGATTTTCATCCTCATTTGGTTTCAACTTAGTCTTTTATTAAAATCCAATTTCATCCTATTTTTTTATTCCAAACAAATCCCAAATTAGAAAAGAAATGGTAAAAGAAATTAAAATATACTAATTATGAGTCTAACAAATAGACAATGAAAAAAATATTTTGGTCAATGAAAAAATATTTTGGTCAGCAAAAATATTGTTGGGCTAAAAAATTAGTTTAGAAATTTGCAACCAAAATATACAGAATATTTCTTCGATGGAGATTTTTAGGTGCTAAATAAGACATCACAACTTAGTACTTTATGTGGTTTTTATTTGAAACATGCGTCTTAAATATGTCTAATGATTTATAATTACTTTTTATAAAAAAGAGGATCATACCTTCGTGACTAAACTTATTTAAAATAAATGATTTTATCAATTTCGACAAAACATATGTAAGTTAAATTAGAATGTTTTATCTTGATAGTTTATCTCTAAAAACTATATATATATATATATATATATATATATATATATATATATATATATATATATATTATTTTTCTCCACCTTTTATATCAATATTTACTAAATTGTTTGGAAAATGTATTTAAATACAAAAATAAATAATTTGTGTTAATGACTTGTTTGGACAAACTTTACCATAAAACCTTCAAGGATAATTAAGAAAAATAACTAAATAAACTTCTCTACGAATCAAAATCAAATCATATATAATTCAAAAATAAATTTTTAAAAAAGTTAGATAGGAAACTTTTTATAAATTAATGAATTCATAAACTAATTCTAATTTATAAAAAAAAAAAGTTAATTTCGAATTTCTCTTTAAGAAATAATTGATGTAAAACTTGGTAATATTTTTTCAAATAAGAAATGTTGATAGTATAACACCATTAAAAATATGTCGCCAATTATCCATGAACTTTTGTTGGATTTAGAATCTTCTTTCTTTGAGGCACATGCTTTCCTTACTTCTTGAATCTCCTATTCCCTTGTATTTACCAATATTTTCATCTTCGATGGAGCTTTGACAAAGTCTTTCATTAACACCCAATACCATCTTATTTTACATTGATAAATAGAGACCAAATTATAAAGAAATAAAAATATACTAATTATGAAGTTATGAGTCAAACAAATAAAAAATAAAGAAATATTTTGGTGAGCAAGAATATTGTTTCATGTCATATTCCTATTTAATTTTCTTTTAATAATATATTTTTGAACATTTGTTTAGTCATACTCGTTGTTCTCCCATTCTTACTTGGCAGATTTTTTTGGGAGTTGAGAGGGCGATGACCCCCAAAGTTTTGTAACTCTCATGTAATTGATGATTTTGGTTCCCCAAACTTAATGAACATTTAATATATTTACTTGTATATTTACAATTTTATCATCTCACCCTTCCTAAGTTTTGTAACTCTCATATAATTTATGATTTTGTCTCCTCAAACTTAATGATAATTTAATATATTTAAGTATATATTTACAATTTTATTTTTTCACCTTTTCATCTTCTTTCTTCATTTTATATTTATTTATTATTTATTAATAATATATTACTTGATCCTCCAAAATCAATGATCAAGATCCATCACTACATTCTTAAAGAATTTTTGCCCACAAATTTGTAGTCATCGAAAGGAATAATATATCATTCACATTAAACGAAGAACTAACATTGTAATAACCTGGTAAATGTAAATAGGCATGACAATGGGACAGATTTTGCATCCCCATCTTTATCTCCGACCTTTTTAACCATCTCTGTCCCTACCCTCGATCTTCGCTGATGATAGAAATTAAGTCCATATTCCCATTGAGTTTCGGGTTTCCTGTTTCCATCCAGTCCCCGAACTACATTATTTAAAAAAAATAATTATATTTATAATAAATTAATTTTACCATTTTTATATTTTTTATATAAATAAATATTTATAATTATTATTAATTAAATATATATTTTAACTTATTATATTTATATTAAAATATGTATATAAAAAAATATCGAATTATTTTTTCTTTATATAGAGGTAGTATACTTATATAATAATAATAATAATAATAATACTTATATTCAAATATTTGAATATATTATTTTTATTATTATTATTATAATACTATATTATATATATAAGTTAATTTCTTTTTAAGATTAAAAATATGAAATATATAGTTTAAAAGAAAATATTTAATAAGTTAATTCTTATTTAATTAATTCAAAGTAATACAAATTTAAATTATTAATTCTTTTTAATCCTTTAAAATACAATTATTTTATTAAGATAATATTTGATATATGACAAATAAGAATATAATAAGGTCTAAAAAATATGACATAATAAAACCTAATGAAGATAATTTATAAATAAAATAATATTAGTTACTACTAGTATTTATGTAAAATATTTTAAAAAAATAAAGAATAAGAAAAATTAACTTTGTATTCATCAAATTGATTAAAAAGATTGAAAAAAACAAATTGATTGAAGAGATTAAGGAAATGTTGAAAAGTGAAAGAGAAGAGAAAGGAAATATAATGAACTAATTGATATAAAATATTAAAAAAGACAAAAGAATTAAAAAATAAGTAAAAGAAAAGTAAAAAATTGTTAAATATAAAAAGAATGATAATGAAAAAAATAAAAAAATACTTTTAAAACATTAATATTTTAAAATTTAAATTTAAATATAAAGTCGAGATGAGAACGTGGATGGAGTAGGGGTGGGGATTGCATTACTCATTCCCGCCCTCGCGCCTGATTTTTGAAAGCGAGAAAAAAATCGAATCCGCCTTCATCCTCGGTCAACTCAGTTTTTTCCCGTTAAATCTGGTCCCTGAGATACATGTTTAATTGTCATCCCTAAGTCTAAATTACATATATTGTTATTTGTTCTTTCTAAGACTTAGAAAGGTGCATCATGTGTTGGTTAAAGTTTCGACTTCCTTTGAGAGAGAAATCTTTATTTTCTCAAATGAAATCAAATCCATTCTCTAGGTTAAAAAAAAAAGACATTCTTCCTTCCTTTAGCAAACATGACATATTAATTAACCTTTTTCTCCATTTGAACTTTCACTTTATTTTACAAATCTTTTATAAACTATGTTTCTTTTAATCTCAAGTTTTCTCATAAGGCCATTAAAAGTAACTCAAAACTTTAAATCTTTATCAAACATAATACTTTTACGAAGTTCGTATGGTTTACCAATTTAAAAAAAAAAAGAGATTTGCAATATAACATGTATCATCAAGCTTGTATCATTAAATAAAATAAATTTGCCATAATATCAAATATTGAATTTTGTATTTTCTCAATCTTAAAATCTCAAATACAAAATTTAAAATTCATTGAAATATTTATATAGATGAGTTAAGGTTACAAACAGGAGTATAATGTCCTTAGGATTGAACCTTAGACATAACCTTTCTAATGTTATGAACTTTTTCACAAAAAAGTTGGACATATTTTCTCATATATAATTGAAAGAATGTCCATACAATACTTTTAAGGTTTTCAGAGTCCAAACATATGTAACCAAAATAATCGTTCATGTAATACTTCTATGATTTTTTTAAATTTTAAAATTTCTCATGGAACCCTTTATACGCTTTCTTTCCAAGTGTTTCTCTTAAGTACCCTTCTTTTATCCATAAAAAATATCCTAAAATAGCTTTGACGCATTTAAGCACTCACAAAAAAATCTTAGAAAAACCAATACTATCTTCATTCAACTTTCGGATATGACGAAGTCTAATAAATTTTGTTTCAAGATTATCCAGTAAGGTATATATATATTGAAAGAACATTTATTACAATATTTGTTTTTTCTTAATTATGTTTGATAAGATTTGAGAATTAATCAAATTTGGATAATAATTATGAGCATCCAAGATATGAATCATGTTTAGTCAAGACACATGCTTTCCTTATTTCATAAATCTTCCTTTTCTATTGTCACGGGCCAAGATTTTCATGATAGAGTCTTTAATTGAAATTCAATTTTATCCCATTTTAGGATTCAAATAAATTTCAAATTAGAAAAAAAGTAAAAGGAATTAAAATATACCAATTATGAGTTTAACAAATAAAAAAATAAAGTAATAAAGTAATATTTTTGTCAACAAAAATGTTATTTGGGGTGCAAAAATTAGTTTGGAAATTTGCAACCAAAATGTTATACCGAATATTTTGTATATGGGAATTTTCTTATGCTGAATAAAGACACCATGATTTAGTATTCTATGTGGCAATTCCACGAAGCTCACATGTTAAATATGTTTAAAGATTTATATTTATTTTGATAAAAAAAAATGAACAAGAAGAGGAGCATATCTTTTATCATTACATTTATTTGAAACAAATGATTACACAAATTTCCACCAAAGATAACATGGGACATGCTAATTAGATTTTTTTATCTTGATAAATTATTAATAAACAAAGATGTTAATAGAGACTTAACTCTGTAAATTTCTCAAAATATTTGAAAAAAAAGACAAAGTTAAGTCAAAATATTTATAATCTAAATTAAATTAAATCTATTTTTATTTTGTCAATTTAGACTATAACTTATATAGACTTAGATAAGATTAATACGTAAGCTTACTGATATGTTTTATATAATAATAATAATAATAATAATAATAATAATAATAATAATAATAATTATTATTATTATTATTATTATTATTATTATTATTATTATTTAAATAAAAATAAAAATAATTTTATTTTATTAAAAATATATATTATAAATTAATTTGATAAGAAATTTTCTTATTCTAAAAATAAATATTAAAATAATTTTTTTATCATTACTTATTCTAAGATCTAATGATTAAGAATAATTAAATTATTTTAAATAAATAAATTATTAAAAAATAAATAATAACGAAGAATAAGATTTTAAGTCTTATTTTAAGATTAAATAAATCTATTATCTTATAATTTATATATTAAATAATTATATCTTAAATAAAATTATATTTTTTATTTAAATGTTTTTAACAAATCATTTTGGTATAAATATGTTAATTATTTTTAAATTTTTAATTAGATCAAAATTAACCCATTAATCCAATATAAAATCAGACTAAATTAAAAATATATCAGTTTGGCCTATCAATATTTTGTTTTGACAAACTCTATCTATAAACCTACACATGTATAAAAATATATATTTTTCTCCACCTTTTATATCAATATTTATTAAATTGTTTGGAAGATGTATTTAAATACTAAAATAAAATTGTGTTAAAGGCATGGACAAACTTTATCATAAAAGAAAATATAAGAAAAAAATACATAAATTAATTTCTCCATAAATTAAAATCAAATCATACGCAAGTCAATTTTTTTTTATAGAAAAGTTATATTAGAAATTTTTTATAAATCAATTCATTCATAAACTAATTTTAATTTATAAAAAAAAGTTAATTGCATTATTTCTCTTTTAGACAGAATTTATGTAGAAATTTGTAATATTTTTTTCACATAAGCAATGCTGATAGCATCATTAAAAATATGCTACCATTCCCCAATGAATTTCGTTCCTTGAAAATCATTAAATTTGAAACCCAAATGTTGATGCCGAAAGAATGAAGGATGGAAAAATATAAGTTAAACTAAATGAGTAACTTCTCAGGTGGGGGATGCCAATAGCATCAACCAAAACCAAAGAACTAAAAAAGAGATGATAAATCTTCCAAAATGACTAAACCCTTGAGTAGCAGATGCATGTCAAGCCAGTGAATCAGCTACATATTTAAAAGTTTTTAATTTTATGTTTATAATTATTCTATTATTAAATAAAAATATAGAGTAGTTATATGAAGGAAAAAAAATTGTGCATATAATAGCCAAATCTGATTCATGGTTACGTCATGCAAACATGAGTAACCTAACTTAATATAAAGTTCATAAGAAATTTCATCTTCGTTACTATTTCTGCATGAAAATCTTAAATGGTCTCCTTTTCAGTAAATATAAATAAAACTGTACACAAACTAATTTATAAAAGGTATTTCATTGTTTTTTTTTTCAACATAACACCTACATTCACACAGTTCAGAATGTTGCATTTAATTCCCGTAGTATACAAAATGCCCTCATACCAACTACAATAATCACAATCTCACGAATAAAATAAAATATATTACCTTTTTCAAGAATGTCTTTTGACTTATGGATAACTAAGTTTATAGAAAAAAAAAAAAATCACATGACGTGTAATCGATAGACAAGATGGGTAGTAGAGTACGAGGACAAAAAAACAAGGAAAATTGAACTACGGTAGACAAATTTATGCAACCAATGGTCCAAGACTATCAAGCCACGTGGTTGTCTAGATTTTGAAAGTTATCCATAAATTAGAACTTAAATAATATACAAATGAGCAACAACATAACAGCAACCTGCATAATAGCTTAATCAAAGTCTCTTAATGCACAAAAGTAACCCAATCTCGATATAAAGTTATGCATCTAGGAAATTTTAAAGGTATAGCACCACTTTTATTTATGCATTGATACTGGCTTGGTAGATCCTCGACTCTTTGGCTTCTTGATTGAAGGATGTCTGAGTTGTTTCATTGCAGGCATGTTAAGGGATGTATTTGTTATCCTCAAATGAAACGACCATTAGCAGATTCTCAATCTCACATTCTGAAAAATTAAAAGCATCATTTGCTTGTTCTACTTCCAGAGTGTCTTCACTTTAACCTCCGCACAACTTGTAGGAGATGGACATGGAAACATGATTCCAACTAATGATTAACATTTAATTGCCAACAGAAATTCATCTGATAGAGGTGTTATAACATCTTTCTCTCATTATACATCTAAAATAGGTTCCTTACTGTCATATGAGTCGTCTAAAATTTGTTCAAGTTCCATGAATGTTACATCGGCATCCTGCCTGAGTTGCTGATCATCAATTATCTCTGAAGTCTCTTCAGATCTAAAATTCTCGTTTATGTCTGAAATTTGTTCAGGTTCCATGGACATTACATCATTTTCCTGTCTGTGTTGCCGGTCTTCAATTATCGCTGAAGTCTTTCCAGAAGAACCATAATTATTGTTAGTCCGAGTCTGGTTCAACATTCTCAAGCCTTTGGGTGTATGTGTTGACCTGTCTAGATTGAACTTGCACTTTGACTCTTATACGTTTTCCTCTGCTGTATCTGTATTCCCATTGTGGTGGTGGATATTTTGCATGTAACCTCTGGTATTTGTCTAGCATACCCAGCTCTTTGAAGGCTTCTCCAATCATTTTGACAGTAGAAATACTATGTCGCATAGCAAGTTCTTCCATGTCTGCAAATATCTACACGAGAAATCAAGAAGTGAATATCCATAACGTGTTAGGTCTGAAGTACCTTCAAATAAAGTATCTTCTAGTCATATTAATATAGGGACATGTTTAGTTGACAAATACTACTCAGCAATGTTACTGAGTAAATAGTATAAATTAATAGCGTGGCAAATCATAATACCTCAAACATCTTTTCACGCATGCCCCTCTTATGGTAGAGAGATATCATTTTATCGAAAAATCTACGAGGTAAACTTTCCATATACTGCATTAATAACTTTGTCCAAATTTCTTCAGCTTCCTCAAGTCGGTCATCAAGTACTAAAGCATTAATTAATGTAACCGGATGTTAGTTCAAAGGCTATCCCTAGATGGAATGTATACAAAACAAAGAATATTTAAAAATATCATGTTACATTGCTATTTTAGAAGTACCTGTATTACCCACTTCCACTCTTGTTCCAATTCTAGGGTCTTGAGTGCCTTTTTCACTGTAATTAAAGGGAACTCTAAAAACAACGAGGGAGAGATTGATGACAATGTGAAATCTCATGTAAGAAAAGAAGGTTCTAGCTTAAGGTACTACATGGCCCGTTGGATTGCCCTAGAACTGAAAACACGAGGGGAAGATTGATGGTAATGTGAAACATGTCCCTATATTCTCAAGAGGTAATTTTGATGGTGATTCAAGTCAACAACATTCAAGATTCAAGCAAGCCCAAGATGATTCCTGAAGACTAGATAGAGTCTTAGAATACTGGATATGGAGGTACAAGTTGATGGAGTGATATTATGCATAAGCCTCTAAAGCACAAGTGTGATAAAATTTCGTAACATGACATTTTTCACTGTCATAATTGATTATGATGCATTAGAAATAGAAAAACGATTTTCTCTCTATCATAATTGATTATACTGGTAACATAATCGATTATAGCAGTTCAAATTTGAAAAATATATCCGTTTTGAAGAATAAATGTTTTTTAATACATCCTAATTTTTCTCTATGAAATTATTAATGACCAATGACTATTCTTTTATGCTATTTTCCTATTTTAAATGAGTTTTGATGAAAAAAAAAACACAATTATAGAATTCGAAAATACAATTTACATTCAATCAATTTTGAGAAAAGAATTCTAAGCAAAACAACAAAATACTTTTAGGTTTCTAAGAAATTTTTTTCATATTGCCTTATATACTTTCATTGTTAATCACACTTGTTCTTGGAGATTGACATTCTACATACTTCTACAATTTGTTGTCTCCATTACCTAGGTGTGACTGTTCTTATTTTATTACTTTCCCTTTTTCAGGGTTTAGAAAGTTTATGTTAAATTCCCTGTTTAGGGTTTAGGTAGTTGTCCTTAAATTCCCTTTTTAGGGTTTAAGTGGTTGCTGTTAAATCCCCTTTTTAGGGTTTAAGTGGTTGTTGTTCATCCCTTGATTTGTTCAGGGGAGGTGTTCATCCTTAGTGAGATTCTAAAGAGGTGTTTTCATCCCTTTGATTTGTTCAGGGAGGTGTTCATCCTTAGTGGGATTTTAAGGAGGTGTTTTTATCCATTTGATTTGTTCGGGGAGATGTTCATCTTTAGTGGGATTCTAAGGAGGTGTTTTCATCCCTTTGATTTGTTCAGGGAGGTATTCATCCCTAGATTCTAGGGAAGTGTTCATCCTTTGTGTGTTGGTGGCAAATGAGATGTTTTTCATCCTTTCATTTATTCAAAGGAGGTATTCATCCCTAATGGGATTCTAGGGAGGTGTTCATCCTTAGTGAGTTTCTAAGGAGGTGATTATCTTTTTAATTAGTTTACTCTTTACTGGTTCTCCTGCTAAGTTGATTGTAATTTGTAAACTGAATTTTAAAGATAGTAAATTGGGGTCACTCTTGTGTTAGAGGTGACTGAGAAGTGAATGTAAGGTTGTCTATACCCGAATCAGTATAAATTATTATGTGTTTTTCTTTTCCTTATACCTCTTTGATAACATCTACTTATTTCCTTCTCTTTATCTCTAATTATATTGCTTCCGCTATATCTGTATTTTATCTGATAATTAAAAATGAATTAACAAATTATTTGACATCTTAAATAAATAAATTTTTAATTTGACATTTATTTCAATTTGTGCATCTATTCACCTCCCTCTAGATGTCATTTGTCTAACAAACTCTAATTCCCAAGCAACATAGGCATCAAGAGCTCCATAAACTTCTTCTTTTACATTTGACAGTTCCTTAATCTGCATAAGACATTAGAAAAACTACTTTTGCAGAAATAAAAAACAACCCAGAAAAAAAGTATAAAAGTTTCTGCATTACATGAGAAGGCCACAACATCCAAGAGAAAACAAAACTGAAGCTTAAATTATCAGGTTATTTCTGCATAAGACATTAGAAAAACTACTTTTTCAGAAATTAAAAACAACATGAGAAGGCCACAACATCCAAGAGAAAACAAAACTGAAGCTTATATTATCAGGTTATTTCTGACAGGAATGAATAGAGGGTGTTTAGAATCCAATCATAATATTCTGAATCTTCTTGTAATAAATTTAGTTTATAGACATGATTATCTTATTTAGGGGAAACAAAATATCCTCTAATTTAATTATGCTAATCAATACAATAAGCCTATATAATCATGCATCTGTGGTGTATTTTCATACATGATTTTATAAACTCTGAATAGTCACCTCTCTTTTGTGCCTAATTTTGTTTGTCACTCTAATTCGAAGTTATTGTTCACCGGCTTTGTCCTAGATGCATTGGCCCCAACATTTTCTAAATTAGACTGACTTTATCTCAATTTTTTCTGTTTTATATTTTTATTTGGGGTGAAAAAATGTTCCAAGAAAATAGTTTATTTCACCACGGAATAAAAAATAATAAAACATAAAATTTGAGAAAATGTCAAGCCCAGTGAATCTGAAAAAAGCTGTGACTGGTGCATCTGGGAAAAAAAATGTGCTAGGGCCAGTGCATTTGGGGAAAATTCAGGAGAATGGATTTAATCTTGTATAGATGATGACAATGATAAGAGTCTTTTATGGCCACTACTATAGCATCAGCAACTGCCTTAGGAGCTCGTGTGAGAGGATCAGTAGGTCAAGATTGACATTGATATGTTTAAAGGGATTGCACAATCAGAGGCTCCAATGTAGGAACATTCATCTCCTATGTACATGATAATGTCATTACGGGAGTGATCAACAAGTTAAGTAGCTTGCAATGGTATCTTTGTCAATAGTTCCAGACTAAGGACCATGGTAGGCTTTTTCTAGGTATCAAAATTGCTCAATCCAAGGATGATTTGGTGATTTTCCAGCGGAAGTATGCACTTGATCACTTGGAAGAAACTGTACTTCTCAATGTCAAGCCAGTAGACACTCCTATGGACTTGAATTTATAGTTTCTAAATGATCAGGGGAGCCATTAACGGATCCTGTGGGATAAAGAAGGCTAGTTGGACACTAAATTATCTCACTGTCACTCATCTAGATATTGCTTTTGAAGTGAGTGTGATCAGTCAGTTCCTTAATCCACCTTATTAAGACCTTTGGGATGCAGTTATTCAGATTTTTAAGTATGTTAAAAGATTCCCAAGAAAAGCCTAATTTATGAAGACGAGACATTCTAAAATTGTTGGATATTTTGATGTTGATTGGGTTGGTTCACCTAGCCTCAAGTGACCCACATTTTGATTGGTAGCAATCTGATATTTTTGAAGAGTAAGAAACAAATGTGGTAGCGAGGTCAACTGCTGAAATAGAATACAAAGCCATGGCATTAGTAACATGTGAACTCGTGGTTGAAACAACTATCTCAATTTTGAAGATACTAATCAGATAACACTCATTTGTGATGAGCAAGTTGTTTTTTCATATTGTTTCAAATCTAATATTTCATGATAGAACCAAATTGAACTTGATTGTCATTTCTTCAGAGGAAAAAGATTAAGTTTGGGGACATTATGAAAAGTTTTGTCAAATTTTCTGATAAGTTGGCAAATGTCATTACAAAATTCCTAGGGGGACCATGAATTAATTATATTTGTAACAAGTTCGGCAAATATGACTTATACACTGAGAATCAAATCATAATATTTTAAATGTTATTACAATAAATTAGTTTATAGGCATGAATATCTCCTTTAGGGGAAACAAAATATCCTCTAATCATGTGTAATGAATGAAATAAGCCTGTATAATCAAGCATCCATGGTGTAATCTAACACATGGTTTTATGCTCAATATGTCCTCTATTATCTCTCAAGTAATAGAGAGAATGCTATAAGAAAGTACTTACAGACTTAACAAGCTTATCAGCCTTAGAAATGGTCCCAATTCTTTTATGAGTCTTCCAAACTCGGGGATATCTTAGTCTTGGACCTTTAGCAGCACACACCTGATATTAGAAAATGAAATTTAGATGAGTTCAACTGGTGTTTCATTTCCTAAAGCTAAAACTTTTGATATTAAAATTATGTCATCTGAAAATTTTGGTTTCAAGAAATAAAATAATCATAGTCCTTAGTATCTTCACCACAGTGCCTTGTATACTTGCTGGTATTTTAATTGCTTCAAATGTATTAGCAATAAATAGAGGAGAATCTGTCATTGCAAGCATCTTGAGAACCTGAACAACTTTAAAATGGAAAACAGAATATCATGAGGACATAAAGAATTCCTATGACATAAAATAGTAGTGTTAAGATTTTTTTTTTTTTTTGCATCCTCAATGAGTTCTTTATGCTTTCACAAGTTATTGACTGCCTGCAACTATGGGAAATTTTTGCCTTAACAACAAATACTAGAGAAAAATGCTTTCATAGACATGAATTCTCTGATTCCAATTTTTGCATTCAGAACATTTTTAATATTCCAGCTTCACTGTACCACAACACATCATAAACTGTATATTAAGGTGACAACAAGCCTGATACATAAAATCAATGCTTGTTACCTGTCTTAAGAAAATCAGAAAAATTCATTTTCTTTATGTACTTATCTAAAATAAACAGCTTTTCATTTATGTTACATTACAGCTAGGTCAAGTGGCCATTAGGCAAAAAAATCAGAGCTTAAAAATGCAATTTGCATATCACATATTGAATGAACATCAATCTATGTTACCTGCTAAACAAAGATCTCATTACCAGGTATTATGAATGTATTACAACATAAATACATATTTACACATAAAAGCTGTCATTTTGTTAAATTTTTTGAAGAAAACAAGATTGTAAGAGAGGGCATGCTTTACGGGAGAGAATAAGTGAGAATGAGAGTTAAATTTTATCTTAGATTTTTGTGAATAAAAGGACATTACGCATGCTGGATAATCATAAATTAAAAAAAAAAGGAGCTGAGTAGTAAAATATGAGAATGCAAGTATATTGTACAAGTGTCAGTATCAGATACAGATTCAATGCAACTATGATAACAACAACTAGGATTTCCGGTAACATGCCCAGTTTCCGGATAAGATAAAAGAGGAAAAATTGTGTTAGTTGAAAGCCAAAGTGAAACTCATTCAAATGCTGAACATGGATCACTCAATACATCAATAAATCACTAATTTTAGATTATGTACGCATTATATATAGTTCCAAACAAGAATAAGAAAATCTTATAATGATTACAAGGGAAGCTCCAGGGTCCAAAACAGTTCAACACAGTCCAGATACAATCTTGTACAACTCGTAACAGACAGAACAACAATAAACAAAAAGATAGTTCCACAATCCAATATCCCTAATCAGACTCAAACACCAATTCCAAACCAGAAATGAGGCCAGAGGAGGACCACACCATTCGACTTAAAACAACTACCCCAACCAGAAACTGATGAACCCCAATCAGAAACAAGCAGGAGTAACATATGCGAAATCAAACAAACTATGTCACGAGAAACAAGAACCCCAATCAGAAATGCAATCCCCTATCAGAAACCGGCAAAAATATAAGACAAAAGTGGGCCAAGGCCAGATCCACTGGCCCAGGGTTGGACCTTCACGGGCGAGTTTGCCCGCGGCGTGGGTTGGCGGCAGGTCTGGGTTCACGATGAAGGAGGAGTGAACTGGAGGTGTCGCGATTCCAGGGGTGCAATTGCACTGAAAATGAAATTTGAGAGATAAAAGATAATAAACTCACCACGGCTTAATACGCTTGAGCACAGTGTCCTGGAACTTGAAACTCAGCCTTTCGAACTCTTACCCTTTTCCACCATTTCAGAGAGAACACAAGATTATAACTGTAAACGAAGAACTTGAAGGTGAGTGATAGGTAAAGAGTTTCAGATGGATATTTTTTATTGCTCGATGAGAAAAGACGACGTTCTGCTCAGTAGGGTAGGGCTATGGTGTCACGTGCGTATACTCGGGTCTCGGATCTCGTAGGTTGGATAGGCCAAATTCCTGAACTGCTTCAAATAATTAAAAATGGGTTGGATCCCATTTGAGACATACAATTGATTTATTTATTTACCAGAGTTTATTAAAAAATGAAAAACATCATTCATTTTTAGTTAGTTAATTTTTATATTTTACTATTAAAGTTTTCAATTTTTATAAAATTTACAAATTCATTAATTTTTTTATTAAAGTGATAATACGATTAAAAATGTAATCATTCTATCATTATTTTTTCATAACATACATTGTTATGCTAAGTAAAATTTAATAAAATAAAAAATAATGATAAATAAATGTGCGTAAAAATGAATGATAAAACTTGTAAAATATGTAATTAGGTAAAAAAACCGTTTAAAACTAGACCCAAATTTATTCCGATCCGAATATCGACCCGTCAATAAAGCACGCTTTCAGAATCTTTACAATGCTGTTTATCCGTATCGGATTATCACGAACAATAGCAAAAAACAAAGCCTCATCTTCTTCTGTATCAAAGCACTATGGATCTCTCATAATATTCTCTGCCAACGAAAAAACCACGCCAATCATTAATACACTATGATGATAATGGAGCCTCCCATCGCCGTCCGCTTTCACGCCGGCGCAGCTGCACGCTCCGCCGTCGCGCCACCTCGTACTCTCTCTTAACCGTTCAATCTCTCTCGCTCTCTCTATTTTTCTTCCAACTGTTTGGTTCTGTTTCAAAAATGCTTTCGCTGACTCGCCTAGCGGCTGGTTTTGATTCACGGAATGTGATGTTGTTAGAAGTTCTAGCGATTGTTTAGAAACAAAACGGCGGCGTTTTGCAGTTCTAATGCAGTAACAGGAGTTTTTATTCATTCGCTTGTTGAATATATTTTGGGCAGATAATATGTTCTTTACTTCATTTGATTGGTTCTGTTTCACCTTAGCTCTGATTCTGATTCATGGAATGTGATGCTGTGAGAACTCTAAATAAAAACTGCTGTGTTTTGCTGTTCGAATGGAGTAACAGTAGTTATTATTCATTCGCTGATTGAGTTACTTTTTGGCAGATAATAACCGTTCAATGTGGAGCGCTGATGACGTGAACGGTGTGCGTAATGTTGCGTCGTGCCGGCTCGCTTGCAGCTGTGGTTTTTATCTGCCTCGGTATGCCGATTTTCCTATATTATAATTATTACGATGTAGGGAATCGAATTGTGGAAGTTAGTTAAGTAGTTATTTATGGCAAGGTTACCAAAGTAATGGATAATTGTGGAAGGATGCTTCTAATGTGGAGACCTCAAATGATTTAATTACACATTTAAAAAAACAGTTATCTAACAACATGTCAGTTATTACAAATAAAAACAGCTACTATAATGTTACTATCTTATTTTATAGTAAGAGTAAAATCGGACAAACATTTTGTACACCAAAAACATTTATAAAAAATGAATTTTCCTTTAGATAATGATGGTGATTTATATAATAATGATATAGATGATATAGATCCTATCCAATCATGGATTGTTGTATAATTGCAAATTTGTTGACTTCTGTAGTAATGACTTTTGTAATAGTTACTTTATCAAAGATGATATCTTATTGGTTGACCATGAAACGTATTTGAAATAGTGTATTGAAATTAAACTTGACGGTCAAAACTCTTTGGAATGAAACTCAATAAGATCCACTGAGATAATGTCTTCACCCATAAGTATTTGGATCAATTGAAAAAATTGATTTTATCTTATTCACTTATATTCAAATAATAACCAGTGTTCACAAATATTCAATTTTTATAATCTAATCCATAATGATTTTTGCTTTCAATCTATTTATGCTTGTGTTGTGTTATTTCGAGATAATTGAAACTTTCCCTTTCACTGAAATTGCTATGCAACTGCTATCATTTGTGTTGTTCATACTAGCTTTTATGCTAGATCTAGAGGTCAAAAGCACTACAGTTGCCCTTTCTTGATGTTCTTCTGAAATATGCATGATTGTCAATCCAACATGCGAAAGACAATAGTAATACTTGAATAGCAATTGGTGTAATGTGTTTCAATTTTATTTTTAAAGAATTCTTTGGTAGGGTAAAATAGATAGGATTACTATACTTCAAGATAATAGCTTACACATGAAAAGATATGTGAATGGGAAAATGTCTAGTGTTAATGCTGTTCGCTATGAATTATTATTGTTTTTCAACTTTTATGGGGATTGAAAATTTTTCTACTTCCTCATTTGATGCCGAATGATATGTCTAGTATTAATATTCAGTTGGATGGACTGTTGGCCATTAATGTAAAGGAAGGTAAAATACAGTTTTCATGAGAAAGCTATATAGCGGAAAATTGGGGAGGCTGGTTTGCTTGATGGATAAACTGTTGTTCTTCAATTGTTTGTGGAGAACTGATGGGTGCATGTCTTAAAGCAATGTCAGATGCAGTTCCTTAAAGCAGCATACTTTCAAAACTTTTATATTTCTTTAATCTGACAGACTTCTGGCAAAGTGTGTGGATGATTTCAGAAAATGTAAATTTTGTAATTTCCTGTTTTATCTGTAATGCTTATTTTGAAAATTTTGGCTAACTTTCATGTCTTACCAAACCCTTTTAGAGGAAGTATATAATGAATGAATATAATTACACAGGGTAAGAAGTAAAATATACACAGGCACTCCATTCACAAGAAGAAACAAATTTGTAAAGAATCGAATTAGGGCATCATCAGAGCATCTGGGATCAGCCCAGGATCCTGTAAAGAAAAATGAGAAGCCATCCTATCATCCATTTGAAGAACTTGCTGTGTCAACATCAGAAAATAGTGAAGATGCTACACTTACCGCTGCAGAAACAAGTAGAACAATTGTTGAGGTACTCAGTTGTATTAATTTTGCTAATTTGGTAAACTTAGGTTTTTCTCATTTTAGTGCTATATTGCACGACAGAGAAGGAAGAACATACTGTTTGGATTAAACGATTGCTAGAGAATATCCATGTACCAAAACCTGTAATCTTCTTATATGAAGAAATTAATGATGGTAGATTTAGATGTCATAACAAAGAGTCAGTGTCTCCCTTTCAATTTAGAAAAGTATTCTGTTCTCTTCTTTAGGTTTGAAATGTATATAAAAATTGAAAATAAGGAATCAATAATTTTGTTTTGAAGTTTACATTGACTATGTAGTTAGTTACCAGATAAAATAATAGAATAAATTATCTTTTGGGAGGTATTATTTTTTGTTTTGGACCTAGGTGTTAATTCAACATTCGGAGAGAACTGCTCCGTAATATTTTTTTTTTTCTGCTGCCTGTGTTTGTTTTGATTTATGGAAAGTACAGAACATGACAAGGTTTCTTGCAAAACCTTGGAAAAATAGCTGGAAAATTTTGATATGAAAATTATCAAAGTTATAGAAGTTTGTTAACAGAATTATCATTTCATTTCATTCCAATCAAAATCATTGAACTCATCATACCTGAATTGATCTTTGAAAAGCTAATGCCAAACGTATGTTAATATTCTATTCTATTCTATTAAATTCTTTAATTATAGAAGAAATTGTGTGGTAGTACTTTGCGTGTTATATTAAATTGTAACAGACTGAGCCTTGGATCCTTTATCCCTTGTAGCAAAAACTTGAACTGGGGTTGCATTTATTCTTATCATCACAACTACAAATGCTAGCTAATGATGTTTGTGGTATATCATTTTTAGGTTAACAGCAGAGCAACACTGATGTTTTCAAGTTTGATTAGTGATGAATTTCATGAAAATATTCTTTGGCCAGATTTGCCTTATTTGACTGATCAGCATGGAAGTAAGTGACGGTTGTATGATTGGCATTTATTGTGTATTAATTTTTGTGTGCTTGCGAAGCTTCATCCACATAATTAAATTCTATAAGCATTGCAGATATATACTTTCAAGTGAAGAATGGTGAAGATGTTCTGCAGTCCCTAACTTCAGAAAATAATTTTGTGGTATGACCATGACACATTTTAGATAATGCCATGAATTAAATAGTTACAATCAGCTGAACTTTAAGTGTTCTGGCATGCTGTTTTTGTAAACATCTATTTAGTTGAAACCTTCATTTTACTTAAATTTGATCACCTGATTTTTACGAAAGCCATTTTTTGAACTAGAAATTACTAAAATTTCTTGCAATTTGTCAGAGATCATTCTGTTCGCACCATTTAAAATGCAATTAATTAATTTGTTAACCTTTGGGCTTCAACAATCTGTTTATATTCTACACTACTTGCTGGTTGTGTCTTATTATACCATTTGAAGCACAAACAACCAATCCTTTTACATCATTTGTGTGATGCCTTTTTAGCTCACTTTTCATCTTTCATTTAATTCTCCAATTCTGTTGCATAATTGCAAAGTTAGCGTCTTATGACGTGTAATAATGTGTGATTTATGGATTGTTTGTTCTGCATCTTATAGCAAGTCATTGTTGGTATTAATTCCATGGAAATGATCTCCGAGATGGACTTATCTGGTCCTTCGGAAATTGACTTTGGGATTGAAGAAATTGATGATGAAGATACTGAGGATTTAGATGACAGTGATGAAGAAGATGAAGACATCACTGAAGAAGAGAATGAAGATTATGATTCGGTTTGATTTTTTTATATAATTTTGGGGCTTATGTATTTATTTCTGAACTATACACATCATCAATGGAAAGCTTATTCATTATTTGCATATTATTGTTTACAGGAATGGGTGGCTGTTTTTTCGGATGATGAGGAGCAAGAGGACGATGAAGCACTTGCAGACTGGGCAAAATTGGAGACTATGCAATCTTCTCATCCGGTGTTCTTTGCCAAAAAGTTGGCCGAGGTAGATATCATGTTAACGTGCTCATTATATGAATGCATTTGAATGACCTAGGTTGTGGCTTTGAGAGACCTCGTTCTAAAATCCTTTGTATTGTAAACTTCCCTGGGTTTAATTGGTATCAATTGGCTTCATTATTATTATTATTATAGATTGCTTCAGATGATCCTGTTGATTGGATGGAGCAGCCTCCGGCTTGTGTGGCTATTCAAGGGGTTATAAGAGCTGCTTTTGTTGAAGAACATTCTATAATACAGAAACACCTTTCTGCCAGTCAATCCAGTGACACTGACACAAATAAATCCATAGATAGTAAAGGGGAAAATATTGGTGTGATTAATGGTCATGTGCTCAATTCAGGATCTTCTGGAGATGATGTGGCACAGCAGGTGGAAAACAATGGGAATAGTATTATCCCCGTTAGTGAGACTCCTTTTTACAAATTGGAGATGATTAAAATTCAAGTGTTTTCTGCACAAGGGCAACCTGTAAGTTTCCTGACATGTATGTTTTTGTGAGTGATTGTTTGGAGACAACTACTAGAAATTCGTGCATCTTGTTCATATTATTGTAGTCCAATTTTGCTGGTACTTTACCTTGCAATTTGGTAACTTAACTAAGTTAGGTAAGAAACGATATATTTTACAGAAAAAGATAAAATACAGCGGAAGTCCATGACATGATTTTACAATAATTTATTGATATTGACCTGAGATTTGGCACAATTTTTTAATTTTTTCCCGGAACAACTTCAGCACTAAAAGTGATGTCTCATCAGAAATGATTAATTTGTACTTATACTTCTAGTTATTGCATGGTAGAATAACTACATAATTGATAGAGAAGTGGGTAGATAAAAAAACAGCATAGATAATATCATGATATATCTACCAGAGTTTGTTACCCGTGCTCTATAGTGTTAAGTTAGGAAATTGTAATTTCTCTAATTTGTTAGAAACTTAGAATTGTTAAAAATATAGCGTGTCATTGCATTTATTAGAGGAAAAGAAATCCCATGTAGTGGCTTACTGGAGGAAATAATACCAAAATTGTCTATCCCAAGTTTTTTTTTTTCTCATGGATTTGGTCCAATAATGCCCCAAGCTTTCCTCTGACCGAGGATTGTTTCTGTCAAGATTAAACTGAACCAGTACCTGCACGATTCAACCTTGGGGTTCAGCAACAGGTGTGCCTAACTCCTTGGTTTCTATACCAAATTTAAATATGCATAATTTAGACCTATCCAACTTAGTGTCATTATTTGAAGTGTATATTATTTAGACACTTTTTGGTTGAAATTAAATTTTGCTTCTGATTCTATGCAGACTGTCCTTGAAGTAGAAGACTACATGAAAGCCCAACCTGATGCTATTGCACACTCTGCTTCGAAAATCATATCTCGTTTGAAAGCTGATGGAGAAAAGACCTTGCAAGCCCTCAAGTCCCTGTGTTGGAGATGCAAGGGTATTCAAGTGGAGGTAATACATAGAAAATTATTTCTTTATAGCACTTCTGTTGGGAAGTTTTCTCTAAATCTCTTGCCATTTGCCACCAATGAATGGTTTTATAAACAATTTTAGCATGCTTGTGTTAGAAGCTTTGATACTTTTCTCGTTTGATTCAAGCAGAACATAAAGTTAATGCACTCTCTAATTCTACTGCATTTCACTGCCGTAGATGGCATTGTGGAACTGGTGGTAGCACACCACAATCTTTATAAATGAGAAACCGTGAGTAAGGACATCTGTGTCTTGAAAATAAAAACGATGATAAACCATTTGGGAAGTCTATTACCTTGTGATCTGTTTCATTTTCTAGACTGCACTTCTGCACGAGCATATGCTCATTCACATATGCTACAATCAATAATCACTACGATTACAATTTATTGCAGGAGGCACAACTTATTTGTGTAGACTCCCTTGGGTTTGACCTAAGAGTTTGTTCTGGGACTCAGATTCAAACACTGAGATTTTCATTCAAGAAAAGGGTACACAAGTTGTTTTTCATAGCTATAAATTTTAATACTTCTATATTTGATAAGTTTTGTTAGTTCTGCTATGTATGTCCTTGTATTTTATTCCCAATTATTTTCACTTCCAACTAAAATTATATTTGCAGGCCACATCAGAGTATAGTGCTGAGAGACAGCTCAACGATATACTATTTCCCAGAATTCACCCAAAACAGCAAAAAATGAAGCAAACGCACCAAAATGAATGCTAAAATCGTCCACATAATTTTTATATGGCTTGTATGCCTTTGGTCAGTGATTGTGTACAAAAAGTGAAAGGCAGGGTAAAAGATCCCATGCAGATGCCAATCAGGTTATGTAGTTTAAATTGCATTTAATTATTATTTTAGTTGGAAGTAAAATTTTCCCCAGTTGCTTCCTTAGTCCTGACTCTTGATTTCATATATACGCATGTTGTATTCATTCTTTTCTGTTGATTAATCTTAAGCGTGCGAGTACAAGCAACTAGTCGCATTAGACATGATGAACAGATGAATATAAAGACCCGAATACACACTAATATACTAGTGGGCCTTTTAAATTCCCACGACTTAAGGGTGCTAAGTGGCACCGGCACCATGCACAGCTGGTAAGTTGAATGCCTTTTATTACCATATTTCTCTAATCTGGACTGACAGGTTCGATCTGTCTCATTAGCAATTAATATTTTTTATTGAATGATTAGCAATCAATCTGATGACTGATTGATCTATTAACTGAAAGTAATGAACTAAGTCAAGAACCAGTCAAGCACACCGTTCACGTCATCAGCGCTCCACATTGAACTGTTATTATCTGCCAAAAAGTAACTCAATCAGCGAATGAATAATAACTACTGTTACTCCATTCGAACAGCAAAACACAGCGGTTTTTAGTTAGAGTTCTCACAGCATCACATTCCATGAGTCAGAATCAAAGCTAAGGTGAAACAGAACCAATCAAATGAAGTAAAGAACATATTATCTGCCCAAAAGATATTCAACAAGCGAATGAATAAAAACTCCTGTTACTGCATTAGAACTGCAAAACGCTGCCGTTTTGTTTCTAAACAATCGCTAGAACTTCTAACAACATCACATTCCGTGAATCAAAACCAGCCACTAGGCGAGTCAGCGAAAGTATTTTTGAAACAGAACCAAACAGTTGGAAGAAAAAAATAAAGAGAGCGAGAGAGATTAAACGGTTAAGAGAGAGTACGAGGTGGCGCGGCGGCGGAGCGTGCAGCTGCGCCGGCGTGAAAGCGGACGGCGATGGGAGGCTCTGTTTTCATCACAGTGTATTAATGATTGGCGTGGTTTTTGGGTTGGCAGAGAATACTACGAGAGATCCATTGTGCTTTGATACAGAAGAAGAAGATGAGGCTTTGTTTTTTGCTATTATTCGTGATAATCCGATACGGATAAAAAGCATTGTAAAGATTCTAAAAGCGTGCTTATTGACGGATCGATATTCGGATCGGAATAAATTTGGGTCTAGTTTTAAATGTTTTTTTTTTTACCTAATTACACATTTTACAAGTTTTATATCATTCATTTTTATCGCACATTTATTTATCATTTTTTTTTAAATTTTACTTGGCATATCAATGTATGGTATGAAAAAATAATGATAGAATGATTACATTTTTAATCGTATTATCACTTTTGATAAAAAATTAATGAATTTGTAAAATTTATAAAAATTGAAAATTTTAATAGTAAAATATAAAAAATAACTAACTAAACAATGAATGATATTTTTCATTTTTTAATAAACTCTGGTAAATAAATAAATCAATTGTATGTCTCAAATGGGATCCAACCCATTTTTAATTATTTGAAGCGATTCAGGAATTTGGCCTTCCAACCTACGAGATCCGAGACCCGAGTACACGCACGTGACACCATAGCCCTACCCTACGGAGCAGAACGTCGTCGTTTCTCATCGAGCAATAAAAAATATCCATCTCAGCGGTATCACTCACCTTCACGTTCTTCATTTACAGTTATAATCTTGTGTTCTCTCTGAAATGGTGGAAAAGGGTAAGAGTTCGAAAGGCTGAGTTTCAAGTTCCAGGACACTGTGCTTAAGCGTATTAAGCCGTGGTGAGTTTATTATCTTTTATCTCTCAAATTTCATTTTCAGTGCAATTGCACCCCTGTAATCGCGCCACCTCAGTTCACTCCTCCTTCAACGTGAACCCAGACCTGCCGCCAACCCACGCCGCGGGCAAACTCGCCTGTGAAGGTCCAACCCTCGGCCAGGGGATCTGGCCTTGGCCCTCTTTTGCTTTTGTCTTATATTTTTGCCTGTTTCTGATAGGGGACTGGATTTCTGATTGGGGTTCTTGTTTCTCGTGAACTTAGTTTGTTTGATTTCGCATATGTTACTCCTGCTTGTTTCTGATTGGGATCCATCAGTTTCTGGTTGGGGTAGTTGTTTTAAGTCGAATGGTGTGGTCCTCCTTTGGCCTCATTTCTGGTTTTGAATTGGTGTTTGAGTCTGATTAGGGATATTGGATTGTGGAACTATCTTTTTGTTTATTGTTGTTCTGTCTGTTACAAGTTGTACACGATTGTATCTGGACTGTGTTGAACTGTTTTGGACCATGGAGCTTCCCATGTAATCATTATAAGATTTTTTTATTCTTGTTTGAAACTATATATAATGCATACATAATCTAAAATTAGTGATTTATTGATGTATTGAGTGATCCATGTTCAGCATTTGAATGAGTTTCACTTTGGCTTTCAACTAACACAATCTTTCCTCCTTTATCTGATCCGGAAACTGGGCATGTAACCGGAAATCCTAGTTGTTGTTATCATAGTTGCATTGAATCTGTATCTGATACTGACACTTGTACAAAATACTTGCATTCACATATTTTACTAATCAGCTCCTGTTTTTTTTAATTTATGAATATCCACCATGCGTAATGTCCTTTTATTCACAAAAATCTAAGATAAAATTTAACTCTCATTTTCACTGATTCTATCCCGTAAAGCATGCCCTCTCTTACGATCTTGTTTTCTTCAAAAATTTTAACGCAATGAAAGCTTTTATGTGTAAATATGTATTTATGTTGTAATACATTCATATTAATGTTCATTCAATATATGATATGCAAATTGCATTTTTAAGCTCTGATTTTTTAGCCTAATGGCCACTTGACCTAGCTGTAATGTAACATAAATGAAAAGCTGTTTATTTTAGATAAGTACATAAAGAAAATGAATTTTTCTGATTTTCTTAAAACAGGTAACAAGCATTGATTTTATGCATCAGGCTAGCTGTCACCTTAATATACTGTTTATGTTGTGTTGTGGTACAGTGAAGCTGGAATATTAAAAATCTTCTGAATGCAAAAATTTGGAATCAGAGACTAGCTGAATTGTTCTTATGCTTATATTCATGTGGATTTGGTTTGAAAACATTTTTCTCTTTAGTATTTGTTATTATGGCAAAAATTTACCCTAGTTACAGACAGTCAATAATTTGTGAAAACGTAAAGAACTCATTGAGTATGCAAAAAAAAAAAAAAAAAAAAAAAAAAAAAAAACTTAACACTATACTATTTTATGTCATAGGAATTCTTTATGTCCTCATGATATTCTATTTACAGTGAGTGTTTGATTCTGCCAACCATGGATGCTACCGATTTGCCCAACATAAAAAAATGGATTGTGATGTATCCTATTTACATTAACTCCAAAAAAACGATGGCTGAAGGAAGACGCATAGTGGTCGCCAAAGCTTGTGAAAACCCTACGTGTGCCGAAATCGGTGATTGCTGTAGCTATCTCAAGCTTCCTTTCGCAATTGAGGTAAGGTAATTTTTTATTTTTCACTCCCCTCTGTTAAATTACTGCAAAATTTATTATTATATGGAAAATTGCAGATAGACAAGGCGTATCCTCGCGATTTCATGCAAAGAGGGCGGGTGAGGGTGTTGCTGAAGAAGGAGGATGGGACACTCTATAATCCCTCAATCTCGTCCAGTAAGATTTAATTTTTCATCTCATATATATATATATATATATATATATATATATATAAATGAAATTCAATCAGTATGTTGCTTTGAATCAGATCTCCTTATGTTAGTATCCCTGTGCTGTAACTATACTTTAAATTGGTATGTTTCGAAACTCATACTTTGGAACTGCTTGGTCTGGAAGAGAAGTTTGTAGCAAACTTCCAAGTCATGTTGATAATTTGCAATACATATCTGTCCAACTATGAATAAAATATGTTTCAAACTGAGCTGAACCCTTTTATAGGATGTTTAAAAACATGTTGAGAATAGAAAATCACATGTAGGATGCATAAGTTATTACTGTTAGCTTCTGAAAACCATACCTAATATGTGGAAATAAACAACACCAGAAATGTGAGACGAATATGTTAGTTTACTCATTTCAATCAAATTGTTTTTCAATTTATAATCATCTATTGATTTTCCAAAACCTTTTCAATGTTCCAAAAATGGTTGAAGACATTGAAACTGTATTTCCTGGCAAATGGTAGGTTACTTAAACCTATATATATGTCTAGATTTCAACTGCTAGACATGCATATTCATTTTAATGTTCACCTCTTGATTCTACTTTCTCATTGCCATGAGTGACGAGTTACTGTAAGTGAATTTCCTATCATCACCATTGGAAATTGTTTTTGCCAATGTGAAACTATCCTTGGTCCACCACAACTCCAAGATCAACTGTTTTTGATCCATCATTGGTTTGGCTCCAATCTCAAGCGAAGTTAATCCAGCCTCACAAGTTGGCTTAAAACATTGCTATGATATGTGGGATAAAAAGTTTTATCTTTCTTTCTCACCCACTAGAAAGTTCCATCTCCTCTCCAATTCTTGATCACTTCATCCTATTTTGATATTTGATAATTTTCATCTTAACTATTGTTGACACTTACAAAATGTTTTGCACTAGCAATGACATAACAACGCTACATTCTCTACTCGTTAGAGACAAGTGGATGGCTAATAAAGTACACCTACATTGGAGGTTCCTCGTCCTCCATTGCACCAGGTCTTGCTCTTGTTGCAACTAATCCTATAACATGCTGGTAATTTGACAAATTACTATAACATGCTAGATTTTCCAGTGCAACCCATTTACAAAATATGAACTATCCCAACAAGTTTCAAGCTTACAAAAGGGATCATTCATCTCTTCAAATTTCACATCTATTAGATTCTACTCACCCCAGATACCAAGCCAATGTTTATGCCTGGCGTAGAAAATTCTGCCGATCAGATTAACAATTAAAAATTAGTTTTGTCAAACAAAAGGTCTAACTTACCAGCCCAGTGCACTGCCCAACCCAAAAACAATGGTGACGAAACCTTTCCACACAGTTATTACAAATTGAGCGGTGAGAACATGGAGGAGGTCTGTAGATCAAGCAAGTATCAAAATTCTTGACCTTAACTGTAATTCTGTTGACCTCGACATCCTTAATGCGAGGAAACCACAGTTGAGGAGTTTGACCAGCCCCAACATCTGCATTGCCTTCAAAACCTTCTGGCTCTGGAGGATGTGCTTTGCTGGAATGATGCCAGTGTCTCGGTTAATAATAGAAGAACTAACACCTAAAAAAGATTATAGTATCAGCACACAGTATGAAAGAATATACTTCAGTGCTCATAGTACGTAGGCCTGTTAAGAAAATTATAAACTGTGAACTAAACTATAACTGAACTGCATTAAACCATTAATAGTTGAACTATTTACAAATAAAATTACTCTTTAATTTTTTGGTTTTCTTTTTGTCATAACAGTCCACTAACTGAGCTTATGTAATAATGTAGTTTAGTGAATTAATTAACTGAACTACTTGATCGCTAACCCAAATGTTGGGTAGGCAACCTTAGTTGGACTCCATATGGTGTTTCGTTCCTCATGTTCTTTGCACTCTCACTAACTTTTTTAATGTTTAATTGCACAATGAACATCTCATGGAATCAATATAATTATAAAAGGCATATATCTTATAATTCTATTCATTCGTCTTGATATATATTCCATTTCTTCACATCCATAAATATGACTGGCATTTTTAAAATTTGCAATTAAGATCTGTTAGCTCTTGCTTATTTTAGAACTACAAAATATATTCAGCTCAAAGCATTAATATTTGACGAATATAATTTTAATTTTTGTTCACTTTAATTTATATGTTGTAGAGGTTAGTGGTTAAAAGATGGGTTAAATAAGTTCTTTGATAACTTCGAAATTGACCCATACTGAAATTGGTTGGGTCCCAAGTAGGGTCAAGACAGGTTGGGAGAAGTTGGATCGACGGGAGAAGTTGGAACGGATTAGGACATGACGAGGTACGTGTCATTGTGCAGGACAAGCTTATTTGGGATGGGATGCGTTAAGCTTATTTGGGTCAAGCTGGTTATGGATGACAAAATGGATCAAGTTAGGGCAGGTCTTGACAAACCAAGTCTTCTAAAGCAGGTTGCATTAGGTTGGTTCAGGCCAAGATAGGTCTGGTTAGGTTATGTTAGGTCGTCCTAGACATGGTTGACCTAAACCAGCCTTATCGTATTCAAGTCAGGCTTATCCATGCCAAACCAACCAATGACATGTCGAGTGAAGTTGAGCAGAAGATTTCAAGATATCCTATTCAAGACCAAATCAAAGAGAGAATATGATAAGAAGAGATATAAATTTGAGATAGGAGATAAAATGGAGAATTTAAAATTCTTATTTTTAAATGGAATATGAGATTCTCCAATTTTAAGTAATCAAATTACTTTTAGAAATTCGAAAATTTCAATTTCTTTCAAAATTTTCTTTCCAAACAATATATATTGTTATAAAATATATCAAATTCTCTGTAAAAATGAATTATCCTTTACAAATTCTGGATCCAAACTAATGCCTCTCACAGTACAGAAGCAATTTTATTTTTTATTTTTTGTTGTAAACATCCCATGTCAAATTAATGAGAAAATTATCCTCCTATAATTGCGTAGACACAATGACTATTAAAAATCTCATGTTTTCATTTTTGGTGTGATTGTTTTGCAGGAAAGCAACTAATGTTACGGGTTGCAGAGATGGTACCTAGGCATCATGGAAGGACCAAGAAGCAGGAGACTGCATCAACATCAACTACTGGACCTTCCAACAAATCTGGAAAGGGTGGGAAAAAGAGAAGATAATATTGTGTTTGAAACATTGTTGTACATGTTTGAGGGTCTTGCTAGATGTATTATTGAGAAGGGGACAAATTTCCCTCCCCAACATGTGTTTTTGCGTTAACTTTTGCAAGATCTAAACATTTTTACACTCGGGTTTCTAAACTATGCTTATTAGACAATCTTTTTATAATTTAAATTTTATAATAATTGTACTAAACAATTATATTTAAAATATTTTTAGTTATTACTTATATATCCATGATTTTAATATTATTTTGAGTATTTGTTTATGTTATGTAGTGATTTATGTACAACAAAATATTTTATTTCATGTATTATTATTATTATTATTATTATGTACCACAAGTTGGTGGATTTGGTAGTTGACTAATACATTTAATAGTAACGTGACTACCATGCTGTGTAATTCTATCCAAGGAATTCAATCCAAAACTAATCATAATCTCTTATAAAAGTTGAGTTTGGTATATATAACTCGACATCCACCTCAATTTATTAATTAAAATTATTTAAATAATATTAATAATATTATTAATAATAATATAATTATTAACTAATTTATTCAATTATTCTATTAATTAAATATATATATTAGAAATATTAAATAATATAATTAAAAAAATCATTTTACAAAAATTATCAAATCAGTATTATAAAATTAAAAATTTAAGGTAAAATATGTTTTTCACACAATAAATATAATAAATATTTGTATTTAATAAAATTAAAATATTTTGTTTTATTTTTCATTTAAAATCAATTATACTGTTAAATTTTTAATTGGCAACATAAAAAAAATAGTTAGTTTTATATTATGTTGACCATTAAGTAATGTATCTACTTATTTGCATGATTTTAATTTCAAGAAAGTTTGATTCATGAAAAATCTGGTGGTAAACATGTACAATCACAGTTGTCAAGTCCGTCAAGTTCTGGTTGAATTGTTATCACATGTAACTACCTATGTGACGTAAAATTAACAATTTCTGTAGAGATAATGATTAAAAATTTAATAAAAGATTAATTATACTCAACACAAATATTTATGATAATTATTGTATTAAATATATAGTTTACTCAAAAATTTAATAACTGTTGAATATAGAGAAAATATGGTTTGGAATTAATTTTCCTTGTGTATAAATCACACATAGGGTAGTCTATTTATAGTAGAGATATACAACTAAAAGATGAATCGAAAGTAACAGAATAAGCAGAAGATATTGTTTGATATTGTGGTTACCAATATCTAACAATATCTTAACAATATCAAATAATATATAAACAATATCTAACACTCCCCTCAAGTCGGAGCATACAAATCGTATGTGCCAAGCTTGTTACAAATATAATCAATTCTAGGACCCAGTAAAGATTTAGTAAAAATATCTCGCTAGCTGATCACTTGAGTTAACAAACTCGGTCTTGATATCTCCGGACATAATCTTTTCTCGAATAAAATGACGATCAATCTCAATGTGTTTGGTCCTCTCATGAAAGACGAGGATTAGAACTAATATGAAGAAGCGAGCTGATTGTCACACACAAGTGTCATTTGAGTGACATCTCCAAATTGTAACTCTCTAAGCAATTGCTTGAGCCAAACAAGTTCACGGGAAGGCTGAGGCCATAGCTCTATATTCACGCTTCGCACTGGATCTTGCCACAACACTTTGTTTCTTACTTTTCCATGAAATCAAGTTACCACCAATGGAGACACAATATCCGGATGTAGATCTTCTATCCGAAGGAGATCCTGCCTAATCGACATCCGAGTAGCAAACAACTCTTGTATGGTTATTAGAAGCATATAACAATCCTTTTCCAGGAGATCCTTTAATATACTTCAAGATACGAATGACTGCATTCCAATGATCTTCACATGGTGAATTAAGAAATTGACTTACCACACTGATTGCAAAGGAAATGTCGGGACGAGTAAGCTGTAAGATAATTCAATTTTCCAACCAATCTTCTATACTTGCTCAGGATCAGATATAGGCTCCCCCGATTTGGTAGAAGTTTAGTATTGGGATCCATGGGTGTATCAACATACTTTGAACTCATCAACCCAGTTTCCTCCAAAATATCTATGGCATACTTCCTCCGAGATATAACAATACCATCATTGGACTGTGCTACCTCAATACCCAAGAAATATCTAAGTTTGCCAAGATCTTTGGTCCGAAAATGGTGACAAAGATGTTGTTTCAACTGAGAGATGCCATGGTTGTCACTACCTGTAAGAACAATATCATCGACATATACTATCAAGTAAACACATCCAAGCACTCGAGTGTCGATAAAAGGCAGAATGATCTGATTCACACCGAGTCATACCAAATTGTTGAACAACCTTGCTAAACTTTCCAAACCAAGCCCTAGGAGACTGTTTTAGGCCATATAGGGATTTGCGAAGACGACATACCATCCCGGAAGACTCCCCGAGCAACAAACCCAGGAGGTTGCTCCATATATATTTCTTCTTGCAAATCACCATTGAGGAAAGCATTTTTAACATCCGAGTTGATAAAGAGGCCATTGTTGAAGAAGCGACCATGGCGATAAATAAACGAACGAAGCCATCTTTGCCACGAGGGAAAAGGTATCTCCATAATCCAACCCAAAAATTTGAGTATAACCTTTGGCCACAAGACGAGCTTTGAGGCGATCAATAGTACCATCGGGTCCAACTTTGATAGCAAACACCCACTCGCAACCAACAACAGATTTCCCAGGACGGTAACGGGACCAATTCCCAAGTTCCACTATTATGAAGAGCACTTAGTTCATCTAACATGGCCTGACGCCAACCAGGATGGGCTAAAGCTTCACGGACGATTTTGGAATGGTCACGGAAGAAATAGAGGAAAGACATGTATAAAAAGGTAATGACGATCGATGATAACTCAAAGCAATATAATGGGGAGAGGGATTACGTGTAGAACGAATACCTTTTCGGAGGGCAATGGGAAGGTCGGACTCATGTGTCGGATCCGGAGGAGACAGAGTAGTTGGCACTTGAGTAGAGTCACATGGTGGTGGTTGTGATTGGTTTCGAGAACTATAAATCCGAAGAGGCGAGTGGAGAAGAAGCTAAGCTGCGGAGCGAGAACTAATGGTGAAGAAGACACAATTAGAGGGTCACAAACAACAGGAACATTAAATGTATTAGGAGTGTTGACAAGATTGGATGGAGACAGAGGTGAAGTTTGACTTTTAAAATAAAGAGACAACTCATCAAAGGTGACATCTTTTGACACAAAATAACGGTTAAGAGAAGGAGAAAAACATTTGTATCCTTTTTGTGATCTTGTAAACCCTAAGAAAACACATTTATGTGATCTAGGAGAAAGCTTGTCCAGACTAGAACTAAAATTATGAACAAAACATGTAGACCGAAAACTTTCGGAGGTAAAGGATGAAGTGGTTCATGAGGGAATAAAATGGAATGAGGTATTTTATTATCTAAAACCGAAGAAGGCATGCGATTAATGAGATAACATGCAGTAAGAAGAGCATCACCCCAAAAATGTTGAGGAACATCTCCATGAATTAAAAGTGTGCGAGTTGTTTCAATAAGATGTCTATTTTTACGTTCGACTACACCATTTTGTTGAGGTGTATAAGCACAAGAAGTTTGATGCAAAATACCGTGAGAAGCCATGAATTGTTTAAAAGAATGAGAAAGATATTCACGGCCATTATCACTACGCAAAACTCTAATAGAAACACCGAACCGAGTTTGAATTTCATTAAAAAAAGTTTGAAAGATATGAAATAATTCGGAACGATTTTTCATCAAAAATAACCAAGTGCATCCGGAATAATCATCAATGAAAGTAACAAAGTATTGAAAACCTAAAGTAGACTTAACGCGGCTAGGTCCCCAAATGTCGAGTGAACCACGGCAAAGGGGACGAAGCACCACGTGTGAAACTACGAGGAAAGGAAGTACGACTATGCTTGCCTAATTGACATGACTCACACGCCAAACTAGATAAGTTAGACAAGGCGGGGACAAGTTTTCGTAACTTGGCAAGACTTGGATGACCTAACCGAGCATGAAGAAGAGAGGAGACTCCATAAGCTGTACTAACATGTGTAGAGGGACGGAGATAATAAAGACCATGAGACTCACATCCTGTGCCAATCACCTGTTTCGAACTCCGATCCTGTAAACACACCGAATTGTTGGTAAAAGTAACAACACAATCAAGAGAACGAGTTAGACGACTGATGGACAACGAGGTTAAAAGGAGACCCGGGGACATAAAGAACATTATCAATGGTTAAAGAAGGAAAAAGTTTAACCGTTCCAACACCATGAGATGATACTCTAGAGCCATCGCCGAGTGTAACGAGAAGGTAAATGATTAGGAGAGGATAAAGAGGAGAACAAAGATTTGTTACCGAGTAATATGATCGGTGGCTCCTGAATCAAAAACCCAAGGACCAGGAGAAAATGATTGGGTCGGACCAATGAAAATATGTATTTGTATGTGTGACAGATATAGTGGAACTAGAAGACTGTTGATCCTTATACCATTCGAGAAATTTGTTGAACATAGTAGACATGTCGGATGCAACGGAAGAAGGAAGATCCCTACGAGATAAAGGTGGGGAAAGATTGGTCCGAACAACTACAGCGGACCGAGGAGGACGACCATGTAATGTATAACACTTGTTAATCTTGTGACTTAGCTTGCCACAATATTCACACTTAGGACGCCCTTTTTCTCGTTTGCGAGGGCGAGCCCGGTCATCACGATGGGATGTCAACACAAAAGAATCGTTAACAAAATTGGAAATAGTGGAAGAAGTCATGAAGAGCGGGAGAACAAACCCTGACCGAGACAAGCAAAATCATATGTCACTAGGTAAAAAAAAATGAAACTCCAGCGAATTCTCCGACGACGGCGGACCGGAGAGCTGCTCCAGCGGCGACGGTGACGTGAACGTGAACTAGTACACTAGGTAAGTTCCCAGGAAAGAGAGGTGGGTCACTAATGGACACACTTAAATACCAAGTCTTTCCTTGTCGAACTTTCCTAAACATGCACTTTCACACTTACCAAATAAAATTCAATGACAAAGATAATTCTTTTCGATGTGGAGGATCGGTTTACCAGCGACGGTGGGGCGGCTTTAGCAGCGGTGGGGAGGCTCTAGCGACGGTGGGGCGGCTCCAACGAGTGGACAAAAGGCGGAAAAAAATAAAATTCAAGAGAACCTTAAGCTCTAGATACCATGTTGAATATAGAGAAAATATGGTTTGGAATTAATTTCCCTTGTGTATAAATCACACATAGGGTAGTCTATTTATAGTAGAGATATACAACTAAAAGAGTAACTGAAAGTAACGGAATAAACGAAAGATATTGTTTGATATTGTGGTTACCAATATCTAACAATATCTTAACAATATCAAATAATATATAAACAATATCTAACAATAACAAATAGAGAGAGAGAGAGAACTTAATCCAATCTAATAAAAAAGGATTGATAATGAGTTTTGTTAAATTTATCCACAGATCGATTCTGATTCAAACATAAGGAATATAATATACATTTTTTTTTTTAAAATAATTGATATGTTGCAAATTATAGGTATTATAAATTTAGTTGATGTTGGTCAAAGAAACTGGCTGCCAAATTTTTCAATTCTTACTGCCAAATTTTTTATGCAAGCATGAGGTGCACGAGACATATTTTATTGCAATGCACAGTACCAATTTTTTCTATAAATTGGTCTTCTTCCTGCAAGCAAAATCATCCCATCCCACACAAAATATTACTTCTCTTAGAGAAGAAAAGAGTGGCACCAGTGAGAGGCAGAAAAACTAGAGAGTTTTAGTTTAGCTTCTGGGTGTAATTGGGTTGTGAGTTGTGAGTGTTTTGTAAACACTTGTGTATTTTCTTTTCTCCTAAGAAGAGATCTGTAGTAGTCCGGAGACGTAGGCATTATTGGCCGAACTCCGTTATCAACTTGTGTGTGCAATTATTCCGCTTTTATTTCACTTTCACGGATCCGACCATATGAGAAGATTCGAGCATATTTTTCCCAACAAGCTGGTATCGAGTCTGGTTGTTAGTTCTATAATTTTTGTGGTGTTACTATTCATATGAATAGTAAGTTACTATTCCGTGAATAGTGAAAACGTGAATAGTGCAAATTTTGTCGGCGTTAGAAATTTGCCCGCAGTCGTGTTCTGAAACACGGTAGCTCACAGAAATTGTCAGAAACGATCCAGCAGATAAGTCGATAAGTCGGATCGAGTTGGAGTGATGGTCATGCAGACGAAGGAAAAATGAAAATCGAAAGGTTCGACGGTACGAGACTTTGGCTTCGGAAGATGCGGATAGAGGATTATCCGTATCGGAAGAAGATGCATCAACCACTCACGGGGAGAAGCCGGAAACCATGAAAGAGGAAGAATGGAGTCTCCTTGATAGACGGACTCTTGGAGTTATTCGTCTAACATTATCCCGTAATGTTGCTTTTAACATTGTGAAAGAAAAGACGACCTCAGATCTCATGAAGGCTCTTTCCAACATGTACGAGAAACCATCAGCCTCAAACAAAGTTCACTTGATGAGGCGATTGTTCAACCTGCGGATGTCTGAAGGTGCTTCGGTGGCAAATCATCTCAATGAACTCAACACTGTAACAACCCAATTGAGTTCTATTGACATCAAATTTGATGATAAAGTACAAGCTTTAATACTTTTGTCTTCCCTACCAGAGAGTTGGAATGCTACGGTCACAGCTATGAGTAGCTCATCGGGAAACAATAAGTTAAGATTTAATGATGTTCAAAATTTGGTTCTTAGCGAAGAGATCCGGCGGAGAGAGTCGGGTGAAGCATCAACCTCTTCAGTATTGCATACAGAGTCAAGAGGAAGAAGTTCAACCAAAGAAATTAGACATGGAAAATCAAAGGACAGGCGGTCCAAGTCTAGAAATCATCGTAGTTCCCACAACTCAAAGTCGATCGAGTGTTGGAATTGTGGGAAGACCGGACACTTCAGAAACCAGTGCAAGAGTGCACGGAAGAATCAAGGAGCAAAGGATGAAGCAAACGTTGCCTCCACCTCAGGAAAAGATGAGGCATTGATATGCTCCCTTGAAGGCAGGGAGGAGTCTTGGGTGTTAGACTCCGGAGCATCTTTTCATGCTACCTCACAGAAGGAACTGTTGGAGAATTATGTTCCCGGAAACCTTGGTAAGGTTTACCTTGGTAATGAACAGTCATGTGAGATTGTAGGCAAAGGTGCGGTAAGGATTAAGCTGAATGGGTCCGTATGGGAATTGAAAAATGTCGGACATATTCCCGACCCGACAAAGAGCTTAATCTCGGTAGGTCGGTTAGCTAGTGAAGGCTATACGACAATCTTCCACGGTGATGAATGGAAGATCTCAAAAGGTGCGATGACGATTGCTCGAGGCAAAAAGAGTGGAACTCTCTACAAGACTCGAGGAGCATGTCATTTGATTGCGGTTGCAACAAATGAAAATTCCAACATATGGCACCAAAGACTTGGACATATGAGTGAGAAAGGAATGAAGGTCATGCACTCGAGAGGAAAATTACCAGGTCTTCGATCGGTAGATATTGACATGTGTGAAGACTGCATACTTGGAAAGCGGAAGAGAGTCGGCTTTCGGACAAGTAAAAGAATCCCAAAGAAAGAGAAGCTTGAGCTCATCCACTCGATGTTTGGGGTCCAACGAATGTTCCATCCGTTGGTGGGAAGCATTACTTCGTGACTTTCATTGATGATCACTCCAGAAAGGTATGGGTTTACTTTCTGAAATATAAGTCAGAAGTATTTGAAGCTTTCAAGATTTGGAAAGCTATGGTGGAAAATGAGACATGATTGAAGATTAAGAAGCTCAGATCCGACAATGGTGGTGAATATGTAGACACCAGATTCAAGAAGTTTTGCTATGAGCATGGAATCAGAATGGAGAGAACGTGCGGGTACGCCTCAACACAATGGTGTAGGCTGAGCGTATGAATCGAACGTTGACTCGAAAGGGCCGGAAGCATGCGTGTGCGATCGAGCTTACCAAAGCGGTTTTGGGCGAAGCAATCAACACAACAACTTACTTGATCAACCGAAGTCCATCGGTACCATTGGAGCACAAGATACCAGAAGAGGTATGGAGTGGAAAAGAGGTAAAACTCTCACATCTTAGAATTTTTGGCTGTGTAGCATATGTGCATATCAGTGATCAAGGCAGAAACAAACTTGATCCAAAATCAAAGAAATGTACTTTCCTTGGTTATGGTGAATATGAGTTTGGCTACCGCATATGGGACGATGAAAACAAAAAGATGATCCGCAACAGAGACGTAATCTTCAATGAAAGAGTGATGTACAAGGACAGGCATAATACGAGTGCCAGCAACTCGAAGCGAGTGGGCCGGTTTATGCGAGAGGTGGAAGATATCCCGAGAAAGTCCTATAATGAGGAGTCCTCGGCCGGAGGAATCGGTTGAAGAACTTGATGTGCAAGCTGAACCTCCTACTCCAACTCTCGTATTGAGAAAGTCTTCTCGGCCTCATGTGCCTAACGGGAGATACATGGACTACATGTTGTTGACTCGATGGAGGGAGCACTGAAGATTATACGGAAGCTTGTCAAGCCACGGATGCTAGCAAGTGGGAGCTTGCCATGAAAGACGAGATGAAGTCTTTAATCTCAAATCAGACATGGGAACTAGTCAAGTTACCTATGGGAAAGAAAGCACTTCACAACAAATGGGTGTATCGAGTGAAGGAAGACCATGATGGTTCTAAGAGATACAAAGCTCGACTAGTCGTCAAAGGATTTCAGCAGAAAGAAGGAGTCGACTACACTGAAATCTTTGCTCCGGTTGTAAAGCTCAATACTATCGGGATTGTGTTAAGTATTGTGGCTAGTGAGGAGCTCTACCTAGAGCAATTAGATGTGAAGACCGCATTTCTTCATGGAGATTTAGATGAGGAGATCTACATGCACCAGCCTGAAGGTTTTTCGAAGGAAAGAAGAACTTGGTGTGCAGATTGAAAAAGAGCTTGTATGGCCCGAAACAAGCTCCAAGACAGTGGTATAAGAAGTTCGAAAGCTTCATGCACAAGGAGAGTTTTTAGAAGTGCAACGCCGATCACCGTTGTTTCTTCAAGAGGTATAAGTCCGAGTTATATCATTTTGCTACTTTATGTTGATGATATGCTAGTAGCGAGGTTCGGATATGAATGAGATCATAAACTTAAAGAAGCGAGTTGTCAAAAGAATTTGACATGAAGGACTTAGGCCCAGCAAAGAAGATTCTTGGAATGCAAATCACGAGAGATAAGCAAAAAGGAGTTTTGCGGTTATCTCAAGCGGAGTACATCAACCGTGTTTTGCGAGAGATTCAACATGGACAATGCCAAACCAGTCAATACACCTTTGGCTTGCCATTTTCGTCTATCCAAGGATCAGTCTCCTCAAACAAAGGAAGAAGAAGAGTTAATGGCTAAGATTCCGTATGCTTCGGCCATTGGAAGTTTGATGTACGCGATGGTACGTACGAGGCCGGACATTGGCCATGCAGTGAGAGTTGTAAGCAGATTCATGACAAATCCAAGAAAAGCTCATTGGGAAGCAGTCAAATGGATTCTAAGGTATCTACGAGGCACAACAAAAAAATGTCTGTATTTTAGAAAAGGAGATCTAAAATTGCAGGGCTACGTAGATGCAGACTTTGGAGGTGAAGTTGATCACCGAAGAAGCACCACTGGGTATGTGTTTACTGTTGGAACTACAGCTGTTAGTTGGATGTCGCGGATACAGAAGATTGTTGCTTTATCCACTACAAAGGCTGAGTATGTAGCAGTGACAGAAGCCAGTAAAGAATTGATATGGCTTCAAGGATTGTTGGCAGAGTTGGGATTCATTCAAGAAATGAGTGTTTTGCACAGTGATAGTCAGAGTGCAATACATCTGGCAAAAAATTCAGCATTTCACTCCAGAACCAAACACATTGACATACGTTATCATTTCATCAGATCTCTACTTGAGGATGAGATGCTAACATTGAAGAAAATTGTGGGAAGTAAGAAATTAGCAGATATGCTAACAAAGGTGGTGACTATTGACAAACTGAAGTTGTGCTCAACTTCAGTTAGCTTACAAGGATAACAGACAAGAGAAGACTACTATTGATCAAGGTGTGAGGACAGATTGAAATCGGTCCTCAAGTGGGAGATTGTTGGTCAAAGAAAGTGGCTGCCAAATTTTTTCAATTCTTACTGCCAAATTTTTTATGCAAGCATGAGGTGCACGAGGCATATTTTATTGCAATGCACAGTACCAATTTTTTCTATAAATTGGTCTTCTTCCTGCAAGCAAAATCATCCCATCCCACACAAAATATTACTTCTCTTAGAGAAGAAAAGAGTGGCACCAGTGAGAGGCAGAAAAACTAGAGAGTTTTAGTTTAGCTTCTGGGTGTAATTGGGTTGTGAGTTGTGAGTGTTTTGGGAGTGTTTTGTAAACACTTGTGTATTTTCTTTTCTCCTAAGAAGAGATCCGTAGTAGTCCGGAGACGTAGGCATTATTGGCCGAACTCCGTTATCAACTTGTGTGTGCAATTATTCCGCTTTTATTTCACTTTCACAGATCTGACCATATGAGAAGATTCAACATATTTTTCCCAACGAGTTGACATATATAATTATTTTAATTATATTTTCTTATAATACTCCTTAAAAGAAACAAGTGATCGGTCAACTCACCTCCAATTTGTCTCAAACTCATTTAATCCATAACTTCACTAAATCAAGTTTGTATTTTAATTTTTTTTTAAATTTTCTTAATTTAACTTAAATTAGTAATGAGTTAGGTTCACTCACTTAAAATATAAAACTAATAATAATAACAGAAAGAAGAACAAGAGAGAAAAATGAAAGGAAAAAAAAAGAAGAGAAAATGAATGTTTCTTTTTCCCATCGAAAGCCAATGCAAAGAATTTGAATATATACAAGCATTATACCTATTTTAGGTCTAACCGAAAGGAGAAGATGCAAAACAAATAACTAATGAAAGTTAGACACATGTAAAAAGTGAACAAGTTAATAATAATAATAAAAAATTACAATTTGATTCTATCATAAAAGACAAAATAATAGAATTGACATTAAATAGACTTTTATATATTTTTAAATATTTAAAACCCGTGACATGGTACTCTAAAATGATTTGTTTAGCAGTTTCGTGTTCCATTTTTCAGTATATTATTAAGCGAGGAAGACTAGTTTTTTATCTCCAATTATCGAAGATGCAGGACGAAGAAAAATAATGTTATGATATTTTGTGTATTTAATGTAATTTTATATATTTGAAGATAATTAATAATAATTGAATTAATGTTCTAACCGGTTCGGTAGACTACAAGAAAACTTTAGTTTTGACAGAAATGACCCGTTGAATTAGGAGAAACAAAACCTCGTGAAGCTATAAGACGGAATTGGTGCTCATTTGATTCAAATTGAGTCTACAAAATTTATTTGAAGTGCACTTTGAACATCGTTATTTTTGCACTGAACAATTTATGCACTTATTTTTATAATCAATCTATGCCTATATCTAAGCTTTATTTTACCAACATGCAATTCAGTGTATTAGAGAAAATTAGTTACTATAGATAGACTTATATTCTATTTTATTAATGTTTAAGTATGCTTTTCTCATTTTCTGATATGTATGACCTCCCTTTTGTACTTAAATTAAGTGACTGTGCTCCTTAATATGTTATCAATGGTTATTTTCATGCAGTGTATGTTGTATTAACTTCTCCAAACAATATTATTATTAGCTGAGAGACTCAAACGTAGTCACAAGTTCATAGGATGGGATAATTTTATTCAGTTAATGAGTAAGCAAAATTCTAGAACTTGTCTTTTGTGCGTATTGTATATTTTTAGAAGGTTGGCTATATATGATTGTAAGTACTGTTATGGAAAGAGAAAAAAAAAATTCTCTCTCTTACTATTCTCTTTCTTAGGAGGTTTCTCTTAGAAGGGTTGGTTATATATGATTGTAAGTACTAAAAATTTCTCTCTCTTACTATTCTCTTTCTTTGGAGGTTTCTCTGTTCTCGAATACAGAGAGTACATGCTTACTCCATCATTTCTGGTGCTTTCATTGATTTCTCTCCACCATGGCTAAACCTGTTCGTAAGACTCAGTCAGAAAAAATGGATGAGATGCTCCATAACATGCCCCTTGTCATCTCCAAAATGAATGACATGAACCTCCGTCTCTTCGCACTTGAAAATCGTCCCTCTTCTCCACCTCCTTCTCCTCTCCCATCTTCCTTAACTGAAAACAATTTCCTCTCATCGCCATTTTCTCAAGCTGGATGTTCTTCGCTTTAATGGTTCTGACCCCCATGGTTGGATCTTTAAGATCTCTAAATTCTTTGACTATCATTCCACACCGGAGGAAGAACGGATCACCGTTGCGTCATTCTACCTTGACGGTCCAACTCTTCCGTGGTTTCAGTGGATGTACATCAATGCACAGATTCACTCATGGCAACAATTACTACAAAAGCCTTAGAGACCCGTTTCGCACCTACCGCTTTCGACGATCCTCGGGGTAAACTTTTCAAGCTAACTCAAACCTCCTCTGTTGCTGTTTATTTGAGTGAGTTTGAGGCTCTTGCTAACCGGATTGTTAGGTTACAACCCCAATTTCTTTTGAGTTGCTTTATTTCTGGGTTAAAACCGGAAATTCGCCGTGAGATGCTTTCTCAACAACCCCAAACGCTCTCTCAAGCTTCTGGGTTAGCTCGTCTTCATGAGGAAAAGTTCCATGATCTGCCTCATCTATTTCGTTCACAGAGTGCTTTTCCCAGACTATTGCCGTCGGTGACCCGTACGTTCACTCCAAATCCAGTTCCTTTAGTTCCTCCGAAGCAGTTGCCACCTCTACTTCCTGCTCCTCCTCAGCGCACACGTTATAAGCAATTAACCGAGGTAGAGATGACTGATCGACGCGAGCGTAGCTTGTGTTTCAATTGCGATAAAAAATTCTCACGCAACCATCGCTACCCAACACGTTACATGTTGTTGGTTACTGAGGTGGATGTGATCCAGGCGATTCTTTTTTGCATACTTCAGTTGTGGAAACCAACCTACTAGCTCCTGCAATACCCATTACCACTGATGACCCGAATCCGACCCACCTTAGTTTGAATGCCTTGTCGGGCCTTGGGACTCTCGAATTGCTGCGTATCTCTGGTCAGGTGTCCCAATTTCAAGTAAAAGTTTTGGTGGATGGGGGCAAATACTCATAATTTCATCTAAGAAATGGTGGGCTTATCTCGCAACCCAATTCCAACTTTGAAAGTTATGGTGGGGAGCGGCAAAGTTCTATTATGCACTAAATTATGTACAGGGGTTAAATTGCTTATACATGGGCATGCCTTTAAGGTGGACTTATACATATTAAGAATGAGTGGGTCCGACATTGTCTTAGGAGCCCAATGGCTGAAACAACTGGGTCCCGTTCTGATGGACTACCAAACCCTTACTATGCAATTTAACCATCCTGATGGCCTTATTGTGTTAGAGGGTGAAACTCCTCCTCCTCCGGAACCCATTTCTTTTCACCAATTAAAAAGAGTCCTTCATTCAGACCCTATAGCCCAATTCTTCTCCCTTAGCGTCACAAGTCTACCTTCTACACCATTGCCTCTCCTTACCCTCTCACACAAACACACTCCACTCCAACTTCTACTACAAAAATATCACTTCCTTTTTACTGAACCTTCTTCTCTACCTCCCAAAAGGTTTTCCGACCACTTCATTCCCTTACTCCCAAATTCTGCCACAGTCAATGTTCGACCCTACCGCTACCCACAATCCCCGAACATCGAGATTGAAGCTCAAGTCTCTAAGCTCTTATCCAATGATTGGATACAACCAAGTGTTAGTCCCTTCTCTTCTTCAAGAAGAAAGATGTCTCTTGGCGTGGCGTATGTGTGTTGATTATCGAGCCCTTAATGCCATCACAGTCAAGGTTCCCGCTGCCTACGGTGGATGAACTTCTTCATGAATTGGGTCATGCTCGTTGTTTTTCCAAGCTTGATTTGACTTCCGAGTTCCACCAGATCCGTTTAAAACTAGAGGACACTCATAAAATCACCTTTTGAACTCACGACGGACATTACGAGTATTGTGTCATGCCATTTGGGTTATGTAACGCCCCTGCCACGTTCCAGTCCACCATGAATGACATCTTTCGTCCTTGGTTACGTCGATTTGTGATTGTTTTATTTACGATATATTGGTTTATAGTGCCTCTTTATCTGATCATGTTGCCCATTTACAACAACTTTTCTCTATATTATCAGAGCATAATTTTTTCTTGAAACCTAAAAAATGCGAGTTTGGCAGAACTAAGATTGCTTATTTGGGTCATATTGTCTCTAATGGCAGTGTACCACCTGATCCATTAAAGATTTCAGTTGTGCTTGATTGGCCAGTTCCTACATCAGTTAAAGGGCTTCGTGGATTTCTTGGGTTAACCGGATTTTACCGAAAATTTGTGAAAGGTTATGCTTCAATTGCACACTCTCTCACCGAGTTGCTTAAGAAGGATAATTTCTGTTGGTCACATCTAGCACATGATGCCTTTGATGTATTGAAGAAGGCAATGACAGCAGCTCCGGTTCTAACATTGCCCAATTTTTCTGAACTGTTTCTTGTTCAAACCAATGCTTCGGGCACTTTCATGGGTGCGGTCCTCTTACAGGGAGGTCATCCCATCACTTACTTCAGTAAGGTATTCTGTCCTCGGATGGCTCGTGCATCTGCATATCTAAGGGAGCTTCATGCTATTATTAGTGCCGTCAAGCGTTGGCGGCAATACCTCCTTGGCCATTTTTTTGTAATCCAAACAGACCAAAAGAGTTTGAAGGAATTAATGTCACAAGTGATCCAGACCCCTGATCAGCAACATTATTTGTCCAAGTTGTTGGGATATGATTACCAAATTCAATACAAATCGGGCAACACAAATATTGTGGCCGATGCTTTATCTCGATCACAATGTCCCGCTCCAACCTCTTGCCTCATATTGATTATTTCTCAGCTTGTCTTCTTGGAAGAATTGAAGAAGGAGCTTCAGAGTGATTCCTCTTGTTAGGATACCACTAGGCCAAAAGCTATAGCCATTAGTCAGAGCGCAACTCTTTTTACTTTAACAGCCCAAGCGCCACGATTCAATTGTGACTCGGCCCACCTGACCTTCGTCACAGGACAATTGATGCTACCTGCAACAATCTCCCCCTCAGCAATTGTCCTACAAGGTATCCCACTCTTGGATTGTGACTTGGCCCACCCGGCCTCTGCCACGGGACAATTGTGCAACCTGCAACAATCTCCCCCTCAACAATTGCCCACCAGGAATCGAACTCGTGACCTTGGCTCTGATACCAATTGTTAGGATCGAGCGCTTACCACTAGGCCAAAAGCTATAGTCATTAGTCAGAACGCAACTCTTTTTACTTTAACAGCCCAAGCGCCACGATTCAATTGTGACTCGGCCCACCTGACCTTCGTCACAGGACAATTGATGCTACCTGCAACACCTCTTACATTGCCATGTTGGATAAATGTGACATCAATACAGCTCCCCTACCGAGTACAATAAAGTGAATGGTTTTTTATTGTACAAGGGAAGAATCTGGCTTCCTCCAACTTCTTGTTGTAAGGCAGCAATACTCTGCGAGTTTCATGACACTAATACAGGGGGACATGATGGCGTCGTTAAGATCTTGCAACGTCTTAGTGTCAATTTTTTTTGGGACTCCATGAGGAAAGATGTTCATGACTATGTATCACAGTGTACTCGTTTACCAACAAACAAAATACCAAGCTATGTATCACAGGGCTTTTTACTCCTCTTACTATTCCATCTAATATGTGGGAAGATGTGTCTATGGATTTCATTACTTGTCTCCCTCCTTCATTTGGATACACTGTGATTTTGGTGGTAGTAGACCATTTTTTCTAAAGGGGTTCATTTGGGTGCTCTACCTACCCACTTCACTGCATATAAGGTGGCCGAATTATTTGTTTTTATGGTTTGCAAGCTTCATGGCATTCCAAAAAGCATTGTGTCTGATAGAGACCCCATCTTTCTTAGCAGATTTTGGACCGATTTATTCAAACTTAGTGGCACTAAACTCCGGGCATGAGTTTTTCCTACCATCCACAAACCAATGGACAAACGGAGATGATGAACCGGACTATCGAGCAATATTTAAGGGCTTTCATTTTTCACAAGCCTTCTCTTTGGTACAAATTTTTACCTTGGGCAGAGTACCACTATAACACCTCAGTTCATTCCCGTTCTGGTCTATCCCCATATCAGGTTATTTACGGGAAACCTCCTCCTTCTTTGCCTTCTTATGTTGCTGGGTCATCATCAATTGCAGCCATCGACGAGACAATGTCATCTCGTGAGGAGGTTCTTCGCCTATTGCAACGGAAATTGCTCAAGGCACAGATTTGCATGAAAGAATATGCGGATAAGCATCGCAGAGACATGACTCATGAAGTGGGATCCTGGGTGTACGTCAAGTTACAGCCCCACAAACAGACTTCCCTTTCCAGTTCCAAGTATCACAAATTAGCCAAACGTTACTACGATCCGTACTAGGTTTTGATGCGCATTGGCCCTGTAGCTTATAAATTAGAGCTGCCTTCAAATGCCAAAATACATAATGTCTTCCATTGCTCCCGTCTGAAGCCACATGTTGGTCCTCCTCCAACTAATGTTGATCACCTTCCACCTAACTTCATTGGTAGTCACCCCCTCATCACCCCACTAGCTATTCTTGACTTCAAAACTGAGGACATCAATAACACGCAAACCCGCTTTGCTTTGATTCAGTGGCTGGGTCTGTCACCTAATGATACCTCTTGGGAAATTTGGGATGAGCTGAAATCCTTGTACAACCTTGAGGACAAGGTTGAATCTCATAGGGAGGGTAATGTTGCAGTAACCCCTCCAAACAATACTATTATTAGCAGTGAGAGACCCAAATGTGTGAGTCACAAGCCCAGAGGGTGGGATGATTTTATTCACTATTAGTTAATGAATCAGCAAAATTCTAGAACATGTTCCTTGTGCGTACTGCACGCTGTTACCCATTAAGGAATATTATTAGAAGGGTTGGTTATATATGATTGTAAGTACCGTTATGTAAAGGGAAAAAAAATAATTTCTCTCTCTTACTATTCTCTTTCTTAGGAGGTTTCTCTTTCCTCGAATACAGAGAATACGTACTTACTTCATCAATGTGATTTTACCATGGCAGCCACAACTGATTCAAATCCTTCCATCATCCTCTCATTGGATGGATGTTTGTTTCGTACCCATTTGCGAAACAATAATTATAATTCTCAGAAGAAAGCTATGAAGATGGTTCTTCTTAACAAAAACAAATTTGGTTTTGTCGATGAATCTTATCCCAAAGCATCCCTCTTAGCTTGTCAATATAATACAACTTCGTACCATCAATATTTGCACCTTAACCAAACTCTCTCCCTTATATTAAGTGTACACCAATTAAGTCTCCTCCACATACGAACCATAATTTTTTCACCAAACTGCATAATTCCCTTGAATGGCGTACAACTATGAATTTCGATATTTGTGCAATGGAGTCCAATAAAACAGTCACTTACTTCCCCCTGGTAAACAGTGCATCAGCTGTAGGTGGGTGTGTAGAGTAAAACTCAAATCTGATTGCATTGTAAAATGATACAAGGCTCGCTTAGTAGCAAAGGCTACACTCAACAAGTTGGAATTGATTTTTCCCGAATATTTTCTCGAGTGGCTAAATTGACTTCAATCTGAGTCCTTACCATTGGAGCAGCAAAATATATTGACCTTGACACTTAATGCAGTTAAACGTCAATAAAGTATTTCTTAATGGTGAACTGATCGAGAAAATCTACATGGAGTTACTCCTGAGATACAAAGTACGCAAGTTTGTATGCAAGTTAAATAAGTCACTTTATGACTTAAGACAAGTTTCTCGTAGATGGTTTTGCAAGTTTTTAACTACTTTGCTCAATCATGGATTCACAAAATCTAGGAATGATTTTGCCTTATTATTCACATCAATTCAAAGGGATTCTCTAGTATTTTTTATGATTTATGTTGATGATATTATTACATATTTGAACAATCTCTTAATAAGTTTCATGAGTTACAATCTTTGCATTTGTTTAACTTACAAGTGTCAGGAAACTTGAAATATTTCCTAGGCTTGGAAATTACCAAATCCTCTGAAGGTATCTCAATATCCCAACGAAAATACACTTTGCCTCAGCATAATATTGGTTTTCTAGATGGCAAACTTGCCAGTTTACCTAAGGATCCGAATTTCAAACTCTCAAAATCCGACGGAGAACTTTTACCTGATCCTTCCCTCAATTGCATAATGGTTGGAAGACTGATGTATCTAACCATTTTTAAACCAGATATCAGGTATTTTGTGCACAAGTTGAAGTACATGCATCAACTTCGCATTCTTCACTCATGCAATTCATCATCATTTTGTTGAAATACCTCAAAACAGCTCTTGATGAAGGGCTATTGTTGCCTGCTCTAAATCCCCTTGATTTGAATGCCTATGTTGGCTGGGGTAGTTATTTGGACACTAAATGTTTCACCACTAGCTTTTTGTGTTTCTTGGCAATGAGCGAATATCTTGGAAGTCCAAGAAACAATCCAGATCTTTTGCAGAAGCCAAATGAAGATCTTTTTGGTCTGTTGCAAGTGAATTGGTGTGGCTACAAAGGCTTTTCCAATTGAGTTCTTTCTAACATGATTCGAATTAATACAAACATAGAAAATATATAAAATCAAACAAAATATTTATATTATTTAATGTTAGTCCATAAATATAGTGCAAGATAAGAATTAAAAATTAATATTAAAAAGATCTATTTGGAGAAGTTCCCATATTGTGATTATCACTCAGCGTTCACCTAGCATCGAACCCAACTGATAATGAAAGATTAAAGCATATTGATATAGATTACCATGACATCCATGAGTTGGTTAATTCCAATAACAAGTAATGAGATCATTCCTTGTGTTACTTAATGCAATGTTCTTTTCAAATTTGAATTAGACAAAATCAATGAAGGCAACAAAAGTACTAAGACTGTCATAAAAAATATTTAAACAAAATGGCATTCCCATGATTCAAATTGCCAACCATAAGTAAGACCAATTCCTTGTTGTAGTATTCTACTATTGTCACAGTAATTATATTCCAAAAATACCCAATAAACTCGGTTTGAAAATCCTGTTTACACAAGATTTCCCAAATATATACTTTGATAAATCTTTTAAATTAATTCTATATGATAGGGGAACGGCTTTAACGAAGTTGCTATAAAATGAAATTGATTGAGAAGACTTGAAAAATAATTAAGTCAAGAAATAGATTGGAATGGTTAAAAGAACTTACTTTGATTATTAACCTCTACATAGAAAATGGTTAAACTTACAGAGAAATTCATACCGCTCGTGTGTGAAATCAGCTGTTAATCCTCTTAAAGAGCATTTTATATCCTTTAAGAGGATCAATGCCCAGGATCCCTATGTTGCTTGCAGCAGATGTGATATGGTGCAATACGCGGTTTTTCTGGTTTTACAGTTATCATGTCCTGAAGCTATTATTGATCCCAGAAGTAGAAATTTCTTTGTACACTATGGACTTAGATAGCGCAAAATCCCTGTTGACTGAAGCTTGCCCGTTCGGCCTCGAATGCAGTACTTTCTACAGCCAGCCACCACTCCTCATCTTCATCATCAATTATCTCCTGCTTTAACATATTTTATTAAACTATTATTCAGTAGTATGTACATGTAAACTAAGATAAATAAAGTATCTTCACCGCAATCATGCTCTAGGACAAAGGACTGTCTAGTGACAAGTTTTGTTTGGGCAAATAGCCCTCTTCATTTAAGTGGTGCCCTATCTCTTCATATGAATCCTCTCTTTATACACCTTTCATCCTAATTTTAAAATTAAATGATAAGAACATATCTTTTTCTTTATCTAAATTCTAAAATCTTAAATGTTTGAACTGGAAATTTGGATAGTTATACCGACAAGTTTAATAATTCGGCAGCTTTTACTCAACATAATATAGGGATCTATCGATATGTCATTCACCATTGAGGTCTATTTAGACAACCATACATTAGTGTTTAAGAGTATATGTAAACTATTGATGTATACAGTCTGTTTAACCGAGAGGGGATACATCATACATGGACCAAAAACATAAGATGAAGTGGGCAGATATACTACAGCAATAAAAAAAATCTCAAAAACAAGCAATGATAAGAAGGTTAAATTACTCTTTAACAAGAGATATTTGCTTTAAGATTTTCTGTAGACTTCAGCCAATAATTGACTCGCGCCAACACAAGAATTATGGAACACATACAAATCCTCACCCACTATGCTACACATGGGGAGTTTACTCCAAATGAGCAAAAGGTAAAATTTCACCTTGGGTCCTGACAATCGCCCGCAAAGGACTTCACCAGCTGAGCTAGTTCTCAGCTCTTAAATAACCCATTTGATCCTTAGTTTCATTTCATATATAACCCTATTATATTTGAAGACCCATTTTAAAAAGTCAATACCATATTGGAAATACAATCTACCAGCACTGTCTAAATAAGGGTGTAGGTCTTTAGTCCTATAGTGAAGCAGGATATCAACTAACAAGGTTGACCTATTATGGCCATTATAATGTGAATGGTAGGGTTGAAAACAAGATTAAGATGTACTAACCGTAGTGCTTAGCTGTGTCTTTGTTTGCTTATTCTCAATATCTTCGACAACTCTTATGGCCTCTAGCCACCAAGAATCGTTGGAGTTGCCCTCAACAGTGTCATCATATTGTAGATAATTTTGTTCTTTGTTATCATCAAGTTGATATCTCCACTTATTATCTACCAACTGTTCACCATCTAACAACCCAAAGGAATCTATTACATCAGAAGGATTGGAGAACACATGAACTGGGATTTGTCGCATCGGAGACCGGTAACCTATTTCCATGAATAATGAATTAATCAATATGTTAGAAGAGAATGGAAAATTGAGTGTGAAAATGGTCTTGAAGCACTTTTCTGCAAATATATTAACCTCTGCAGTCAGGATCATGACATTTCTGATAATACACTGCCATTCGTAGATCAACCACATATATCACTGGACCAGTAAATCATCAAATCATTATGTTGCAATCAGATAATAGAGAACACAACAAAATTGAAGACAAGGTGCAACCATACTTCTAACAATAGAAACGAAATTTACAATCATAATCAAATACAAGGAATCTCTACCCTAAAATTCAGAAAAAACTCAGTCAAGAGTGAAGATTTCACAGTCAGACATGGCCAAACGGCAGTTCCATCCTGTCAGGATAGAAAGTTACCATTATTGCTTTTATGCTGTCTGCCAATTCTCTCACAGTATCTATTTTTTGTCATGCTGTAGACCATCAGTCCAAATTCCGAGAAAAAATACCAGCTATGAATGTTTCCTACAATTGCAGCAAGATATCAACACAATGAGTATGGTTATACTGAACTTGAAAACTTTTAGGAACAGCATGAAACCATCTAGTGACTGTTAAGAGATGCGATGTGTAAATATTAACCATACAATAATGTATGGATGGTTAAGATTGTTTTAGCTTTAAACATCCATTTAAATTATACATTTAAGACTTTTTCCTCTCATTCTCATCTCACCTGATATTGATATGCGTCGTCTATGTGAGTGTATATGACATCGAATGGGGATAACAATCAAACCTCTACCCATGAGGACCAACCCCAGGTTAATGGGAAAAATCGATTTTCTCAATCTCTTCAACTAGTTCAACAGACTCTTCTTTTTTTCTCTCACTTTTCACTCCTTCACATTTCTCTATTCTCTTCAACCAATCACATTTCTCTATTCTCTTCAACCAATTTGATAAATACAAGTTAATTTTTTTTTCATTATTTTTATCTAAATATTGTGCATTAATTTAATCTTAATAACAACAAGCAGCTATTACCATTTTATTTCTAATTTTTCTTAATTAGGATTTATTATATTTTCTAAAATTTATTATTCTTATTTATCAACTATAAAATATTAATTAAATAATTATATTTTGAAGGATTAACAGTTTTAAAATGATTGACAATTGAATTTTTTATTATTTTACAATTAATAAGAATTATCTTATTAAACATTTTATTATAAACTATATATTTTATATTTAATAATATTTAAAAATGATAAACCTAAAAATAATTAATGTATATATGCAATTAAAGGTTGAGTATAGAGTTATAGTATATAATAATAACAATTTTATGAATATTCCATATCTTATATAACAAAGCGATCAAATATTTCTTCATATATATATATATATATAAATTAAAATATATACTCAATCTATAATAGTAATTTAAAAGTTATAAGATTTCAAATATTTACTTATGTATTATTATAATTCATGTACACTTATTCCTTTTAAAAATAAATTGAAACAAAGACAGGAATCTCGAAACCTAACGAAAATGAGGACAGGAATGATTACGGAAGTCAGGGACTAGGAAGTCAAACCTGTCCCGTCCTACCCGTTGTCATGCCTAATGCGATGAGCGATTATAGTATCATAGTATATGCAAGTATTACAACTAAAATTCAAAATAGTAAATCATTGAACAAAATCAAACTTATTAAGTTGGGTTAATTAACTTATGCAAAAACATGCTTAAAGTAATAAAGTCAATATTACAAGCTGGCGTGTAGCACCTGGTATATTCCCTACAGAGCCAACTGATAGTATAAATTTGTCCAGAAATGGGAATGGTGACTTTCCCATGAAGTATGTTGTCGAAACATCACTGGTGCCAATACCCAATGTAAATTCTCGAGGAATTAGGCATGAATTTCCAACATTACAATTCTCCTGTCAAAGTTAAATAAGTGTGATAATTAAGGCATTAAGCACATGAAAGTTTAAATTTCAACGAAGCTACTCTTTTATCCAATTATGGGAGTGTGAATAGTAAAATATATTTTTTATCAACAAATAAGTTTTCAATACCAAGGTAAGAGTCTAAGCTTTATATATATTACATATATATTTGCTACAACATATTTTAGAAATCTACAGACTTAACATGGTAACACTTTATGCAAATAGAAAATAAATTTTACTTTGTCGGAAATAATGACCCTTGAATTCTGTTATATCTTGGAACTTAAACTAAAATTGCAATAAAAGATTTATAAAATTAAAGTCCAAACCTACCTCTGTATCAAAATGCAGCGTTTTTACACAATTTATGTCTGTTTTGCAGACCAGATACGTTTGGCAATCAACGTCCATATTGCAGATCAATGAAGATATAAATATGTCTTCTTCACCCTGTCACTTAACGAAATCAAAACAGAAAAATAACTAAGACAAAAGAAAATTGCATAAAATCAATAAAAGGAAAAATGAAGACATAGATACACTTTGCTTATGAAAATGCATATTTTTGGCCTTCAATCCGTTGAATACGATCCTACAACTGTCTTCAACAGGACAGCATAGGCAATTAACTGAAAGCAATACATGTTATTTTCCTTTTCTGCACCGTAAATAATTTTTGTTAATAAATTCAATACCCATAGGATCTAAAAGATGAAGCATGATGATGACTGATTCTTTTAGAGGAGCTCTATGTATATAATGGCTGTTGTTTTCAATTCTGTGTTGCAAGGAGGCTTCTGCAAATACTAAAACTGGGTATTCCAATTTTCATCTGGTTTTCTTTTACGAAAACCCTTTCCAATAGCAAATATTAGTAAGAAAGATACCATACCAAGTCCTTGCACTTAAATCGCTTTGTTGGTAGCAGAACGGAACTTTTTCCAGCTTTTGAAGAAAGAAGAAGACGGAAGCAACGATTCCGAGAATATACTGCAGTGTCCACGAAAAGTTGGTCTGCAGATTCATCCCTTCTAGAATCTTTCATTACAAACAATTTTTCTAAACTTTTATCTTTTCCCCTTTCATTTCGAATTCTTGAGCATACCTGGTAATAATTTATCAGAGTGACGATGATTGTTAGTGGATACTGATACTTCCCAAAAGAAATACCATAGAACATTGCATTCATAATTATTGAATTCAATATATATACAAGGAGAGATCTTGTTAATCTAAAAATATGAGTTAGAAACTTATTCTTCATTCCTACTATTTATTTTTTTATCCATTATTTATTTTTTTATAAACTAATCATTAAAATAAGTTATTATTTTAAATTATTAAATTACAAAAAATTGAATGATAGATAAAGAGTAAATCTAACTCTTATTCTTGAAATAAAAGGATCTGTGAATAGTGACAAAAAGAAAGAAGTGAATATAAAAAATAGAAAGAAAACCGTCTTATTCTTGAAATAGAAGGATCTGTGAATAGTGACAAAAAGAAAGAAGTGAATATAAAAAATAGAAAGAAAACCGTCTTAACCCAAAATTTATATCTAGCTGAGGTTGAAAAAATGAGAATACTCAAGCTTACTTCTGAAACAAATGCACCAGCGTGAGTGTTGTCCTTAAATGCAGCCTTTGGTATGCGAACTATTATATGACGAGAGAACTTATCTGCAAATGAGAATACTAAGATAATAAGGGTCATGACATGGGAATAAACAGAACTCATATCATAGAAGCATTCCACAATTGTTTTACATATAAAAGTTTACAATGGCAGACCAGCTAGTGTAAAGTGTTCTTGGAATTCACAAATATTTAAATATATATTATTTTTTATCTTGGATTATCTTTTATTCGCTATATTTTTGTTTATTTGTGATTGTTTTCGTAATTTGTTAGGATGGCAAAAGTCCTATAGGTGTCCATTTGTTGAAAGGTGAAGAAGTCCTTAGTTCTTGGCACAGAGTCTTGGAAATGAATCCTCCAAGGCATTTCAGAGTAAAACTAATTAGACAAGACAAACGATCTCTATATTCACTAGTTCCAATGTTATGGTGGACAAACAGCACCAATGACCCCTGCCATCCAATCTTTAACAAATCAACACTGATCCCTAACTGCAAACAATGTGTGTTGAAGCCAAACTGAAACTGTTAATATGCATAGATTAGCTACAAATTCTTTGCTATATTTCATTGGGCAGGAAAACATGAAAAATGCACGGAGTGATAGAAGACATAAGAAACTACAGAATCAAGAATTCATGTCGTGTCAAAGTCAAGCATTAAAAGGAAAGTCGTGTAAGCAAAACGAAAAAAGCTCAAATATATAGGCTACACACATAACACATAATAGACATGCAAGAAATCCATACCTTCAGTTGAAGAATCAAGTTCTACAACCCAATCGTGATCTCCTTGGATTGCATATTTTTCATGTATGGCTTCTAGAACTATTGATATCAAGAGATCAACCATTTCTTCTCCATTCTTTTCTATGTTGACTTTCTTATTAAACTCCAGATCAAAATAAAGGTGACATGGTAAACTCTGGAAGCAAAAAGAAAGATTAAGACTGGAAAAAACAAGCAATGAAAACACGCCTAGTTTAGCCATAATGCCTCATTTTGCTAGTTAAATCAGTGAATATAAAACACAACATTATTACCTCTTGAATAACCTCATAATGATGACGGAATTTGGGATTCATATTTTTGTACCTGAGTCCATGACGACCAACAATTACATTGATACAAGGATATTACTAGTTAGTTGCAAATAATGAATTATATGAGAAAGCAATATAAAGGAAACCTTCGCCAGAATTCTGTATATGTAGACACGAGGAACCTTCTTTGGCCATTAAAGTGGTCTTGATAGCTGAAAACATGAACATCTTCTTGTCCTTTGACAAAGTTCATTGCTTCATCCTGCCTAGGGAATGTCATCCAAACTTCCTTTCTAGACAAACACAAAGCAGGGTTCAAGTTTTATTCCAATGCATGAAGTTAAAGAAAAGTAAATCAGTAAAAAGGATGGAAAGTGGGTAGAACCAGCATGCAGCGTCTGACAATCAAATACCTTACGTCCAGTTCCTTTTTCTGAGAGAGATCAGGACATATCTCACGTAACAATCGCCATAACATACGGGTTGGCCTTTTGGGAGGCACACCATGAGGAGATCCATAAAATACAATTGGAGAGAATTGCTTCCCACGACCAATACTTTGTGCTTTTCTGGCTACTGCTGATTTAAGCTGAAAGTGTAATGAAGACTAATTTAACTTTTATGGAAGGTTAGTGTATGAGCCAAGTCTCACATATATCATATATGGGTAGAAATGTAGTAACATTTTAAAAACAATTTGGGTGGAAGAGAAAGCAATCTACTGTACAAAAACATACTAGAAAAAAAAAACACAGTAAGCATTTTCTGTTTTCAATTTTAAAAGTTTATATTGCAAAGATTAAAATCAAAATAATAGGGGGGGAAACAATAAAAGATATTTCCATTTTTATAAACTTTCAAATACATGGCACAAAGTGAAAATAAGATAGTACTATTATAACTAAAAATGAAAACAGAAAATAAAAACAGAAAAAGCTCTCCAACCAAACATCTTAACTCCAATCATCCAATAATAAGTTACATTAAGTTGCATAACATTTTAACTCCAATCATCAAATAATAAGTTATATTAAGCAAGCTAAAGTTACCTACTTACCTAGAGTAGACACAACATTTAAAGGGGTAAAGTAGTGACCAGTGGTGGATCTAAGAGACCCTAAGTTAAAGGGGGCAATTTACTTTTCAAGTCAAGTGGTGTACATTTTCAACTACATACAAGTATATCATAGAGCAATGGCCAGTGGGTTCAAATATATAATATTAAGAGGAACAAAATAAAAAATTTTCAGATAGTAATAATTTTAACAATCAGGGGATACATCTGTACACTATATATATATATATATATATATATATATATATATATATATATATATAGGTCTTTCACTGGACCAACTTAGTGCAATACCTAACCCAAATGTTCTCAACCATATTCATAGCAAAATTTAAATCAACATCAAAAACAACAAGTAAGCCTTATGTAAGACATGGAAGCTATTCATTCGGTAGATATTTAAAAGGAGACAATAAATTAACTAAAGAACAAAGCCTACATACAGTTCCTCCTCCACCTTTTACAGTTACTCTTCAATTTGAGTTGAAGTTTCAGTTCGTAATCTATATTGACATTTAATGAAGCTCTATTAGACTGATAACTAAAATGAAACTCTAATTTGATTTAAAAGCAGCATCAAAAATACCTAAAAACATTATCTAAATTTAGTCCTATACTAACAGCAGAAACTATATTACTTTCTCCATGGAAGATTCAATGTTGGTTTTTCTGATGCGTGATAATGGGGTTTTCAGTTCTTCTCCAACCAATCCTGGACCTGGAGATTCCGAACTCCCCTGCTCCAATCTTCTTCTGCTTCGTTTCCTTTCCCTCGTAGCAGATTCTGAGGCAACAGCACATATTATTATTTTCTTAATTTCAGACAAAAACAATAAGAAATTGGAACTTCATAGTTGACAGGCGATTAGGGAGAGAGATAAAAATAATAATAAAAAAAAAAGAGGGAAAATTTTAAGAAATTACTGGGAGGTGTTAAACCGCACTTGAAGCACGCGAACAAGCGATCAACGTCGTTCATGTTGCTGCTGCTTGGGGTGGTTGATGACGACATTTTCGTTTTGTTTTCTTTCTCTGGTAATTGAGAATCTGAATTTTTCGATGGGGGAATTTGTACTTTCGCTTTTCAGCGGGAATTTGAATTTCGGAGAGAAAATCGAACGGAGGGTTCTGCACCGGATCCGATCGTTTCGGGCTATATGGATCGGGTCGATATGATTAAACATTGGGCGGAAAATCTAAACCCGACCCAATATTTGTCATTGTTAGATAACCGAGTCAAACGATGATTCTTTTTAACATTTTCCATTGACTAAAATACATCCTATGATACATCAGAAAACTTTAATAAGATGTCAATTTTTAAATTATTAGATTAAGGAAACTTTAATAATGTATTAAATTTTAAAATAATATTAATTATTATTAAGTGAAATGATCCATTGAATATATAAATTATATCTTTTTAATATTAAAGAAATAAATCATATAAGATTTTCCCTAACATTTTTTAACTAAAAAAATATATAATAAAATTAAGAAGATTCGAATATCGTATTTTGACTTAATATGGGTGATAATATAGAACTTATAAGAGAGAACTTATAGACATCTCAAAATATAATATTTTAAACACTTCCTAATTATCTTTTTTTAATTGGAAATTAATTATCTTCAAACATCATTTAAAAGTAGAAAGAATATTCTTACGACAATTTTGCTAATTTTGTAATAACCGCTTCAAAACTTTTTTAACTAAAATTTTATGATTGATTAGTAATAAAATAATATTTACAAGTAAAAGTTAAATCTTATAAATTTTCAAATTTATACTATTTTTTATACATTAATATATATCCTCTTGAACAAAAATAAAGAGGCAGCACATAATTTCATAACTAATACTCCTCATAAAAATTTAGGACAAACATTCTTGAGGAGAAACATGGGTGGTGAATATTTTTGGCTATGGAGAAACAGGTAAAACATATGTAGGAGTTAAAAAGAAAACTCGAGATGCGTCTGAACTTCTTCGTTGTGGACGAGAACTTGAAGCCCTTCTGGAAGACCCTGATGACATTCTTCTTGCATGTTGCAGTTTTATTTTGATACTGAAATAACATAGAGAATCAATCATTCAATAACATATACATTGATTTTGAAGTTGGAGTTTTGAAATTGTACTCACTTTTGATGAACATCAACATATTGATCAGTTTCATCCAATATATCTTCCTTGAATGATGAAAACAACAAAAATATTAGCAATCTTACAATACTGGAAAAAGAAAATCAGTAGCTGAGTAATAGATGTTTATCTCTAAGTGTTTCACATTAATGATGAAGAGTTCAATTTTCATGTACCATCAATATAAAGAATTTGACACTATAAATTAGAAATAAGTTTTGTATGAAAGTAAATACTACAAAAAATTATCTTTCTGACAAGTTATGATTAGATGTGTAAACTAACAACCATTTTTTCTTGTTGTGAGTGACAATATAGCTATATAAGTGTAAAATGGCTCTCACTATTGAATTGAAAACCAAATTTCCAAGGGAGTATATATGGATCATAGTCAGTAACATTAACCTGAAGTAACTCCTCCATGACATCTTCCAATGTGATTATCCCTATCACTTCCTCGTCTGTTGTTGGAAGAGATTCCACATTCTCAAAGGATGAACTTGCATCAGGTTGTTCTGATCTTCTATGGGGAAGATCTGAGTCACCGTCTCGATTCATGACACTCTTCAGCGTTGCACTATAATATTCTGTTTCTTCTGAATGCCAATATGATGCATCAGTTGAGATGTGACTATAGTCTCCCGGTTCACATGAAGAGCCAAGTCCTATAAAGTCCACAGCAACAACCTTAGATGCTTGCAAGAACCAACTACCCTAAAACCTTTTAGGCATGTTTGAGGCATGGTTTTATATCTATCAAAGTCCAAAAAACATATATTATTGGACTCCTAATAACTTTGCTGTTGCAAAAAATGAATCTGATTATGGGATCTGGGTTTGGCTTCTTGATGGTATTGATTTTGAATGTGAATTGTATGTGTATAACCAGACCTGGAGTTTTGCCTTCTCTCTCAGTTGGAGCGGTTCTGATGTTCTCTTCACACTTGAGCACAACAGCCATGTGGCTTTGACCATCCTTGAATTGATTCAGGATATCATACAGTGGCCAATCTTCAGCAACTCTAATAACCAAAGTGGAGCATTATAAGCTCTACTCAGATACTTACTGAGATTAATCCATTAGTAATTTTGAACACATGAACTTTATGGTGGCTAAATAGTTATGTTGTGTTTTCCTTTCTTTCTTTTTTCATCTTTGCCTTTACCTTCATCATTGTTATCTTCCTATAATAAATATATGTTCCTTTCAAAGTTACTCTATCATCAGCGAAATAGGGAAAGAAGTTTCGTACCTAGGAACTCTCCTGATAGTCATATATTTAATTGGTGTTTCATCTTCAGGACGACAGAAGATTAAATTCTTGACCTAAATCAAGGTTCAACAGATAGTTCTGTCATATACAACATGAAGTAAGGTTTGATTATTGTTCAGAAACGTAAACCCTTCCTATTTTATTTTTTTTACTTGATAAATACTTTTTACTTGAAGGGTATCCAAAGTGCCATGTAAAACCGCACAATATATACTGTTCTTTTTCATTGAAATGACTGCACTTGTATTGGATAAACATTTTGCATATCAGATGAAAATGTCTACATGTTTAATCAATTAATGAGGTCCTCAGAAAATGATCCAAATAGAAGTTGCTACAAACTTGAACATATCAAACTGATTGATTACCAAGATGATACCAACAATATTTGTTTGTTTTCCAGAGTAGACTGGTATGCGGCTGTGGCCTTTGCTCATTATTAAGCCCATTGTATGCCTAAAGAGTGGAAAATTGAAGTTTAGGTAAAATAATGCTTAAACATCAGAGATAGACATGAGGCACATACATGTCAAGTTTGGAGTTTATGTCAAGAGAAAACGTTTCACTTAAAGGTGTCATAGCATCTTTAGCAGTCTTCTGTGTTAAGTCCAAAGCTCCAGCAATTATTTTAGTTTCATGAAGTGACAATTCTCCACCTTTCCCTGCCTGATAGTGAACTTGAGCATATCACAACAAAATGTTATCAAAATTCTTTAGCCAATAAAACAAGCTAACCTCATTGGCATGTAAATGGACTAAAATCTTCAGCTCTTCTCGTCCTAAAAGTGAAGTATGCCCTTTGCCAAGAACCCAATCCAACAACTACCATAGCAGGATTTTCCAGCATATAAATCAAAGAAAATTAAACTCTTACAAGATAAAATTTATGCTTTATGTTGTTTATCATATTGTCATGTTGAGTTCTTTTCTGGATCTGAAATAGAGTACTTGGATTCTCCCAATAACTAAAAAGTATATCATTCTTGAATTACTGGTGAAGTCTGAACATTTCTTTATCTTGGAGTTGGATTTGTTGCATATGTATAGTTGGTGTAATTTCTTCTCTCAAAGAAAGTAATTAATGTGAGAGGTTGAAATAAAATAGTGAGATAATTTGCAATACAATACTAGTTAAAGAGTAAAAAGTGTAAATGGGGGATTTTCCTATATTTTTATTGTTATAGATGATAGACATTGTCTAATTATCTTAGCAAGGATCCTAATATAGATTACAAACTAAAGATCCTGATTTATTTAACATCTTAATTTATGGGAATAGTTTGAGTCTAGTCATTCAACAAAGGTTGTCCTAGTTCATTGCAGATTCTATTTTTGTGCCTCTCATTCTAAGATATGGCCAAGTCAGTGAGACAATTTGTGGTAACTTCTTATTCAGTAAAGATAGGAGTACCTTACTAAGTGGATATGCAATTGGGAAGAAAATCAGCATAAGAACTCGAACAAAGGGAGACAATGTTGCCCCAACACTTAAACCATACCGAGAACACAAGGCTTGAGGGATAATCTGAGATCAAAGTCTTGGATGAGAGAAAGTGAAAAAAGGATATAAATGTATGTGTGTAACTAAATATATTGATATTTAAGTTAATATTTCTATACCTCTGCAATGATAGCCGAAATGGTGGCTGATATTAATACGGAAAGCCACTCTGGGAACATTTTCTCCATAAAAACAGAAACCCCCTTGAATAACACAATTTTTCTTGTCAGTAGTGCTCAATCATAAGCATGTATTGAATCTGAAAAGGCCATATAATTTTTCGTAGTAGATGATTAAAGGAATAAAAGCACTCTTGTGCATTTTAGATTAATCATGCCAAAGGTTTGTTTGGATTTGGATTAATATATGGTCACACAGATAAACTTCTGATTTCATTTATCAGTATACAGAAATTTACTTCAAATCAGATTAAGGTTCTTGAAATTATCTGAGTAACATACCTCCATTGCCACTGATTTAGCTATGAGGAGGGTGCATAAAAGTAAATGCTCATTCTTAACAATTGACATAATCTTCGCTGCAGATAAAAAAATGTGTTCATCACTTAACAAGATGAATCAGTAAATAGTTGAGTTTCATACCCCAAATTTCCTCTTCAATAATAACTTCTCGTTATAAGTGTAACCTTGAAGTCAATGCACACCATAAAATTTGATTTTACTGATAAATGCAAGTTTGTTTGAAAATAAAAATTTATCTTTCTCTACATTTTCCTCAATTTTGTGGTGACCCAATTGTCTTTTATTCATGAGACCATATGATGACTTAGTTTGTTTTAGGTCTTTTATATGTTTTATTAGACCAAATATAATGTTTGATGTGTTATAACCATATCATGTTCTATCACACCCTTATCCTAACTTTTTACTAAATTTGTATAACAACATGCACATGGCTAAGCTTTTTATTTTCTTGAGTGTTATGGTACTCTTAAATGAAGAAAATTACCCTAAACAAAAAGCAATCAACTACCTGCATTTTTCTGAATTTGAGGTTTCCCAGCTTTAACAAGAACCTCAAGATCAACTTGGCTGAAGGACAAGAGTCCTAGAGCAAGACCAGATGTCGTAGCAGCAAATAACACAAAAGCCCAACACATGCTTACCAAAATCCAAAAGTGAGATCCACAACAAGGTGCCCTTTCCTCAAAATATGAACTCATTTCTTCTTTGGATTGGAGAAGCAAAATGAAAAAATGAATGACAAAAATTGCAACATGACATGTAACAAGGCAGAATATTAGCAAAAGCCAAGTATATAACTCTGTGCAGGATGCCATTGCCTGCAGATAACTCAATATAAAAGTGGGGTACCCCAACATCAGGATCAAAGGTCCCAAATAATGAATTCCTAACTCTTGGGAGATTTCTAAGAGGCAAAGTTTAACAATTGACAGAACAGAATTAAGTTGAAAGGTGTATTTGACACAGATTTCAAAGGGTTTCAATTCTTTATGATAAATTTGACTTGTAAAAGTGCTGTCCAATTGAGAAAACTAAAATATAATTGAACTGTCTCCTTAAAAATGTGATAAAAAAAATTGTAACCTATTTGGTTGACTTGAAGAGTGGTCCAATACTTTCTTTTATTCAGAGATAAGAATACAATAGTTTTACACTAATCTGACTTACTCAGCTACAAAATAAAGTAAAAAATCTAAAAAAAGGAGAAAGAAAAATTTCCGACAATATTCCCTTGATTTTATATTTCCGACAATTAGTTCTATTAAAGACTGAGAAGTTTATACTTAAAATCTGATTTTAAATAATTTCAATCAATAATCAAATTAGTTCAATTAAAGACTGAGAAGTTTATGCTGAAGGTAGCAAGCAACACGCATTGGTTATCTAGGGGAGTTTATATTTCCGACAATATTCCCTTGATTTTTTGGTGGATATATTAAAAGAACACATCAAATGTTTTAGTGAAAGACGGCAATGATTTGTGTTTCGGGAAAAGAGAGTGTCGATACGCGAAATATTATCCGCTCTTAAAAAGATGTTACGATAGGAAGAAATATGTATATAAAATATTCTTGATTTTAACTCTAAATGATGTAAAAAATAAAAAATAGTTTAGATAAAAGAAAATAAAAGCATAAAAGAATTTATTTTGTGATTAGTCATTTGAACAAGATTTTTTTACGAAAACTTCTAGATATATATATATATATATATATATATATATATATATATATATATATATATATATACTGTTAAGTTAATCTGAAAAAACTTTTTCTTATAATTCTCTGATTTATTTGTCAATAGCAAAGTTAATTTTATTGTTTCTTTATATACAATATAATTTGTAGAATTTGTTTTATATTAGTATTTTTAAAGTTTAATTTCTAACTTTATTGTAAATTGATTTCATTTTTCTCAAATTTTTTATAATTTGATACTAGGAAGTAATAGACGCAAGTGTTCTATGTTCACACAGTCATGTTAATAATATCATGAATGCCCCATATAATTAATCAACACACGTTATCGTGATAACCTAGTTAGAATTATAGTTTATATAATTAATGATGCAATAGTACATAATACTATAATACTAGTTAATTACTTATATGTTAAATAAAATGTCAACTAATCATTTTAAATAACACTTCAATACTATAATATAATAACAAAATATAGCATCTTTTTTTTTAATTTATAAAAATAAATACTATTTATCTATCATAACATTGATCTTATAGACTAAAAATAATTATTTAAGTTTTTTGAGGATGAAAATTAAAAACATATATATTTTGTTTGATTGAAACCAATTCACAATAATAACTAAACAAAGTAATTTTGAATTTTCTAAAAATAAAAAATGAAGATTTTATTTTATTTTATAGCAACTGAACACCACAATTAAGTTTTAGTGTTCTTGACAAAGTTTGTGCTTCTCTATCATGCCGAAACTCATTTTGTTCCTTTACCAGCTAATGATCACACACATTTATCTTTCAGTGGGTATATGAAGGCTTTAAAGTTCTCAGTAATGATATTTTATTGCTGTGTGATGTTGCAGTTTATCAGACATTTTGGTTGTATTAAGAGGAATACTAGAACATAGTACTTTACAGAACTATTTTAATGGGGTTGAACTTACTCTTTACAGCACATTCTTTGCAAAGCAAGGGTGGAACATCACACAATAATAGAATGTGTTTAAAATATTAGTGATTTTAGTTTGCTTTCAATATTCTTTTTAAAGTAATGTTAGAAATATCAATATATCATTATTAAAAGGAATATGTTAAAAAGTATGCAACATGACTAAATAAAAGAGGGTGTTAGAAAAGTTTCAAAAAATGTTGACAACATTCACTGCTATATCAATTAATCATTTTAGGTTCAAATCTAAGCAGCATTTCTGCAAAAGTTTAACCAGAATAGCTATAAGCCATTAATCAGTTGGCAAAATTCTGCTTGATTTGGCATTCTTCCAAACAGGGAAAAATATAAACAAAGATTCACACATTTGTGCACATGCCACAACCACTAGTAGACAATTTCACAGACACTGTACAATATGATATGACAGAATGTGTCTAAACTGAAATTTTACAGGTAAATAAATCAACAAAGAAACCAATATGACAATGAAAAAAAGAGCTCAGTAACCAAATACAAAGAGGCAGAGACAGAAAGAAAGAGTGAAACTGGGATGCTAATCCTTTTCAGGCATTATACTAAATGTCAGCCACCAATGCATCAATCTTAGAGGAATCACAAGCACTTCTACCACTGCTAGAGAGGCTCCACTGATCACTCACTATGCTTGCTGCAGCAGATGCAGGTAAAATTCCACCAGCAGCAACCCCACATTTGGCTACAATCCTAACACTCTCTATCAACTCCTTGGTTCTAGCCTCTTGTGACAAAATTTCCATCAATTGTTGAGGAGTTATCACCAACCTCACTTTCCAGAACCTGCTGCTTTTACTACTAGTACTAGTAATAATACTGCATTTTCTAGTATTACTGGTACTAGTCCTACAAGAGAAAGGTTCTATAGAGGTTTTGTTGAGAAACCTCACTCCTTGGTGGTGTTGGTAGTCCAAGGACATTCTGTAAGGGGGAGGATAGGGGGTTGTAGGAACACTATGAGAACGAACATGGCCTTGTCGAATGGCGGTGCGGTTGTCACTGCCAATGTGGCCGGTGGCCGGAGGGTGTTCCGGTTGGTTGTTAAGTGGTAGTAAGTGGTACGACTGTCCAGCCACCAACTCATCAAATTGGCTAAGTGGTTTGCAAAACAGGTCATGACTTAGAAATATGCCATGCCCTGGGAATTCATTGGTGATGAAACTCACAGTAACTGGAGCGTAGAATTCCATGATGCCACCATCAGATGTTGTGACTTTGATTACTGTTTCAGGATCTGACATGCCTCCCAACAAGCAGTTTCCCATGTTGGATGGACTTGAAAAATCTTTGTGAACTGTGAAGCAAATAGTGAAGGTGTTCTTTGTGTGTGTGTGTATATATATATATATATATATATATATATATATGGCAACTAGTTTTCTTCCTTGGAGGAAGTTCAAGAGCGGGAAACTTGTGGGGTAGAAAAGAAAAAGATATTCTGTGGTGGATTCTTCTTGGGGGGAAATTCTGATGAAGAATGTTAGAGTAATACAATAACAGCATTTTATATATATTATAAGATTAGAGTATGGTTTGAAACATTTGTTGCAAAAATACTCACCAGTCAAAAGATGAGGAAATGATGCATATGTACATTGTTTTCGCTAGTGTTTAGTAAACACAAAAGAGGAAAAATGCTGTTCAAAATTCATTTTGGTCCCACTAAGGGAAGAAAGGAAAAGGGACTTGTAGATACCTGCCAGTTCTTCTTCCTTTTTCTTTTACCTTTGACACTTTATCTTTATCCTTTGATAAAGGCATCAAGGTGTCAAGAAACTACAAATTCATTCAGTTACTTTTTTTTTTCTGTCTTTTTTTACTCATATGTTAACCATTCAGTAATAATATGCAAAAAGGTAACCTCACTAACTAGTTTGAGGTTCTATCGACATATAAGACAATAAAAAAAATACTAGTTTTATATACCCTAAAAATATTGGATTTTACACAAGGTAGGATCACATCATTATAATAATTGGATAGAGATTTACCTAAGAGAAACACACAACTTTTTTTTTATTATTATGTCCTTAAAAAGTTCTTCTTTATATACACATCTTAAAAAAATATTAGATGTTTGAAATTTACAAGTGACAATTGTGAGAGTTTTTTCAATTTGGTTTGGTGATCTTTCCATAGAGAGTTTTAGTGGAAACATTTATCATGATATTAAATAAATATTATCAAAATTATATTCATTATTAGGAAAATAGTTTTTTACATGTAGAGACAATATAAAGGAACAAATTGATCATGCGAGTTCCTTGTTCTGGTTCATTCATACATATAATAGTGCAGTCTTATACATTTAATAGTGCAGGTAAAGGGAGAAATCGTACAATTCATCATGAAGAACTTTAAATTTCGTAAAATCAGACATGACAGAAGAACCATCTTGTTTGACTGCATACAAATTATTACGAAATCTGTGAGATTTTTGAACGAAATCACTTCGGGGGAATTGATATTTGAGATCGTCCAATATATTTGTTACTTCATCAATCCAAATGATGTTGGTCACGATCTCCAAAGTCATAGAATGATTCAACCAAGATAAGAGAAGAGTGTTGAATATACGTTACAAACAAGGTACTTACAAACGTTGTAAACAAGGCACAAACAATATTGTTACCTATAATTTACACAAAAGTGTATATTTAGGACAAGGAAAAGAAAGCAGAAAATAGACAAAACTGGGTGGTCTCCAAAATTTTATATCAAACAACTAAGCATGGATTCAATTAATCCCTTGTTATGATGTCAACTTTGGCCATTGGAGAGCCCTGTAGCAAGTACTCCACTAATGTGTTTACTTTCTCATCAGATACGTCCACAAAGAAATGTTTAATCACTTTCAATGACTCCAATCTAACTAAGCTCGGAGATTCAGGTCTCATTGAAAGGGGATTAGAGAAATCCTACATAATTGAAGTGAATGGGAGACACAATTAAATGGATATTTGAAATGCAAGATGGAAAACAGGCACATCATGAATGCAAACATGTTATGAACATTAAGAACAAAGAAATAGAAAAACATACTGAAGTAATTAACTTACATGTAACATTATTTGAAAGGGATACCAAGAAGAAAAGGTCAATTTTTTTACATTGGCAAGCACTTGCAGCCATCTCATGATGTTTGAACTGATGATTGAACTTTTCTCAGCCCAACTTCCATCCCAAGACACGTCAATATTTACTTCATCAAGAAAAGAAAGATTGCATCTGGAGAAGAGTTGGTGACTAGCAGAACCCCGGATGGTAAAATAACTTAGATTTGGAGTAGAAAGCAGAATTTGGTAAGTTTGTCCTTCATAGATTGTGAAACTAGAAAGGGTAGAATTAGATATGCAAAGCATCTGTGCATCACCATGCAAAGAACAATATCTTAGGACCAAAGTATTTAACAAGTGGCAATTCGAAAAAGGCTGAGCTGAATCATTATCACTTGCTGTAAATATTACACATTGAAGATGCAAGTTTTTCAATACAGGCAAGTGGAGAGATTTTGGAAGTACTATGACGGCATAGTTCCATGCAATGCAAAGCTTGAGAGATGTCAAAGACTGAGAACAAAAGATTAAAGGGAGGGACTCAAAATCAGGTCTAAAGCCTGAGTACACATCTAGAATTAACTGTTGCACATTACAGTACAAAGAATATTTAATGATTTTATCTAAGAGTTCAGGGTCAGTCCAACAAAGGTGAAGACGAAGACTATGTACGGAACAAGAGTGATCTCGAGTAGACAAAACCCAGGTTGCAAATTTCTTAAACCTTTCAACGCCATTTTTCTTTGGGAGATTAGGAATAGGAGAATAGATAAGATTGATGAGTAGTTTGCAAAGGTGATTCCATCTTTTAGACAAGACACAAGTCTGAACAGCGTATTTTGTGTTCATGAAACTCATGATGTGGAGCAAAATGGAGTCAGACAACTCACTGATCCTGTCCCTCTCCATCAGTTTTATTGTGTGGATTGTGATTGCAGAAGTTGAAAACTGAAGGGAAATAAGTGTGTGAAGAGATTTCTCCAAAACCATTCTTTATATGCAGTAAAACTATTTATTTATAAAAACAAAGTACAAAAAGTTTATTTTCTTGTAATTAGATAATTTCCTTTTATAGACAAACTAAGCAAATTTTCTAAGGCCGTCTACCGTGTATGACAAGGCAATTTTTATTCATTAACTAAATTTCATATAAGTAACTCTCCATTGGCTCTGATAAAGTTTCATATATATTATTGGAATTTTAATTTTCTGCTCAACCAGCACAAAATAAATTAAAACTAATTACACGAAAATTAGTACTCAAGAGTTGTCTTAACTAATGAGAGTATAGCTTCAATCCTGAGTCAAAGGATTTGTTTCCTTTGGCCAAAAACAAAAAATGGGGAGTTAAATTATTGCTTAAACCACTGAAGATTTACATTACATCATGATATGTATCTGGAATGTCTTTGTCAACCCTTAAATTCTAGTCTCATTTTCTTTTCTAGTCAAAGTCTTCACTATGATATCTCCACCATGATTCAGCTTGTAGCCCCTAAACTTTTTTCCCTCTATGTCTGTCACTAAACAAAATTTTAATAAAAGTATCTTTATAAATCTTTTGAGGGCTGATGTTAATAGAATAGATTTTTTTTAATATGTAGTTTTGTATTTGAAGAGTGATATTCCTGTACATCATTCCATTTGAAATGCCATTTTTTTTTCTCAGAATCTACATATTCATAGCATCTTTGAGCCGAATGTGATTTGTTTCTGTGGCCGAATTTTTTTGTATCTATCTTCTATCTTCTTCTTCATTGTCCCTACGCATCATGACCAGTTCTCTTCAAAAGCCAAGCCATTGAGTGAAACCACTCAATAAATATGGCTACATTTTCACCATACTCCACAACATTGGTATACTTTATGCATTCACACAATGAGAGAATATCAGTTTCCATGTTGTGAGATTGACTTTTGGGTTTATTTTATGATATGTCTAGTGCTTGTGTCACTGGCAGGTATTGCATCAGGCCTAGCTCTAGCACTACTGTCCTTCAGACAAGTTGATCTTGAGGTCCTCGTTAAAGCTGGCCTTCCAAAAGACAGAAAGCATGCAGGTTACCATCACAACACATATCACTACATTATGCAGTTTTTAAGCTCTTCAATCATAATTGTCATTACCATCTTACTTTATCTGTAGAAAGGATTCAACCTTTGGTAAAGAATGGACATTTTGTCCTGTGTACCCTGCTTCTAGGAAAATCACTGGCTATGGAGGTATTTTTATATAGAATATGTAATTAATGTGGTTATTAAACTTAAAGAAACACATATACTAGATGTTGAAGTAATTATACACGGCCTAGAAATGGTTTTTACTTTCTTCGTCTAAAATGTTCCTTTAGATAAATCCCTTTTGACATGAAGTGTTTATAAAGAAAATTGCTCACACTACTTGTATGCTATATGCTTATGCAAGGAGGAACCCTGCATGATTTTCTTCATTTAAAAAAAGTGATTGTTCTTGTTCAAGGCACTGCCAATTTTTATGGACTCAATCATCCCTACTTGGTTTACTATTCTCATGTCAGCACCCTTGGTGACTGTGTTTGCAGAGGTAATGTTTGTTTTGAAAGATGCACCTACAAACAACGTTGAAATAAGGCACCTTTTTATCTTAACTGATGTCACATTTATTATCTTAGATTTTACCTCAAGCTGTATGCTCTCGATATGGACTAATTTTAGGAGCAAAAATGGCTCCCATTGTTCAACTGCTTCTGCTGATCTTCTTCCCTATAACCTATCCTGCTAGTAAGGTAAATTTTATGTCATGTTTGTGGTTGTTTCTATATTTATTTTGTTATTCAATGTCATTGTCACACATTGCATTTGAAATTGATGATTCATTGCACCATATTAAAAATAACAGAACTGCTTCCTTCTGCAACTCATTGTACATGCACAAAAAGAAAAACTAAAAAAATATAGAATTAGAGAGTAGACACATTTACTTCAGTTTCTCAAGGAAAAATTCATGAGTACATCTATCTAAGGTGATTTTCCTGTAAAACTCATCTTTTGAGAAAATTTTAATTCATATATCTTCAAGTATTTTTCTATTTTGGCAGGTGCTAGATTGGGCTCTAGGGAAAGAACATTCAGTTCTATTAAGAAGGTCAGAGTTGAAGACATTTGTGGACTTCCATGCAAATGAGGTTTCCCTCCTAGTATATTCTCTCTGGACTATTTCATAAGTGTGAGATTAGTTGCTAAAATATTCATATGCAGGCAGGGAAAGGTGGAGAATTGTCACATCATGAAACTTCTATAATCACAGGTGCTATAGATTTGACTCAGAAGACAGCTAAAGATGCAATGACACCCATATCTCAAACTTTTTCTCTAGATATAAACTCTAAACTTGACATGTAATATGTCATAACTCAACTTTGAAGTCACATACATAAACTTTTTTTCTACAAATTTTCATCTATAAATGCAGTTCACCTTTTTCATCAGGCATACAATGACACAAATACTTAGCAAAGGTCACAGTCGAATACCTATCCATTCTGGACACCCAAAAAATATCATTGGCCTTATATTGGTAAGAAATTGAAGAAGCACGTATAACAAATGGGAAATATAACGGATTCCAGTACTTTCTGCGATACATCTTTAGTATATAAACTTGGGAAGTATAGTATTGTCGTTATGTTCATATCAATTAATAAAGGCAAAAGAGAAAGCTTCCATTTGACATTTGAGACAATGTTGTTGCTTGCACTACATTTTCTTGTTTCTCAACATTTCTTTTCAATATTTTGTATTCATTAGTGTTACTATGAGCTCTCACTGTACAGGTTAAAAACTTGATATTCTGCCGTCCAGAAGATGAGACCCCAATAAAGAATTTGATTATTAGGAAAATTCCAAGGTAATAGAGCTAACTTGACATGAATATATAAGCCATATTCCATCTGAGACGTCTGAACGTCAGATATACTATCTCCTTTCCATACATACTAATGTTTTTGAGTCATGGTGATAATGATCCTAAGTATCATCAACTTTACTAATAATTGATTTCTGTAAGAGAACCTGATAGGCCTATTTATATGACTTGAACCTGAAATCTTATTATATTATTGTATGTAAAGTATTTAATGGATGTAAAACATTGTTGTACATGTAAAACAATTGTACATATGGATTGGAAGTTCTGATCTTCAATGATGCAGTACTAGTAGTCACTACCATACTAACTACAAGATATTGTTCATTTAATAATTGTGTGACAGGGTTTATGAAAGTTGGCCACTATACGAGATATTGAATCAATTCCAGAAGGGTCACAGTCATATGGCTATTGTCTTAAAGTCCAACAAGGAGACAGAGAGCACTGGTGCACCCACCTTTTTGAATTTAATTACACAGAAAATATCAAATCCGGCTCAAGTTGTTGGAGGTAACATCTTACAGAATTCAGCCATGGTATCATAACAAACCAAACAACATTTAAGTTAAGATGAATTGAAAAACAAAAGTAGGAAGAAGTTAGTTTCTTTCTTGGAAGAGAATAAATCATTTATGTTTGTCAATCTGGAATCTGCAGAATCTGATTCTTCCTTTGTCCTTGAAATGAGTCAGACAAGTTCTGTACATGAATCCTGTTTAAACTCAGGCGACGTGGAATTTCATAGTCCAACATTAAAAAATGTAATGGAAATAGACAGTGAAGGGAGTCAAGAAAATGAATATTTCTCACAAGAACAAATAGATTCTCTTCCAGATACTATAGATGACGAGGTTATTGGCATCATCACTATGGAAGATGTCATGGAAGAACTGTTACAGGTTAGAATGGTGGCTTACACTATAATGCTAATAATGCAGAAAACACTTCATATTCTTATTTGTGAAACCAGATAAGATCTCTCTTTTTTAGTTGATGATAATACAAATGGTTAGGTTCAATTCAGGAGAAAATTATGTTGAGTAAAATTGTAGGTTTGCATTATAATATCTTAAATTTTTGAGCTACGAACTAATCAACTTGATTTAGTGAAATGTTTCATCATTTTTGAAATATCAAGCTTATCATGTTTTTACCAAACTGATTGCTATCTATTGTTATCATTTACAAGGGAGACATACTGGATGAAACTGATGAATATGTTCACGTTCAAAAGAAGTGAGTAAATTGGCATTGAATTTTAATAGCTACCTCGTTCATTTCTGTTCCCCAAATAAATTGATAGAAATTGACAAATTCCATGCTTCATTTTTCTTGTATTCAGCATTAGAATTAATCTGCTGCAGTCACTTACGTCACAATCAATATCATCAACGAGGGCTTCTGGTTCTGGTCATCGATGAAGAATTTTTTAATATTTATTTTATTTAGTCCTGGTGACATGAAGATATCAGAAGTTCACGACATCATGGTTTTGATTTTCAAGATTTAGATACAATAAAATTTAATTCATTGCAAAAGTTGTTACATAATATATTATTATATAAGATAGTGGGAAAGATCATTGTTAAAAGTTAAAAGTATTCATTTTAAAAGACAATTTTTTTCCTGTTTGGTTGTTGAAAGTATGAAGGTTTTGAATTTGAGTTAAAAAATAGTTTTAATTTTTATTTGTATCAAACACATTTTGTGTAATAATTATATTTAAAAACCATAGATTTAATCCTTTCCTCATATTCACCTCTTCAAAGATTAATTTAAATTTAAAAACATTGATATTATTATAACAAATATCGCAAGATATAATGACAAAAAGCTATGAATCTCATGACCAACCATTTACTTTATGGATAAGATATACATCAATAAAATATCTACACTCCAAGCATGATGAACTGCCAAACACAACAAAAGAAGCCATGAAAACTCTGATTTGTGCACCAAACTCATCTCTCATTCTCTCAAAACTTTCTCCATGCAAACCAAACTTTCCAGCTTCTTACCCCACACAAAAGCTCAACTACCCCTTCAGCACATTAAAGCCTTGTGCTAGTGCCAAAGGCTTTTCTTCCACTCCTCCACCTGTTGGAAGTGATGTCAATGAGAGGCCTATGAGAAGGAAAAACAACGATGATGAGCTTCCCAGGAAAGTTATATATAGGATAATACGTAGGATCTTGTTCTCTGTGGGGGTGCCAATGGGGTTGGGGTTGGTCTTCTTGAACATTTTTGGGGTGCTTAGGGAAAACCAAGTGTATGATGCACCAAAGTGGTTAGGCTTTATGTCTACATTCTTGACTTTTGGAGCTTCCTCTGTTGGGATTGCATATGGGGCACTGTCTGCAAGTTTGGATGCAGAAAAGGAAGGTTCTTTTCTTGGGGTGGAACAGATTCAGAAAAATTGGGTAGATATCTGGCAGGAAGAAGATGGTGAAAACTAGGTGGCCCAATGAAGGAGAAATTATTAGATAGTTTCGAATTATCATCTCGTGTTCATAGTTCTAATTATATTATGTCATAAAGATTGTTCAGAATTATGATGATTCCAGAATGAATATACAGTAGTTTCTCCTAATTAAGGTTCATAATTTTGCAGATGGGTTGATAATGTTGTAGTTGTATTTACAATCGGTGAAAGATTTGAGAAGTTTTCATCATGTCTTGGATTTGAACTTTTGTTGTTATCATTGTATAAGAACGTTCTTATTCTATGAAATCTGACATACTGGTATTCTGTATAAGATTTTGATTTAGTGTGTATAAGATTTTCATAGAATTTTGAAATCAGAGGAGTTACATTTGCTTACTAGATGCAGAATTGCTTGCTTAGACGATGTGTGACCACTTTTAATTTTATGACTCTTAAAATTGGCATGTGAATACAAGTTCTAAGTTAGGTAAATATGTGGAATAAAAATATCAAGTTAAATAATATATAAATGGAGAATATCACATATTTATTGTTTTAAAATTTTAATATGAAAATAATTTCATAATTTTTTTATGTTTACCTAACCACCTGATTAAACTCTACGTGTTATTACTAATCCCTTCTTAAAAATTTTAATAATAATATTTAAGAGCAAATTAACATAAAAATTAAAGAAAATATTTATTTGAAAAAATAATAATTATTTTTTTATTTAATTATAAAATTATTTATATAACTATAATTTTTTAATAATAAATCAACTTTTTAAAATAATACCTTTAAATTATGTATTTTGTTTTTTAATAATATAGATTTTGATATATAATTATAATATATCTAAGGATTTGTATTTTATATAAAGTGTCCGTTAATCCTATCAGTAAGTTTTTCATCTGGATAAATAATTGCAATAGATTTTTTTTTACGAATATTATTATTATTATTATTGATTGAAATATTGAGGAATTAAAACTTTGTACGTTTTCACGATTCTTGAAACAATTAAATTAATAAAATAATATCATATTATAAACAAATAAAAAAATATATTAAATTATTTATTTAGTTTTTATAATATTTTTATATTTATAATATTTTATTAAAATAATAATTAAATATATATATATATATATTAAAATTATAAATATAAAAATAAATAATCAAAGTAAAAATAATTTTATAATTTTTTTTTACTTTTTACTTTTGTTTGTACTATGAAAAAGTAAACATATCTTTCATAGGAAAACTTACATTTTTTTTTTGTTATTTTCTTTGTAATCAAATAAAAAAACATATTATTTTTTGCTTATTTCTATTCATTGTCACTTTACACTTTTTTTTCTCTATTTACTACAAGTTTTACTAACTTCAGCATTAGATATGAAAAAAATTACAAAAACAAATTTAAGAAGACTTTTACTAACTTCAAGATTTGATACAGAAATTTTTTTTGCAAAAACACTTTTTTTTCCTCAATTTATGTACAATTTATTTCTCAAAATAAATGTAGTTTAAGCTTTAAAAAAATAAATCTATGGTGACTGGTTCAGTTCCAGCGAAAATAATTTCAACTATGGCGGCTCCTCCTTTTGTTGTATCTGAAATAATATAAATGTTATAATATTATAAAGTGAATGACGTTTGCAAAAATTTAATGGTTTAGGATAATTTTAATATTATTTTTTTTAGCTTAATAATATAATGCAAGAAAAATCACATACTCAAAGTACCCAAAAGAAAATTCACATCGACCCAAATAGTTCTAACTTATCATATTAATTTTTTATATATATTGATGACGAAAGGGTGAATATAGCATGTCGATATAAAATAATAACGACATAAAATAAAACATTAATTAAACCAAACTTAATTATATGCATGTGTTGTGTGTCACTGCATTTTGAAGTTATATATCTTGCATTATATTTAACTATGGAACAATAATTTTTAATTAGATTTCTTAATATACAAGTATTTAAATTAATCACTCTAGATCTTTCTAAAAACTATCATCATATGTACTTTCAAAATAAAGAAAATAAAATATGTATTCTTACACATTTGGCTTGCACATAAACTAATTTATGTAGTTTGTGGTTTTTTTTTTATGAACAAAATTTAATATGACAGATAATTAAACATTTTCTTTTTTTACAATTTTTTTATAGTTTCTTATATAGAGCTTATAAATTTATATAGTCATGTAATATATATATATATATATATATATATATATATATTTTTTTTTTTCTTTGTGTGAAAAAGACTGATAACTGCTAAGATTATTATTATATGTATTTAAAATGACGACATGAAAAAAAAAAAAGAGATTTCATTTTGAAAAAAGTGTGTTCTTTCAAAAGAAAATGAAAAAAAGTTGAAAATGATTAGACGTGAGATTAAATTAAATTAAAAAGGAGACCAAAAACAGTGGTTACGTGAAGCTTTCGCAAGCAACTTTAGCTTTTTCTTTCGTCCATATTTAAAAATATTATTCTTAGAAAACTCTTCCTAATTATTCTTTTAAATAAAATTATTACTGTAACAATCACTATCTTAGTTATAATCCACGTGACGGTTAAAGTGGTTTATTTAAAGAGAATTTCACCTTAAATCTTAAAAAAATTTCTTAATTTTTTTATTTTTATTCATTATTTAAAAATAATTATTTTTATAAATTATTTAAAAAGTTGAGAGAGAAGAGTGAATGGAATTGTATTCATTGTTGCGGGCAAAAATATTACAAATTGGATTTAAGTAAACAATAAATCAAATATAAAACAAAAATTTCATTATCTTAATTTTATAGTTTTGTGTCTCCAGTTCACACTTTAAGTTGACTATGAAAAATCCATTTTTTCACTAGCAATTAGACAGAGATAACGATTAAACTCGTACTCTGGAGTCTAACTCATCCCCGCGCCGAGTTTGACGGGGAAAACTTGAGTTGATCGGAGATAGGGTTGGGTTCGGATTTTTCCGTTTTAAAAAGTCGAGAACGGGCGGGGATGGGTAATGCAATCCTCATCCCGACTCGACTTGACTTTATATTTAAATTTAAAATTTAAAATTTAAAATATTAATACTTTAAATATATTTTCTTTTCTTTTTCTATTACATATAAGGTTATTTTTTTAATATTTCACCAATTTTTATTTTTCTTCTACCCACTTTTAATTTTTTTGTCTTTTTTAATCTTTTATATCAATTAATTTATTACATTATTCTCTCTTACATTTCTATTTTTTACACTTCCTTAATTTCTCCCATCAAATTATTTATTTTTTTAATCTTTTCAATCAATTGGATGAACATAAAGTAAATTTTTATTTATTCTTTATCTTTTTCTAATATTTTACATAAATCATAATAATAACTAATATTATTTTATTTATAATTTATATTTATTAGGTTTTATTATGTCATATTTTTTTATCTTATTATTCTTATTTATCATATATCAAATTTTATCTTAATAAAATAATTGTATTTTAAAGGATTAAAAGAAATTGATAATTTAAATTTTTATTATTTCAAACTAATTAAATAAGAATTAACTTATTAAATATTTTCTTATAAACTATATATTCCATATTTTTAAATAAAAAATTAAAAATGAATTAACTTATATATATATATATAATTAAATGTTTGAATACAATATTATAATAATAATGTTATAAGTATTCAAATATTTGAATATAATAATAATAATAATAATAATAATAATAATAATAATGTTATAAATATTCTCTTTATATATAAATAATTAATTTTTTTACATACATATTTTAATATAAATATAATAAATTAAAATGTATATTTAATTAATAATAATTATAAATTATAAAATTATAAATATTTATTTATATAAAAAATATATAATAAAATTAATTTATTATAAATGTAATATTTTTTTAAAAATAATATAGATTGAGGATGGAGTGGGGACGGGAGCGGAAAATCCGAAACTCGAGTGAAGACAGAAATAATGACTTAATTTTTAACTTTGACGAGGATCGAGAACAAAAATGGAGATGATTAAAAAAGTTGAAAGCGAGAATGGGGAGCGAAACCCCCACCCATGTTGCCATGCCTACTACCAACACCGCCATCTGTTTTATATTACACCGCCTTAAGATATTTATTAGAGACTAATTCATTTTATTAAATTCACTTCTCATAAAGTAATAACTGTTTCTATTCTAAAGTATTAGTGATCAAATTCTCATGATATCATTTAGGGTATAAATATTAATTAAGAGGAATTTCAACTTGCATATTAATCCTTTTAAAACACAAACAGTTAACCTAAACATATTAACAAATATTTTCCTTACTTTAAAATGTTTATTTGTACTAAATATTAAATAATAAATTTAGTGTATTATAAGTCACATCTTTGAAGTTTTCTAATGTATCATTTCTCTTTATTATATTAATTTTAATATCTCTATCTAAGATATTAGTCATAAATAATACATTGGTTATTACTACTAATTATGTATAACGTCATATTTTTTGGAATTAAATGCATCTTTTGTAGGTAAGTGCGTGAATTTTCATAAAAGATTTTTCAATAAAAAATATCTGAAAATTGAAAGGCCAAAGCAAAATATCAAGATCAATTTCATTTCGATGAGATGATGTGGTGGTGACAGGTGTTATTTTTTAGTTCAGAAATATTCTGAAACGTGTTCATAAAATAAAAATTTGCACTCTGAAAAATTATATATAAATTGAGGAATAAGTTTTACGACAAGAGATCATCCAACAATGACTCATCAAAATCATTAATAGACAGGACCTGTTGAAAAAATAGCCAAAGTTTAAGAATTAATATAATAACTTAATTGCTTCAAAAGTTTGTAACAGAATTGAATGTTGTTTTTGTTTTTCTTAATATTATATAAGAGAAGAAAAATTCAAGCAGGTAATCTCGAAACCCCTAACAACTCTCAACCACAAAAGCACAAAAGGTGGGCCACCTCTTTTTTGTATTTATATGATTCCAAGCTCAACTAACACTACAAAATATCAACATATCTTATAATATAAAAGAAGAAGATAAATATTAGATTTATTATTATTATTTTATATATATAATTATGATTTTAGTTTTTCTAAAATTAATAAATATTAAATATATTTATTTATATATTTATAATTTTAATATCTTATTTTTTATATTTGTTATTATTTAATTCTTCTAAAATTATTTATAAAAAAACGTATATATATATGATAAAATTTAATATTATATTAAAAATATAATATATCTAATTCAACTCCATACAATCGATTTAGTAGTATAAGAATTACAATCATATAATATTATAATATTGTTAATTGATATAAAATTTTATGAATTACACTCCTATAATGTCATATAATATTATAATATTTTTAATTGATATAAAATTTTATTACATCTCATCATTTTAAAAAAGAATTTTTTTCATCTCCCTTCCTTACATAAAAAGAAATTTTGTTATCACACTTAAACGGTTTTTAATAAAATCTCCTTTTATATATATATATATATATATATATATATATATATTATATTTTAAAATTATATATATTTTTAGTTAATTTTAATATTTTAAAAATAAATAAATAAATTTTAAAAAATTCTATATTTTATATTAATATTTTATTTTAATTAAATTTGCAGATATTATGATTAAAATATAATTTAATACTTATTTATAAACTTAATTGAATTTTATTATAGAGATTACATTATATTTTAATGATAATATGTAGAAAATTATTTAAAATAATATGTAGAGATTTATTTAAAATAAATAAGAGTACAAGATTAAATTTATTTAAATTTTATGATTAAATTAAATTTTTTATATATTTTAAAAGGATCAAATGGTTAATTTTACTTAAATGTAATTTATAATATTAAAATTTCATTTAGTTTAATTTAATAAAAATATTTGTATGTGAGTTACCCTCCATCTATATGTTTTTTTCATATTTATAAAAATTTGTTATATATATATATATATATATATATATATATAACAATTTTTTATAAATATTTTGATGAAAGGAAATAAAAAATGAGATGAGTTTTTTTACAAATTAAAATTTAGTTGTTCATAAATTAATGTGTAAAAAAAGTTTTTCCATATAGCTTTTTAATTTTATTTTTTTTAGTTCTTACTTCTAAGAGTGTTCATATAGTAATAATTGTTTTTATTTTTCAAATAATTTTGTTATAAGTGTTACTAAATAAATTTTTGAAATATACTCCTAACCTAAACCTAAGAATAGCTATATGCATATTTAAGTAAAATTAGGGTTGGACATTCCAAGAATAATTCACTTTGTATTTCTAAAAGCAAGTAAGAATGGGTTCCAAGAAAGTGAAGAATATATGTGAAATTGAGTTGGTATGTTGTAAAAATTTAACATGTTAACAATTAATGTTTATTTGTATAAATAAATAAATACAAAAGAGAAAGAAAGAAAAACTATAATAAATATGATAAAGAATGTAATGGATAAGAAAGAATAGATGCAAATAAGAGTGTGTCAATTGTAATTAAAATGTACATTTAGAGAAGAGTTTTGAAACAATAAAAATTCTGAAATGAGTAGAAGTGAGATTAGGTTTATCTGAGTAAGAAGACTTAGAGAGTCAACGTCGTGGTGAGCTCAATCTTATCCATGGTTTTATGAAATAGACTTGCTTAAGGTCAAAGTCTTTTGTTGGGTCAATGGTTTATAAATTACGATGGTTAAGAATGTGTAAAAAAATATTCACAATGAAAAGTCGTTGGTTTGAATTATGAAAAAAAAAAATCTGAAAAAAGTGAATTAAAATGTCTCTAAAGATGGATACAAAATGAGAAAAAAGAAAAAAGGAGGTTTGAGATCCACAGTTTTATCTTCTTTACAAACATGCAAGAAATGATAAGTTGCAATGAACACACACGTTATGTTATTATACACATAAATGATGTCTTTATTGTTTCAAATATTTTTGTAATCTATTATGATATTCATAATCGATTGTGGAGTATAAATTTTTTATATAATAAATTTTAAAAAATAATATTGATAATAAATAATTATATACATAATTTTATTAAAATAAATAAATAGAAACATGTAGTTTTTTGTTACAGCAAGTTTCCCTAATTTTGTGTACACAAAGGAAAAGACGTTACAAATTGAAGAAAATAAAGTGATTGTTTGTATCTTACACATACGTCAAATGGTTATGTTATGCTATTTTTTCTCTGTTAATTAATTTATTAGTGTTTTATGGTTCTCAATGTTACAAGTTTCTAGCCATCTAATTAGTATTTTTTGAACCCATTTCATATTTACATCACCGTCTTTTTCATACTTAAGTGTTTTAGACGAACACCACAACCTTCATACGACACCCATTCACAGTATCCCGATTTGGTTTGATCCATTCAAACTTGTAATCACTTCGGTTAACGTCCAAGAAAGCTTTCGTCCTTTTCACCTGTTTGATCATGGATAAAGGGTGGGGGCTTTAGATGCCAAAATAAGAAAAATCTATGGTAGGGTTTCATCATTTTTTATTTTTATTTTTTCTCCAGAACGTGTTCACACTGAATTGTGAAGAAGGAAGACAAAAGTGCTTGGAAGGTCAGAAAGAAAGCGCATGGGTGGTTGAAAATGAGTTGAGAACTAATCATATAAAAAGACATTTTAATGTATAAATCAATTTATAGAGAATTATCGAAAATGAATTATAGGATTTTATATACTACTCAAAAGTTAAAAATAGAATGATAATATAATACTAGATTATAATTGATTAAAGATAATGAGTAAATATATTTTTAAAGAAAAATAATATATAAAATACAGGATATATAAAATAAGGTTGGATTAAATTGGAAGGGAGGTCAAGTTTTAGGAAAGTGGAATAATATAATATTGAGAATTTAAATGTAAATTTGAAGTTTAATATAAGGTAAAAATAAGAAAATTAAATAATTTTTAAATAGAAAAAATTCATAACTTAATATCATAAGATTTTGAATTAATAAGATTTTGAATTAAAAATAATGTGACAGGAAAATATGATTGATTAAAGTTTTTTTTTATTTAGTTTATCATTTAAACTGTAACAACCAATGGGTCATCTTGCAGTGATCACTGAGAGTTAAAATATCCTCTTCTTAGGTGGTTGGGTTTTCTTAAAAAGGTGTCAACATTGTATACTATTACTCTTTTTATCAGTTTTACATTATTTTGTTATTCGAGGTTCTTAATTTCTTCATAGTTCTATTATTAATATTTGTCCATATATTTCTTAATACTCTTGACTATTACAGTGAAATTCATGTTTGAATTCCATATAATCTAGCTTTGAATTAAAAACATAGAATAAATTAAGTATAAAAAAATATATTTTTTTATTGGTGTCATGATATCTAACTTTTTAATCATTTCATATCACACACCTTAAAATATTTTAATTTTTTTATACATTATAAATATGAAATATTTACAATTTTATTACATCATCGTATACTATGCATCACTTTTAATAATATAATATGAGAATCATTTATTTTAAAAATAAAATTAGATAGTTATATTTCTTCTTTATCATTTAATATTTGATAATTTAATAATTAAAATAAATTATTAATATAGATTGATTATAAAAAAAAAAGAATAGATTTTTAATTTTTATTATTAAAACAAATAAATATCCCATGAAATGACATTATATAAAATGATTTAAAATTAGTTTTATTACAAACAATGTTTTCCTTTCTCTCAATTCTGGTTTGCTCCTCCTGTAAGCCCTTTCAATGTGCAGTAGATACTAATATTTATTTTCATCCTAATCAGCTTAGAATTGAACTTCAAGCAGTGTTAAGTAAGGTGATTAAGTTGTCATTGTCAAAGATTATTGTGACAGATTGTGCTGTATCTTGGTTTTCGTTTTTTTCTGAGGAGCCATGTACACTGTTTTGTTATTGCTCCTTGGTCCATTTTTTCAGATTAAAATATGTTTTATTATATTCGAATTGATGAACCATACAACAAACAGTACAGTCATTCTATCGATTCCAATATTCCATTTTCAGAACTAGTGAATGCTTATGCAATTTCTAAAACAACCATTCAATTTTAATTTTCTTTATTTTGCCCTTTCAAAAATCTTTGTTTTCTTATGAACTTTTTTGCTGCGGTGTCAGCTCACCATGTCTGATTCTCAGAACGAACACCAACAGACTTAAGCGTTGTGCAATGTACACCTGTATTTCATAAAACCAATTTCTGAATTCTTAATTCTATAGCAACATTGCCATCTTTTTGAGTACACTGTTTTACACCACAAAATAATGTACATATTATATTTTTGTGCTTCAGAACTTCTTTTTTCTGCTAAACTATAGCAAGAGGACAGGCCAAAACTTAACAAAGAAAGGAAGAAAAAAAGGAAACTCCAATCGAAACATAACTCCTCTTCTTCAAATCCAGCCACTATGTTCTTTTCTTGATCTCTTTTATTGTCCATCAAACTACATGATGTTCCACTACTTAGCAAATAACACAGCCATTTGGATTCTCTTCCACTGTTCTGTAATAGTAATATGGATATTGTTGCTGTCTAGTTTGGTTGTAATATGCTTCATACATCTTCAGAAGTTCAGCATATTCCTCCTTTGGATCTTTCTTGGCATCTGGTTTCTTATCCTCTTTCTTGGGTTCCTCCTTTTTCTCCTCCTTGGCTGGTCCAACTGAAAGCATCTCAGCATGGCAGAATTTTCTAAGCTTTCCCACCACACCAACAGGATCAACATCCCCAATTATGGTCATTTTCTGGTCCTTCATGTCCACAGAGACTGACTCAACCCCTGAACAAATCACCCCAAAAGCATTCAATTCAGTATACCATATAGTTTTACCCTTGAATAACAAACAAAGCGTAAAAAAACAGATAATTTAAGATGAGAAAGATGGTTGGATGTTCGGATTCCTTACCTGAAATACCAGATACTGATTTCATAGCCTTTTTCTTGATTTTGTCATCATAGAGTTCCACCTTTAGCACCACTTTCTGTCAGACAATAATTAGACAACTTTTAGGATCTATTGTTGTAATCATTTCTAAGCATGAAGATTTCAAAACAAATTATCACTTGAACAGTAAAAGGAAAATGAATAAAAAGGTTCAAAGCAAGCCAAGGTTGCAATTTCAACACTAAAACTTGATCTCAAGAATTTCGAATATCAAATAGTACTTCAGAAGAGCAAAAGTAGTAGAATTTTGGAAACCATGTTTGCGAATTGAGGATGGAAACAGAGCAAAACTCACATAATTTTAAGAATTGTATTTATATGGTTCTTAAGGAGAGAAAACCTGAAAGGGGTACAAATTCTTACCTTCATATTGGCTCAAAGTTAGGAGCTTTCTAGTGAAAATCAGAAGGGGAAGGAAAGGGGTGTCTGAGAGAGTTTTGGAGAAGGTGAAGAGATCGTTCTAATTGAATTGTTAAAAACTTGTAGCTCACAAGGTACTTATATAGTATACATAAGGCTTGTTACAATAGAGACAAAGTCAACTAAATGACTCAAGTAGTGTTTGGTAGGGACATATAGTCAGCTTTATACAGCCATGGAATCGTACGTTAGACCCCAAAAGGCATTATGGAGGGTAGTAAAGTCTTCATTTTTGGTTTTGTTAATTGCCACGAAAGAAACATCATGTATGGATTCCAGAACATTGGGTCCCTGCACTGCAAATCATGCTCCTGAATTTCTTTGAAGCTCTCAATCTGCCAAACTGCATCAGTTTTATCTTCTCACATCTTTTGTAAATTATCTCTATCTTAAATTGACTATATTTTTCTTGTTATAATTTTAGATATATATTTTTATATATATCTTTTAAATTGTATATAATGTAATGGTTTTCAACATTTCTCACTTCAAATATTGCCAGAGTGTAAAAAAAGCACAACTTCCACTGGTTGACAAGTAAAGCATATTAATGTCTCAGCAACATCACACCCAAGAATGTTCTTTCAATCATTGAAGTTTTTGAGCTTGTAGATAAAATGAATGTTTCAAAATAGTTCAAACTATCAGTAACTGATTGGATCATGTTATCAGATATCAGAGATAAATGTTATTATTGACCTTGCTCCAAGTCTGTGTTGAAAGAGAGTTTCAGAAATTTGAACAGGACTTGAAGTCTTCAACACCTCTTTGGTGTCTTTATCTAGTCATAATTTTTTTATATCTGAATGAGTATTCTAAAAATTCTTCATAACATTATACCATGGGAATTTTATCAAATGAACAATTTTTGAATGAGTTAATAACATTTCACGGTTTTGAACACTTAAATTCAAGTCACCCTGACAAATTTAATAAAAACGAAACAGTAACAAACAGGTGGAAACTTGTCTGCACCAGGAATTCAAATTCAAAGGTTGAAAATAATAGAGGGAAGAGGATAACTTTTTAATTTTAAATGTAAAAAATAAAATTATATTTATAGCAGCAAAGAATATATTAGAATAATAATTGGGTTGTGTTGGATTTAAGAGTTTAGAAGATTTTTAAAAAATATATATATATAAAAAAGTTTTATGATATTGAATCAATACTTTTAAATTAAATAAATACATATTTAGCATTCAATTAAGAGTCTTTTCAATTTATAAAAAAGGTTTGTAAGTACTAAAAAATATATAAGTTTCGATAAATTAATTTTTTAAAAGTATTTTGATGTATTTTAAATAACTTTTTAGTAAAACATATAAATAGTGGACTAATTAAACAATCTTATTCAAAATTTTAAGATTTTTTAGACTTTGTTTTTTTCTTTCTCTTATCACATTATATTTTCTCTCTTTTTTATATAAACATTTATGATACTTGATAGTTTTTATTCAGGAAGAATGTTGTCAACATAACATTACAGTATTAATAGATGGTTAAAATAATAATTTTAAACATATGGTTTAGATATAGAAATGAAAAAAATATTTAAAATTCTTTATGAATATAAAATGAGTAGTTTAAGAATATATTTACTGGTCAGAATACATACATTTTAATTATCTGCTTGGTACGTATATGAATGTTATAATATTCATACAGTAAATATTTGCTATTTTTATTTGAATTGAAATTATTAAAATAAAATTATATGTGAGAAAAATATTAATAATTAATAAATTATTTAGAATTAGATTTTATCTATTTATGTTTCTATTTAAATTTATGAAATTAAAATTATTTAAAAAAATAAATGTATACTTTATATTATAATTTATTAAGATTTATATTTTATATTAATTTATTTATACTAATATTTTACAATGTAATTTTATCTGAATTATATTTTAAGATAAAATAAATTATTTATAAGAAAACATTAATCAATAATTATTTAGAATTGACTTTTATTTATTATGTTTTATATTTAAATTTATATATAGCTATTTTTTGAAAATATTAATTTATTTAAATTTATATTTTATAAATATTATTTTATGTATGCTAATATTTTATGATATAATTTTATTCGAATTATATTTTAAGATAAAAAATTATTTGAATTCATATTTTAAAAAATATTTTTAATATTTTATTTCAACATTGTCCAATTAAGAAAAAAATCAGCAAAAATATTTCTAAACTCAATTTTTAAACATTACCAAAGTAACGTTGAATTTTATTATTATTATTATTATTATTATTATTATTATTGTTATTATTATTTTGAAGTTTCTATGTTACTTCATCATACCTTGTTTTTTATTCATTATTAGGTCATCCTCGAAAACCGCGTAGAACTTCTACGGTAGAAGCTTCTTCTTCTTATTTTCAGGTCGCTGACATGTTGACCAGGTCAATGCAATCTAGAACATTCAAGTGTTTCTCACTTTGCGATCACGAATGGTAGAATATAAGGTTAAATAATTTTTTATACTCTTCCTTTTTTAAACTCCTCATCTTTTTTTTTTTTTTTCCTTCTTTTTAAAAGTTCTTCCTTTATGAAACTCCTTCCTCCTTTTTTTAAAAACTTTTTTTCCTCAAAAAGTCTCCTCCAACCATAGCAACAAAATCTTGATGTAAAAAATAAAAATAAAAAGAATGTTTCTCAAAGCTAATAACATTCCTCTCCTCAACATTATCTCAATGAGTAATTACCACTTCATATCTCCTATTTTTCTATGTAAATATATCTCATGTATTTTTTTATTAATTATATGTTAATTTTTTTAAAATAAATAAAAAAACTATCTTTAATGTGTTTATTAGTATTTATATTGTGCCTACAAAAATATCAAAACACAATGACTTCAAAACACAATCACATGACACTCCAGTGATGCATAGGTAAAAAAAAATTAGTATTTACTTTTTAAATAATATCACATATTGTAGAGAATATAATTATATATTGATTATTTTCAAACAAGTCTTTCTAAAATTAAAGGAAATATTTTTTTAGTGGTTAGTTTTTATTATTTAAATATTTCTTTTAGTTAGTTTTAAAAACGATTTTATAAATATATTATTATGTCTAAAAATAGAAAACAGGAAAAGTAATTATATATAGGTATCACGGCAGAATATTCGAGGTTAAGACAAAAACTAAGAAAGAGTGAATTGGTTTTTTATAAAAATTAGTTTTTTAAAAAATTTCGCAAAATTTTACCGATTAAAAGGTATTGATTCTTTCTTTTAATATAATAAAGTACTTGAAAAGTAAAGAGACAAGAGAAGAATATCACACAAGTATTTTATACTGGTTCGGATTAAAAGATCATACGTCTAGTTGTTAATCACTCTAAAAGAGGATTAACTCAGTCAATAAAATAATGGTTCAATATGATAAACAGATTACAAATATAAAGGATTAGAAAACACGTCTCTTAAGTCACATAAGAGATGAACATCTTCGTTGAAGCCACAAAGAATGAAGACAGTTTTCATAGAGACAACATAACACTCAATCCACTGAGAAACTCACTCAGTGATTTTTATCGTCTTTTGCCCACACTAGGTTTCCAAAACCCATTTTTGCTCAATACTCAGTTTTTTCAGCAAACACAACTCTTAACTTCTGAGTATCAAAAATGTTGTTTTCAGAGAGTATGTGAGACTTTTTAAATAGAGTTTTTCCAAAATTAGGTTAAAATTCGAATTTCAAATTCATAATTGTCATAAATAATCGATTATCCTTTGTGATAATCGATTATCATAGTGCAATTTTGATAAAAATGAAACTTTTGTGAACAAATTAAGTGCTGACTATTTTGGATTCTATTTTTACATACTCAAGATGACTAAATAGAGTTATTATAAACTATTATAAATGTGTATGGGTCTTTTAATCTTGAAGTTTTTTGTTCTTGTATCATCATCAAAATCTTTTAGACATCATATTCTTACATTTTCAACATATATATATATATATATATATATATATATATATATAAATATAAATATACTTTATAAAATAGGAAATAAGAAAATAGTATTGGGTTTATCACGGGAGAAAAGTAAGAAACTTTTTTCTCATCATCTTTATTTCCGGATAACGAGAGTTTGCAATTCCAACTCTTCTCACGAGTGCACGTAGATAGAAAGTGTTGTGTTAACCTCGGGAGCGAACAACGTTAATGAGTTACACGTTGACCATATCGGAATTTCATTTTCGAGACATTTTCGGGACGAGTAATTCTTCTACGACACAACTATCTTGATTTCTCTCTTCTACTAAGAATTATAGATTTTTGTTTTACTAAGTAATATAAAAAATACTTTTTTCAAGAATAATTTCATCAGCAACAAAACTAATATAATTTAATCTCGTATAAATTATAATCTAAATAAGTGAAATTAAAATATATCTAATTCTGGATGAAGAATATTTTGAAAACTTTCGGATCGTTAATCATAATGGTCTGGTCTGGTCTGGATGAAGAGACAACATATGGCTATTATTTTGCAAATGAAGTTGAGATTGGGAAATCTATGTGGTTGCATGTCGCGTGACGTAATAATCAACTCAAGTCAATCTAGTAAACTCTTAAATATATATAGTCTTCAAATCTTCACTAGAGTTTCAGTTTTTCACTTAATTCACGAGGCAAAGACCGTGTCATCTTAACTACCCTACACAGTTCCTTCGTAGAAAGTGAACCAAGGCAAAGGTGTAATCATTGAAGTCTTTTTATCATCTTTTTTTCAAATCACGCGTCTGCTACGGAAAATGGTTGTGCATCATCTTTTCTGCTTTCGTGGTTTATTCATCACAGAAAACATAAATTATTATTTTATAAGTGAATCATATTTTTATTATTTAATTTGTGTATAAATTGATATAATTTGTATATATAAGGAAAATTGAAATAATAGAATATTTTAATTAGTTGTTAGTCACAAAATTATCTTAAGAAGACTTGACTCAATTATTCCATTAACATATAAACATGTAGAAGAAAAGAATAAAAAAATATGAATACAAATACTTTGTTATTAAAATTATATTTCACCACCTCACTCTCTTTATCTATAAGTTTATCAAATAAATGTTCTCTTTGTTGTCATGATTCTTTCTTATAAATAATTACACTTTAATCTCTTAAAGAACCACACTCTCTTTATCTATAAGTGATATTTACTAATAATGTTTCCATGCTTTCATGGCTATTGGGTTGTCTGAGAGAAGAGTCTGGATAGGTTAACTTTACTCCTTCCATGTTCCTATATACTTGTACTTATCAAAAGAGTTTTCAAATATTATATATATCAATTAAAAAAAATATAATTAATCTTCTTTTCCTTATAATTATAAAAATTAAATCTAAAACTAAAAAGTATACTAAAAAGTGCTTTAAAAAATAAAACAAGTGATTGTTGTGCTTAACAAATTAAGGATAAAGTTGGTAGATTTTTTGCTTTCATATTTTATTCACCATAAAATTTCAGATGATAACTTCAAAAACTATATTGATACAAACTGAAATTAAGATCACACAAATTCTGGTTAAGAGATTGTTTACCCAATCCTCGATTTTCTATCTTTGATGTTGATTTTTTTTTCTTACCCTTTCTCCTTAGTTTGATTCTACAATTATTTTCTTAATTAAGTCAACTCCTTTTTTTTTTCTTTATTAACCATGGTATTTATAAACCATCTTGAGGCTAAAAAACTTGTTCAAATAAAAAAAAATTGTCCAAAAGATTTTTGAGCTTGAATTTAGGAATTTAGAAGATTGGGAAAACAAAATTCACAGAAAATTGATGAAATTTGGTGAAACTTACTTTAAAATACTGGCTCACACTGCTTGAATGATTGCAAAAGGGTGAGATGACGATAGTATGAAAGTGTATAAATACACAAAGATTGAAAATAAAAAGCTAAAGAAGAAAATAAATAAATAAATAAAAAGACAAAAATATAAGAAAAAAATTGTCTAGAAAAAAAATGGGGTATATAAATTAAGATTGTTATAATATTAATTAATTCAAATACAAATCTAATAAAATTAAGACAATATGAATTAATATTGGTCCAATAAAATATAGTTAAAAAAATCTGAATTAAAAAATTTTATACTTTTAATTTTGTTCTTTTATTTTTATTTATTTTTTTTGCATATATTTAAGTCAAAATACAATATTTATTTTCTTTTCACTGATATTAGATTTAAATTATATCTTTTAGTGTTTTTATTGAAACTGGTATAAAAATATTATTTAACAATAAAAATAAAAATTTATAAAAAAATATATACTACATAATTTCTTTAACTTTATTTATATTGAACCAATATTAATCTATTTTATCTTTTTTTTTATAAATTTTAATTTTTGTTGTTAAAAAATATTTTTTATATACAAATTTTAATAAAAACACCAAAAAGATATAATTTAAATCTAATATCAATGAAAAGAGAATAAAAAATGTATTAAATATATGTGCAAAATAAATAAATAAATAATAAAATAAAACAAAATTGGATGTTAACGGAAACAAACATTTTAGAATGTTAAATTTTAATTCTATTTTAGAGTACAGTACGTTATGCCTGTAGGAAAGAAAATGGATAAGGTGTTAAAATTTCACTCAAATTCTTATTAAAAGTAATTTATACTATAAAGAATTTATTTCTTTATGACAAGTTTTAAGTGAGACAAAAATAATTCACCAAAAATACCCAAAGAAATATAAAACTCATAATATAATATGAAAATTTGAAAACAAAATTAAAAGACAATTAGAATAATCTAAAAAAATAATTACTACTAAAAATTACGTAACTAAATAAGATTAATCATTGTTGTAACCTTTCGTCGTATCCTTTAGCTACTTAGTGCCTTCACCTACTGCTAAGTTGTAATCTTCTTGTTTTTAAATAAAATAAGTTCTATGCGACTTTCTATTTAAATTCAAAATAACAAACAATAAGAAGACGAAGACATTCACAGTATTATAATTAATTTGCCATAATCAAGAACTAATATTACATGTGTGCCAACACCAACAAGAAATATATGACTCTAAATCAAAGAGGTAAACAACATGAGGCAACAATAACCAATGAACGTCATTTTATGCATATTTAGAAATGCACATCATCAATTTATATTATAACACCGTTCATTGATCAAGAACCAAGAAATTATGAGCAAAAGAAAAAAACTAAAATAACAACAAATATGTATTGATGGAATTGGTGGCAAAGTTTCGAATGGAATCAACACGGAGTGATGGATTTATCTGCAGAATTAAAGACAGATTCATTCAATAGACGGATTTTCATAATAATCTTGCTATCTCAATTATGTTATCGGAAAAAGTATGGTGAGAGAAGAATTATATTAAAATTGAAAATAATCGATGTATATTCATATAATATATACATTCACCACTTTCATAAAATTATTATAGAAATATAATATTTATAATCGAAAAATTAGTCAAATTACTCCATCTAATGAAGATAATTATGTAATTTATGAATTATTATTTAACATAATCATCTAATTCAATAATAAATTTTACATTTAAGACTTTTTTCAATATTTTAAATTGACGGTTATTTTAGTGTCAAAATATTTTAAGTTTAACTTTTTTTATTTTATTTTATTTTATCTCTAATAAAATGAAATCTTATTTTAATATATTTAATGATATAACGGTGAATAAGTTGTAAAAGACATCATGTGTCGATTTATATTATCTTGTTGTAATTTTGCTTCATCTTTGTAACAGGGTTACAAAAGGTGTTATTTTGTTTTGAAAATTATAATATACATAAATAGTAATAAAAATTTGACAAATCATACGTAGAAGAAGTATCAAGAAGTAACATTTTTATTCAAATCTTGGATGTCATCACCTCTATCTCTCTCCATATGAGTAGACCATCAAATTTTTGTGGAAGACATGTTACAAAATCGCAAATCTAATATACATCACACACTAATAACAGTAAACCATATATTACTGTACACACCATAATCTTCAATCTATTAGATCATGCAAAATACTATTAAAAGCAGCAGAATGATTCTGCCTTTTTTATCATATTTTCTAATCTTCAATTTAGCAGATGACACAGCCATTAGGATTCTCATCGTAACAGTAACATTGACTATTCTGTGGTGTCATCTGATAATAAAGAGGATAATAGGCTTCATTGAATTTTAGAGGAAAAGTTAACATTGCTGGCTCCTCCTTCTCCTCTTTTGCTGGTCCAACTGAAACTATTTCAGTGCGACACAACTTTCGTAGCTTGGTCACGGCATTCACTGGATCAATGTCACCCAACAAGACCAATTTCATGTCTTTAACATCAACAGCAACTGAGTCAATCCCTGAAGTTAAAAAAATTTGTTAAAAATCATTGGATACTTGACACCGTATGATAGTGATTTTGTTTCAACCAAAAACCATTGTAGCAGGTTAAATATTTGAGACCTGAAAGTCCAGATGCTGTCTTCATAGCTTTTTGCCTCATTCTATCACCATGTAAGTCCATCTTCAACACTACTTTCTGTGAAAGAACAAATCAAATTAAGAGCTATTAAAATCCAATAATAGAAAGGAGGAAAATTTGCCTCATCACATGCATGAGAGTTTATTTCTGACCTTCATTAATGCAAGCTTCTGATAGTGCTATAAAGCAAGAGTTGTTTGGCTGAGGAAGTGCAAAAAAATGTTATCTGAGTTGAAATATTAAGAGGTCGTTTTTATTAAGTTGTGCTGAGAATGGTTGAGATTGAGTAATATTTATAGTAGCATATGGTGGGACTGAGACATATAGTCAAGTGGAGTCAACCAAGGTCAAATAGTGTAATTTTGTCTTTCATCAAAACTTAAAACAATTTTTTTGGCCACACACGGTTGTAGTAAACCGTGTCATCTTTAAAAATTGCATCTTCTACCTACCCTACGGTTCCCACGTAGAAAGTGATGAATCAATTTATAAATCTTAATATCACATAAAGAGTGTAATAATTGAAGGCTTCCTTTTTATTATTTTTTCTAAAGTATAACGTGGTTACATCACAAGAACACAAGATAAACATTAAATAATAATGATGTGATGTAGCATTATTAGTAGAATTTGTTTTTTTATATTACAAAAGTTCTTCTACGTTCGTTTTGCAATGTGATATATGATATATAAACTTTTTTTTTTTTTTTTACGTTAATTGTATAACTGATACAAAAAGTATCTCTTTGGTGATAAGTATAAGAAATCTTAAAATAATTAACGTAAAAAATAGTTTGCATCAACATGAGATTAAGTTGAATCAATGATCTTTAATATTCAAATTTAAAGTTTGCATCAACATGAGATTTAAGAAAAAAATAATAATTTCTAGTCCAAATGAATCCTATTATTTGATTGAAACAAAATTACATCTGATAAAAAATAAACTTAGTCTGTAAAACCAATTACTAAAAATGTTCTTATTAATTACATCCTCTTCTATCTTCTCTCCTCTTCTCAATCAAAACCACCCTAGACATTCATAATTTCAGTGCCACCTTAAAATACTCGAAACATTACAAACTTTATAGAGTACTAAGAATTTTTTAGAACCGGATTCACCATTTAATAGACGAAAAATATGAGTTAAAGGTTTAAAAAGTTTAATCGAAGTTAAAATTGAATTTAATAAAATAAAATTTTTATAATATAATAAATATATAATAAGTTTATTAATAATAATTTTTTTATAAAAAAAATAATAAAATTTACCATCATAAATTAGAATGAATATTAATAAAAATATATTAAAAAGTATAAGATAAATAATTATTAAAATAAAATAAAAATATAATAAAATAATTATTATTTAAAGTTAATATAACTAATATAAAATAAAATAAAAATATATTTTTTATATAAAAAGTTGCAATTTTCAGATTTTATTTATGGTGTCAATGTTTTCCTTAATGATTACATGAAATTATTTATTTTTATATAAATTGTCAAAATCATTTTCTAACTCTCATCACAACTTTTAATACTCATCTATGTTACACTTTTTCATTTAAAATAGTTTTAAAAATAAAGTTATCAAACGAGTTTATTTTCTAACTTATTTTTAAAAATATTTTTTCAAAATTATCTCTAGAACTATTTTTAGAAACTAAAATAAAATTAAATTAAATCAAAGTTCAAAATAAAAGAGAAAATTTAATGGATTAAAAAAACAATATTTTTATTTTTATTTTTAATTAGATATTGTTTTAGCATATTTTTATCTTAATATTTTTTTCATAGTTCTAATTAAAAAAAATTATCTCAAATTTGTATATACTTGATATTTTTCCCTTCTTTCACTTTCTATACAACCAAACGATCTATTACAATATAACTTCAAACTTTATTTTTTCTTTTTTAAACCAAATATACCAAACACGCAATTGTTTGTTTATAGTGAAAAAGGAAGAGATTGATTAATGAAAGGAAACCAACTAACCATTTTATAGTTTGGTTTCAAGAAAAGATGAAAAAAAAAAAAAACTAGAAACAACATTCTTCTCACTCATATACCATTCATTCCAAACTTTGAGGGTAAAAAAAAAAAGATAAAGGTTGAGGAGCATAAAAAAATTCAAAATAACCTAATTTTTTATATTTTTTACTAGATTTTTTTTTCTTTTACACACAACTAAACAACTTTTCAAATCCAATGAGGGGTGAAAAATAATATATATATATATATATATATATATATATATATATATATATATATATATATATATAAAAGACGTAGACAATTCTCCTTTATTACTTTTCTTTTTTCCTTTTTGAAAAAGATAAGTTAGGCTTATTATTTTTTATAATATAATCAATTATTAAAGTAGAAGATATTTTACATTATTAAATATATAGATGATAATAATAATAAGATGATAAAATATAGAAGATTTTAAATTTCAAACTGTGAAAATAGTATTATGAATATAGTATCCAGTCAAATTTTGTTAGTTATTAGTTATTATTAACTTATTAAAATTTAATATTAATAAGGTTTATTATTATGTATAAAATATTCTCAGTTTTAAAATTTTAATTTATCATAATTTTATTTTTAAAATATATTTTAATAAGTTAAAAAATAAAAGAAGATATATATCCTAAATGAAATGACAAATATTGATTATTGATTTTCAAGGATTAAATAATATATTATTAATAAATAATAAATAAATATAAAAAATAAAAAAATATGAAAAAGAAGAGAAATTAAATTTATAAATATATATATATATATATTTAATAATAATTTAATTTGGATAAAATAAAATTATAAATATTAATATTAATATAAATTTTAAAATTTTGAGAATAATAATTAAATTTAAATGATCAAAATCATTAAAATTAATATAAGTTAAAAAAATTTAAGAATATAACGCTGTTTCCCAAAAAATTGCCTAAACGTAATTGTCACGTGATAATATTTACTATTTTATCGTATTAGGAGATGACACAACTTTCAACACTGATAATATATTGAGTTTACGTGATACAATTTTAATAATGAAGGATACTTTTTGCGGGTCAAAGGGAAACTAGATGAATGTGACACCACTTGCCAATTCACTGGATGAATAAGATAAGATCAATTTCTTCACTAGTGAAATAAAGACTTTTTATGTCACTTAAAATGAGTTTTTTTACGTTGGTTAAAGAGGCAACATAGATACAGGGGTCATAGAAAGTAGGACTTTTTACGTCGATTATAATGAACCGACATAGAAAATAATGGACTTTCTACGAAAGTACCTAGTACATTAGAGTATAAAATTAGATCAACCACTACACTAATACGATTTTTATTTATTTATTCATATTATATTTTTATTATACTTTATAATATATTATTTTATTATCTGTTTAAGAGATTTGTGTCTAGCAAAATTCGAACCCAGTACCTTAGAGTTGGAGACCGATACTCCAACCACTAAACTACTACGAATTTCCGATACATAACTTACAAATAAATTATATTTATATACAAAATATATAAATACAAATATATTTATATATTTTGATATATAAATATTTATATACTTATATATTTAATTTTTTTTATTTAATATACACTTTCTATGTCGGTTAAATTTCAACCAACATAAATATGTCGAGTTGAAATTTAACCGACATAAAAAGTGAATTTGCCCACATACCATGTCGGTTATATAATAACCGACATAAAAAGTTCATAATATTATTACAAAAATGCCACTGCCCTATATACTATGACAGGTGGATTACAACCATGATAAAATGTCGTCATAGAATCATATTTTTCCACTTTGTCTTTCAGTCAACATAAACACGTTTTCGTTCTTCAATTGTTTGTTAAAAATCAATGAACCCTTGTGTAGACATGGATGTTTTTTCTTGAAACAAAAGCAAAGTTGTAGTATGGTTAAAATTTTGATACCTGTCTTCTTAGCTTTTTGTTTGATTCTATGATCATGTATGTCCACCTTTAACACTATTACACTCTGTTAAACACAACAAATCAAAAGCTGTTAGCACCTAATAAGGAACTGAAATTTAATTAATTCTATAAAACGGGAGAATAAAATTTACTCATATATATCTTAATCTTATCTTATTTTAGTTGATATAGAATTTTATATATATAAAAAAAAATCATTGATTACACTAGGTATAAACTTTCCTCATTGATTATACAGTGTAAATTTTGCATCCTCTAACAACCTTTCAGAATCAATATCTTGTAGAAATTTGCCCTCTCCACTGGGTAGAGAACTGATATTTACCAGAAAGTGGAAAATCTTTTAAATTGGTCAGATGAGCTTTTGCTTTGTTTACTCGGACTTCTTTCCTTCTGGTCAAGGTTTCTTTTTTGCGTTTACTCGCTCTCATTGATGTCTTTCTTTCATTTTTAATGCACAAGTGCATAACGTAGGGTCCGTTTGGGAAAATGATAGTAAATTAACGGTGCTTCGTGGTTGTGTCCCTCCAAAAGAAATACTAATTGTTTTATGCTTTGAAAAGGATTATTTCTCTTTTTAACACTGTTACTATTTTGGTAGGCTCACCATTCTTATTTTTAAGAATTGAAATTAAAAATAATTTATATATCATTTTATCTTAATTTATCGAGACATTTTTTAAAGATAAAATTGTAATGAATTAAAATATTAAAACGAACAATATCCTCGGACATGATAATTAACTTTAATACTACTATCATAATAGATATGAGGTCAGGAAACTCTCGTTCTTATATGAAACATTAACACTATCGTGAGACTGAGAATAAAGTTTCGCTCTACTCATACTTAAGTCCTTGATAGAGGACTATGTTTTGGTATGCTCATGAGTCTTACATAATTTAGAAGTCAAAGTCAATAATAGTTTATTATAGATCCCAAATCTTGTCAGACCTTACAATAAAGTTCAGAAATCCTCGTTTTTGAAGATGGACAAGACTTCATAGAACTCCTAGTAGTGTTCACTAGGCTCCATTTAAGAAAAGGAGGATTTTCTTAGAAAATAAAAAATAAAATTTTGTCAGAAAGACTGAGATGGTCGTCCCACATCCCAGACGATCGTCCCACCCTCTTCAGTAGCCTGGGATGACCGTCCTAAATCCTAGACGGTCGTCCCACCTTCCTTGGTGGCTTGGAACGGTCGTCCCAAATCTCAGACGGTCATCCCACCCTTTTTTGTAGCCTGGGACGACCGTCCCAAATCCCAGACGGTCGTCCAGCCTGACAAAATCCGGGACGACTATCCCGGACTCCTGGGTGAGCGAGCCTATAAATAAGACGTCATTCCACACACACTTTCACACATTCTCACACCTAGAGACATTTTTAAACATCTCTAGACACCGGGTGATCATTCCGATTGTCTATTTAGACCAAAATTGGTTAAGGAAGTCTCTTTTGAGACATCCGACTCTCAGAAGTTTAATATTTTTACTTGTTCGAGGGAGGAGAGCTCATGTACTATGAATGGACTACCAAAAAACATTCTCAAGTTTAAAGATTTATAAAAGCTTGCTTCGGAGGTTATTCTCAATCCCTTATTCTTTTATCACTTTTCTTTATGTGCATTAGAAATTAGGGTCATGTAGATATTTAATAAATACTGCAAAAAAATAAATAGGATAAAAGCGTAATTTCTAGAAATCTTTATTTTCTGAACTAATCCATCATAGGGAACCCAAAAGGGGTGCTGTGGGGTGCTAACACCTTCCCCATGCGTAACCACTACAAAAAAAAGCCTATTACCTACGGATAAAAATCCGTAGGTAAATTTTACATTACCTACGGATTTCTATCCGTGAGTAATTATCCATTACCTACGGATTTCTATTCGTGAGTAATTATCCGTAGGTAATTATCATCCGTGGGTAATTCCGTAGATAAATTATATTAAACTAAAAGAATTGTCAATAACAAGAATCGAACCCAGTACCTTAAAGTTGAAAACTGATACTTTAACCACTAAACTATTAGGATATTTTAATAATAATTTACAAATAAATTATACTTATGTTTATTCGATTAGTAAATATATAAATATAAAATATATAAATATATAAATATATAAATATATAAATATATAAATATATAAATATATAAATATATAAATACATAAATATATAAATACATAAATACTATAAATACATAAATGCATAAATATATAAATACATAAATATATAAATATATAAATACATAAATATATAAATATATAAATACATAAATATATAAATACATAAATACATAAATACATAAATATATAAATACATAAATACATAAATATATAAATATATAAATATAAATATATAAATATAATATATATATATATATATATATATATATAATATATAAAATATATAAATATATATAAATATAAAATATATAAATATAAAATATAATATTTTATATTTATATATTTTATATTTTATATTTATATATTTTATATTTATATATTTTATATTTTATATTTATATATTTTATATTTATATATTTTATATCTATATATTACGGATAAATATAAATATAATTTATTTGTAAGTTATTATCAAAATATCCTAATAGATTAGTGATTGGAGTATCGGCCTCCAACTACGAGGTACTTGGGTTTGAATCCTGCCAATGACAATTCCCTTAATCTTATAATAATTCAAAGTTCGAAAATATAATAAATAATAAAAATATAATATAAAGGGGAGGGGGTCCTAGGTAATAATAAAAAATAAGGGAGGGGGTTGTAATAAATAAAAATATTTTGTTTAGGTGAGTGCATTACCTATGGATTATAATCCGTAGGTAATTACCTACGACCAAATTATATACGAATTTCCTACGGAAAGAAATCCGTAGGTAAAGTGACATTACCTACGGATTTTTGTCATTACCTACGGATTTTACCCGTAGATAATAAACGTTTTTTTTGTAGTGAACTAAATCCTTTATCCGACTCTGGTTATAATGGTAAAAGTTGGTTTTTCTTAACCAACGCCTTTTTTCTTTCTTTTTTCAATGTTTCTGGTTAAAACATTGGTGGCAGCTCCATAGAACCCATTTTGCGAAAACCTCACTTTTAAGGTTAGTCCGGTTATCGGACATCCTAAAAGTGATAATCACTCGCACCTTTCGTTCCCCCCTCCGTGGGGGACTGTGGTGACATTTATATACATTATCTCTCAACTCATCAAGACACATTTTAAAGACAAAACTGTGACAGACTAAAACTCTAAAATAAACAATACCTCAGAAATGAGAATTGACCCTAATGATACTATCATAATAGGACCATCTTGACCATTGATAATAATTTCTGAGGTCTTATGAGATAGCTCTGATATTGGTGAGAGGGGTGGAGTCGACACTCGTTCATATTTTTTTCAAATCTACGAAGTGCTCAAGGGGAGGAGAGACATGGGGTGATGTACCACTCTTAATCGCTTTAGGCTTCACGATTTGATCTTATCGAGTTTGAGGACTGATGGAAGCTCGATTGAGCCCATCTCTTATTTTTCTATAGTCAAACTTATGCCCCATTAGTTCTACGAACAAAAGAACGTAGGTTATGAAGAATGACGAAAGCTTAGATAAACGACTTATCACAATATAACTACCTATAAGCATAGATAGTTTATTCTCGACTAAGGGAATATTTATTAGTGTTCTACACAGTGGTGGATCTTCTTGAGAGCTAAGGGGACCGTGACCCCCCCTCCCCCAAAGTTTTGTAACTTTCATGTAATTTATGATTTTGGTCTCCCCAAACTTAATGAATATTTAATATATTTACTTGTATATTTACAATTTTATCCTCTCAACCCCTCCTCAGTTTTGTAACTCTCATGTAATTTATGATTTTGTTCTCCTCAAACTTAATGATCATTTAATATATTTAAGTATATATATATATATATATATATATATATATATATATATCTACAATTTTATCTTTTCACCATTCCATCTTCTTTCTTCGTTTTATATTTATTTATTATTTATTAATAATATATTATTTGGTCCCCCAAGATCAATGGTCAAGATCCGTCACTTGGTTCTACAGTTTATAAGTGTGAGGTAATTGTTTTATCTATTCAATTTCATCTCTATCAATAGAGGACAACAAGTGTTCAACATGAGATTTAAACTTAAGAGGTACTTGTTGCCAATTCAGTGGAAAACGTTGGTGCTATCAAGTTAGGGAGAAGACTCTTTGAAAAAAGTGAGATTTGAAGTTTTTGAATGATTGGGTAAAGGTGGTAAAAATACTACCATATTGAGCTCCATTAAGAAATATCCAACTGATCTGGGTATTATAATTCACTTGGTAAAAATATATAAATTTATTAACACTAGGCTTGATACTTATAATGGAACATAAAATTTGGAAGGCCTTAAGAAAAATCCAACTATTTAGATGAAATTAAGTAAGAGATACATTCAACTTGGTTAACATGACATGCTTTAAATCGCTGAAAGAAAGGTTTATATCTAAGTCTTTAAACCAACACTCAAAGACAAATATAAACTCATCTTTAACAGAACCACTGAAGTAGACTCTTTGAGGACGAACAATGTTCTACAATCATCAAATCTAAATCTTCTTTGGAAGTAATACTGATACATTCACTAGTGCAAAAAGGGGCTTTTACGTCAGGTATTTAGAGCTTTTCACGTCGTATTTAAAATTGACGTTAAAACGGGAGACGTAAATTTACGTCGGACCCTTTAGCCCGACGTAAATTTACGTCAGTTATCAAGACCCGACGTAATTTTGCGTTGCATATACCACTAAACAGACGTAAAAACTTTCAGAAATTAAAAAAAACAGCAAATTTACGTCGCGTATTGGTATATGCGACATAAATTTGTTGTTTTTTTTTTAATTGGGTTGATTCTGTTTTACAACTAAAACCTGCAAATATATATTACAACCAGACAGTTCAAAGGTTCAATTTTCTTTAGCTAGTAATATAATGATGAATAAATATAATGTTATTTTCAAAATTTAAATACAAACAATAATTATGGTATTCACTTATTATAATAAGTTTCTAATCTTAGGATAAATGAACTGCAAAGTCTTTGTTCTGGGTTTTCCACTTAGAACATTAGTTATAGACACGATTCTAAATGAAAAAAAGCCATATATTATTCAATACCTTTTCCATTTTCACTACCAAATTTCAAAAATTCATCAACTCCCTTTTCGTACTCTTCACTAATACGACGTGCATTCATCCAAGTTCGATTCATATTATGTTATAAAGTTTCGTCACTCCTAGATATTCAAAATCTATATTTAAAAATAAATTAATATACAAATAATAAAGCACATATATGGAGTGTGTAAACCGAAAATTCACTCAAACAAAATAATGACATTCCAATAACAATCCAGTGGAGACATTCATACAATGACGTGATTTAGATCCCCAAAAACAATCACGGATTCAATTTGAACATATATCAGGAGACATAGAACACTAACCTCGAGTAAACACGAAAACGATTTCAAACTCGAATCCAATCGGGGAGAAATGTCAAATTCGTAAAATGAGACACAATGTTGATGTTCTTCACTGCCAAAATGATCGAAAATGGTGTGGAAAGGTAGCTATCGTTGTCGTTTTCATTGTCGTTCTAAAAAACCCTTGCGGCGCGAGATGCGGGAGTGGGTATGGAAGAGAATAAAAAGAACTTTTTACGTCGCACACCCTAGCACGTGACGTAAAAAGCCTCTTTTACGTCGCGTGGGGGGTGCGCGACGTAAAAAGTAATACTTTTTACGTCACATGGGGGGTGCGCGACGTAAAAAGTGCTTTTTACGTCGCGCACCCCCATGTGACGTAAAAAGTGATACTTTTTACGTCGTGCACCCCCCACGTGACTTAAAAAGCTCTCTTTTACGTCGCATTGTACCAGGTGCGACGTAAAAGAGGTTTTTAACGTCACCTCCTACAATATGTGACGTAAAAGTTTCACCTCTTATTTACAAAATTGCCACCGCATTTTATTACGTCGAATATTTTGACATGTGACGACAATTGGGTGACGTAAAATGTCATTTTTGCACTAGTGATTGACAAAAACTAAGAACATATATGAAGACAAAAACTTATAAACATAGAAATCAACAACACCTGAAATCTAAGTATACTCAGAAAAGGCAACACGTGGTTGTTTGTCTTTATGATTATACCTCTCTTAAGGAAACCTAGGGGTTAGTCCTCTTGAATGATGTTTGGCTAATTAGGTCGTGGACATTTTCTCATAGGAAACCTCAACGGTATCTCCAATAGGACTTGTCACCGAAACATTTTCTAAAAAAGTTGAAATATTGTGCTCTTCATAAAAACTACTTCCTAACCCTAAAACGGTTCATATTTCTCTCACATATATGGAACCTAACTTACTCTTACCAGAATCAAACATGATGTATCAGTAAGAAGAACGTACCTATTAGATGTAGAAGAAATTCAAGGGAACGCAAACGATATTGAAGTATATAAAAAAAAAAAGCAAGAAGGAAGGCAGAGATATAAAATGACAATTTTTAAATATCTAAAATGTAACTTCTCTTCACTTCGTGATTATTAATATTTTATTATTTTATATAAGTCAATTATAAGTAAATAGGCTATTTGAGTACTCTTAGATATTGAATTATAGCTCGATTTATCTGAACACTTCAGATAAACTTAAACTCGTTCTATCTTCATTCCATTCTTAAAAGAATTTGATCTCTAAATTTTAGGAGCTTGTCTATATATTAGTTCCAAATTCATTAAAATCACTTTATTTATTTAATTATGTTATATTATTAATTATCTTTTATGTGTTATTGTTTAGGCTAACAGATATTATCTTTTTTATTATTATTATCTTCTCAATCTTAAATTTAGAGAATAAACCTTGTATTATCACTAAGTATACTATTATTTTATCTAAAAACAGAATTCAACATTAGAATATTATTTTATAAATAAGTATCTACTCTTTCTAAAATAAGCTATTTTTGTAGAATGAGATTATAAAACATAGAATAAGTGAGAAAATATGCTCTGATTTGTTTTATTGACCAAATGCATATGACTTTTATAAAGCCAAAATACAGCAAAAATAGCTAACTGACCACATTTACAGCAGAATGTGATCCCGAAAAATAAGAAAATACTTGACTAATTATTTCCTAAAATCTAGGAATAGATAACAGCAAAATACTAAACAAACCTAACATTCCCTCCCTTAAACCAATGTTTCTATACTAGTTACACCAAGTAAGCTTCGTAATTTCTCAAACTGCTCCAACTTAAGTGCCTTTGTCATAATATCTGCAATTTGATCTTGAGAGGTGCAAAAACTCAGTTGAACTTCCCCACTATTGACTAAATCTCTAAGAAAATGAAACCTTACATCAATATGCTTGCTCTTGCCATGAAACACCGGATGTTTGGACAGTTGTATAGTAGAACTGTTATCACACATAATTTCTACTCCAGTCTCATGTCTAATTCCAATATGCTTGAGTATCCTTCCAAGCCAAACACACTGACATGCACAAAAGGCTGCTGCCATGTATTCAGCCTCAGTTGTAGACAGTGCAACCACACTTTGTTTTTTTTATGCCCAAGACACTGCTCCTGTACCCAACATAAAGACAAATCCAGATGTGCTCTTCCGATCTTCCAAATCACCTGCATAGTCACTGTCTGTGAAGGCTAGTAGTTTTAGACTACCCGTCTTTTTCTTGTACCAAATCCCGAAGTCCATTGTGCCTTTTACATACCTTAGAATTCGTTTTGCAGCAAGCCAATGTGTTGTGGTGGGTTTTGTCATAAATCGACTTATCAAACTGACTGTATACATCAGATCAGGTCTTGTTACAGTTAAGTACATCAAACAACCTACTAATTGTTTATACAATGTTTCCTCAACCTGCTCCCCTTTTGTTTCTGATGACAGTCTAGTGCCTAACACCATTGGATTCTTTACTGCATTGCTGTCCAACATGCCAAACCTGGATAACACTTCTCGTGCATATCTCCTTTGACAGATAAATATACCATTGTGATTCTGCTGCACTTCAATACCAAGAAAGTGACTCATCTTGCCCAGATCAGTCATAGCAAATTGCAACATCATAGATTGTTTAAATTCATCACACATCAACTTATCATTGCCAGTAAATATTAAATCATCTACATAGAGACTGACTATAAGAATTTTGTTGTCTTGTGACTTGATAAATAATGTATGCTCACTAGAACACTTTTCAAATTTCTCTTGTGTAAAGTAAGCTTCAATTTTTTGATACCAAGCCCGTGGTGCCTGTTTGAGACCATATAATGCCTTTTTAAGTCGATATACCTTCGTTTCTTCCCCCCGTATTTCAAAACCTTCTGGTTGTTGGACATAGATGACTTCCTTGAGCTCTCCATGTAGAAACACACTCTTTACATCCAATTGAAATACTTCCCAACTGTAGTGTGCAACTATGGCTAAGATTACTCGGACTGTATCAAGCCGAGCCACTGGTGCAAATACCTCAGTGTAATCTATTCCATGTCTTTGTGCATAGCCTTTAGCCACAAGCCTCGCTTTATATTTCTCCACCTGTCCCTTTTCATCAAGCTTTGTCTTGAATACCCATTTGACTCCAATGGGTGTAACACCAGGAGGTAATGTAGTGAGTTCCCATGTGTGATTCCTTTTTATTGCTTCTATTTCGCTTGTCATAGCCTCCCTCCAATGCTTACTCAATGCAGCCTCTTTAAAAGTAATTGAATCATTATCAGCCATCATCAACATTGCATTCAAGCAATTTCCTTCACCAAAACCAACTTCATAATCTTCAAACCATCTTGGAGGTCTCCTCACACGTACAACCTCTGCCGGAGATGTATCAGATGGACTAGCATCGGTCCTATTTTCTTCTTCATCATCCGCAGATGTAATTACTGCTGAATGAATATTCTTGGAAGTTTCATCTTCATCTCCACAATGTAAGTGTTGTTGTTGCCTCTTCTCGGTTTCACTCCAATTCCAGCATTCTTCCTCTTCAAACACCACATCTCTACTGATGATGGTGGATTTGGATATTGGATCATAGAGTTTGCAAGCCTTTGACTCATCACTGACCCCCAAGAAAATATAGGGTCTGCTTTTGTCAGCTAGCTTGGTCCGCTTCTGGTCTGGTATATGTGCATGAGCAAGACATCCAAAAATTTTAAAATGTCTTACTACAGGCTTCTTACCACTCCAGGCCTCCTCTGGAGTCATATTTTTTACTGCTGCAGTTGGACTCCTATTTTGAATGTGCATACACCACTTCACGGCATCTGGCCAAAACATCTTAGGAACCTGTTTTCCATGCAAAACAGCTCGAACAGCATTCATAACAGTCCTATTCTTCCTTTCTGCCACACCATTTTGTTGGGGAGTGTAGGAGGCAGTCAGCTTTCTACGTATTCCTTGAAAGTGACAAAATTCTTCAAATTCTTTTGACAAGAATTCTCCACCACGATCTGTCCTGAGACAAGATATACGTGCCCCTGTCTCCTTCTCAACTCTAGCTTTAAACCTTTTAAACATGTCAAAGGCTTCTGATTTTTCATGTAAAAAATACACCCATGTCTTACGAGTAAAGTCATCAATAAAATTCAAAAGATACCTTTTACCACTGTGTGAAGCTGGCTGAATAGGACCACAAATGTCTGAGTGAATCAGCTGAAGTGGACTAGATGCCCTCCATGTGGTGTGGCTGGGAAAAATATTTTTGGTTTGTTTTCCAGTCAGGCATATAGAACAGGTCTTGCTTTGGAAATTCAATGTTGGTAGCCCAACCACCATCTCCTTGCAGGCTAGCAAATTCAGATCCTTATAATTGAGATGTCCATATCTACAGTGCCACAGATAAGCCTCCTTTTTGGATATTTCTGTATGCAAACATGTTGGTGGTTTGAGTACTAAGGTAGTTGTCACGTAAAACATCCTGTTTCCACTCATATTGGTTTGCATAATTAGTCCTCTGGTGGAGTGGAGAACTTGGCATATGCCATTGGAAATTTGAATAGTCAACCCTTTCTCTTGTAACTGACCTATGCTGAGTAAATTATTTTTCAGCTCAGGAATATAATAGACATCTGTCAAAACCTGAGATATGCCATTGATTTGCATTCTAATACTTCCTTTAGCTTCTACTGTCATATGCATGTCATTTCCAAGTTTTACTGTTATGCCAGACTCTTCCTCCAAGCTAAAGAACCACAATCTATTGCCAGTCATATGGTTATTGCATCCAGAATCAAGATACCATATACCTTCCTCATGTGCTCACTGAGATTCCGCATAAGCCATCAATAAGATCTCTTCTTCATTATCTAATTCTGCATAATTGGCTTTCTTGTCCCAATCTGGACATTCATACCGGAAGTGCCCCAATTTATGGCACTTAAAACATTCAACAGTAGCCTTATTAAATGACTGTCTCCCTCGTCCCATGCCGCGACCACCTCTGGGTGCACCGCGACCTCTGCTTCGTTGAGAACGATCATCATAAGTATGATAGACTTCCTCTTGAGTTGCCTTTAACACCTGCTCCTCCTCATGGACTTCCTGCATTCGTTGTTCACGCACTAGAAGACTTCCATGCAGCTCATCAATAGACAGTTTACTGATGTCATTTGATTCTTCAATTGCACAGACTACGTAATTAAATTTTGGAGGTAGCGAACGCAAAATTTTACTCACCACAGTGCTTTGCTCCAACACCTCTCCATTTGATTTCATTTTACTCACCACGGTCATAGTGCGACCAAGAAAACTATCCACTTTCTCTCCATCTTTCATGATGAGTAGTTCAAATTCTCGTCGTAGTGCTTGAAGTTGTGCACGCTTAACTCTTGTAGAGCCCTAATACTTCTGCCTCATAGAATCCCAAATTGCTTTGGATGTGCTTTTGTCAAGTATAGTTTCCAAAATTTCTCTATCAATAGATTGAAAAAGGAAATTCGACTCTCAAGTCTTTAAGTTTTGTCTCCTTCGCCTCCTCAACAGCCTTCTTTTGGGTCTCTTCATCTGATCCAAAACTCAAGGCAGGCGTGATTATACCATCTTCTACCAACTGCCATAGCTCCTTGTTTCGAAGAAAATTTTCCATAGTCATTGACCAAAAATCGTAATGGCCATCGAACCGTGGAATGGAAGATTGCACAAACTGTTGCTCTAGATTAGACATGATGAGATGCGCACAGACAAAAAACTTAGGGTTTTACTCAGAATGAGATAGAAGGGTTTTACTGAGAATGAGATCGAACTCCTCCCCTCTCTCTTTACTGTGTCTCTCACTTCTTCTTCTTCTTTTTTTCACACTATTTTTGGATTATCAGGCTCTTGCGAGCTCTGATACCAATTGTAGAATGAGATTATAAAATATATAATAAGTGAGAAAATATGCTCTTATTTGTTTTATTGACCAAATGCATATGACTTTTATAAAGCCAAAATACAGCAAAAATAACTAACTGACCACATTTATAGCAGAATGTGATCCCAAAAAATAAGAAAATACTTGACTAATTATTTCTTAAAATCTAGGAATAGATAACAGCAAAATACTAAACAAACCTAACAATTTTAACATTCTCAAAATTAAAGTTCGAAATACGATCCACGATTCTGCTCACGTCCTCATTATCGATCTTCATTTATGTACGTATAAATTGTTTTACTACGTTAATGAATCCTGCGATAAAAAAAACAAGTACGATTAAATATTAAGGTGCACGTGCACCTCATAATATTAATAACAATATTTTAAAATTGATTATTTTAATCCAAATGATAATTTTATAATTATTTTTTGATGATTTAATTTTAACTTATTATAGTAAATATTTAGTTCAATTTTAAATTAGTATAAAAAATAATTTTCAATGTGGGTTTAAAATTAAATCATTATGATTAAATACTATATAATTATGAAGATTGTATTAGTGGCTGCTAGAAAGCTGTTTTCTCATGCATTGACCATGGTAGTAATTTTAATTAATTTATAATATTTTAAACTAGTTTTTATATTAACTTTGTTATTTGTAATTTTTTTTAAATGTATTATGTGATTATTTATTCTAAATGTTTATGACTGGTTCTAGTATTTAATAGAATAAAATTAGTTTTATATGATAATTTAAGTTTAAGTTATTTATTTAGTTAAGTTTAAGAACAAGTCATAATAAATTTTTACGTGAAGTTACATGGTATGTATGATTCACTTTAATATTACTTTATTTAATTATTTTTTCCGAATATATAATATACATATATATATATATATATATATATATATATTTAGTGAATTTTAGTTCTTTTATTTGAGGTTATATGAAAGAATAATCTAATAGATATTTAAATTATCCTATAGGGTATAAAATAGATGATGTGAAATTTACAAATTTTTAACTCACAAACAACTCTTAGATCAAGATAATAACTAAAAAAAAGTTATATTTTGATTTTGATATCATTTATAAAAATGGTAAAATATCTAACTCAAACTTATAAAATCGATAATTAATTTAGTAGGATGAAAGCTTACTTATATGCGGTAATATTATCGTATATTTATTCATATAATTTTTTTAAACATGAAATATTAATTTTGTGTATGATGTTTTATTGTTCAATAATTTGGGAAGGTTATATATTTTTTTTATATTTCATTAATAAGTTTACTTTTCATATTAAATTTTAATATGAAATATTTTATTATAAAATACTTAGTATCAACGTGATGTTACCAAAATTTCATCAAATTTTACAAATGAGGCTTAATTTTGATAAATTATATATATATATATATATATATATATGTATATATATATATATATATATATAAAATCTTCAGGAAAGATTAACACATATTTTTTTTAAAAGTGATGACATGGAATGAGAAATACGAGAATGACATGGAATGATTCCACATCGTAGATAATAATAAAATATTTTATTATTTATGTATTAATTATTTAAATTAGAGACAAGTATAACTTGGAATTACAATAAAAATGTTGGTCAGTTTGAACAGAAATCTTTAAGTAAACCCATACATGAATTTTTGAATACTAATTTAGAAAAACTTTAGTATCCAAATTGTACAAGTTTCACACATTTTCAACATTATTGATATTGATAAATATTAAGATAATAAATGGATAAACGGATGAATATTTTCCTAAATTATTTTAACTGTTAAAAACAATATTACTAAGGGGTAATCCATTACTCGTCACTAAAAAAATTCTTATATATAATGCATTTGGAGTATAAGAAAATATTTTTTTCCTCATAAGTACAAATTATTATAAAAAGAGTTCGAAGTATTACATGAGAATATAAGATTCGAAATTTGACTCTATAAAACAAAGAATGATAATTATGATGATATAAAAAAATTCTTACAAAACTATTGTAATATATTTCAATCATTTCAAGTCCATTTGCTAAAATTAATGATATATTAAATCTTACGGGGTATACAAATAATAGAAAACATGATAGATTGTGACATCATATATCTGATTCATCAGAATAAAAAAAATATATTTGTTTTTGGTGTTTAAAAATGAGCTAAGGAACATTGAAATTAGTTTTGCATCATATTAAATAAATTCTTATATAATATAACTAACTAACATTGTTTATGATAAAGTATTGAAGTTTGTAATATGAAAATAAAATATTTAAACTATTAATAAGAATTCAAGTTACATAAACAAAATATCATATGATGGAAAATTGATGGAGGTTTCCACCATTTATTTAAATTATATTTAAATTAGTATATTTTTGTATGAAGCAATTGTAGCTGATATGTCTCAGTGTTAGTCCTAAATTTTCATGAAGGTGTCTAATAGGTTTCACTTGTTTAGTTGGTTTGTGAAATGTTTCTAAAAGACAAAGTTGGTAAATATTGTTAAATATATTCTTCTATTGGCATAGAGGCAGATGTAACCATAAGTTATAAGAGATAGTCAAATCATATACTACATCATGAACACCAGATCAAAATTTGTTACAAAAACAATCCACACTACTACATTTTACTCCCTTAAATGGTCTTGAAAGTTTAATGGCTGGATCCACAGAGAATGTATGAATAGCATTCTCATTAAAAGATGTGATCTAATAGTAATACAGTGGTGGTGGTGGTGTTATATGATAAGGATAATAGAGGGGATAGGTTTCATAAACAGGAACAGTAACTTTTGGTGGATCCACCTTCTCTTTCTCCTCTTTTGCTGGTCCAACTGAAACTAATTCTGTGTGACACCACTTTCGTAACTTGGACACTGCACACACTGGATCAATCTCACCCAGTAGCACCAATTTCATGTCTTTCATGTCAACAGATATCGATTCAATCCCTGCATAATAATTGCAATAACAAAAAAACCATGAATGGAATGATCTTGAAACAGAACAAAGGAAGTTGCAGTAGAGTGAAGAGTTTGGTGTATATATACCAGAAAGACCAGATGCTGTCTTCAAAGCTTTTCGCTTGATCTTATCTTCATGTAAGTCCATCTTTAACACTACTTTCTGTCACACAACAACATCAAGGAAGTGATAATTAAGACCCAACAATTGGAAACAAGAGAAAGTAATAAGCTGAGAGAAAAGTCAAGAAATGGAAGGTGAGGAAATAAAGGAAGATTGGTTAGATCCATATATAAGAATATAGTTCTTACCTTCATTGTTTATAAAGCTTGCTTCTGATGAGAACAGAGCTTGGTTCTAGGAATAATATAACAGATGGTTTTGATTGTATATAGTTCAAATTGAAGGAAGTTGTGAGAAGTATGTGTGAGATGGGAAGTATTTATAGTGGGAGACAAACACAAAGTGTAAGTGGAGTCAGCTTAAGTCAAATCATGCAAATAAGAACTTCAAACCGTGTTTTCTTTAAAGTTTGCCTCTTCATGGAAAGTGAATAAAGATATTATAAGAACTGTAATAATTGAAGGCTTTTTATTTTATACTTTGGGACCAGTTAGGTTGGGAAAGTATTAGTTCATGCTGCTTCGTTGTCATTTCGCGAAATGATAAGTATGATTAACACATATACCCCGAAACTTCGTAAATGTTATAAGATGGTAAAAAAAATTGTAATAGGAGATATTTACCGGTAAATCAGTTAAAGATATCAAATAGATACTTGTAAAAAATGATAATGAGTATTTTAATTATTTACTTATTAATTAAATGGAGTTGGATATCAACTCATATATACCCGTTAATAATTTTTATTTTATATTTTCTAAAATAAAAGTATTTATAAAAAAGCATTAATTATTAAAGAATTTATAAATTTATATTTTTATCTAAATTTATAAAATTAAAATTAATTTTTTAAAATAATATTTTATTTAAATTTATATTTTATACTATAACTTATTTGAAATAAAAATAAAAGAAAAAAATGTCTTATCTCACATAAATATTCACTTTTATTGTGAATAATTAATTATAGATATTTAAAACTATGGAAGAAAAAGCAATTTAAATATTTATCTTGTTATTTATGTCAGCTACAATTAACATATTAAAACTCTAAATAATGAATGAAAAATTAACATTAAGGTGGTGTTGTGTGATGAACACAAGGAGGAAGGTTTTTGGGATTCCAATGATGATGCATGGAGGTTCAAAGAGAATGTTTTGGACTGGGGGCCAAAATTTTATAAAAGAGGGATGGAAAGTATAAATTATACAAGATATAAATGTTAGGCAAAACCATATTTACATCTTATAGGCTTTAAGATGCATTATAATATTTAAATTAGAAAATATATATGTATAATTTTATTCCAAAATATTATAAAAAAAATTATATGAAAGAAATCTTGCATAAAGTAAAGATAAGATCTATTTATAATATTAGTGAAATATAATTTTTACTTTTTTTAAACTGAGATCAATTGAACAAATTTCAAAAGTGCCTAATTGATAAATTGCCTTAATTTTGTTGCTGCTCACAACACATAAACAATTTTCTATTTTGTATGATCAAATGATTATCACCCCTATTATATATATTATTAAGCTTTAATATTAATATAATAAACATAAATTTATGTTGAAATAACTCGTCTATTTTTAGGTTTTTTATTTCTAATAAACAAAGTTTGTAATGAATTTTTAAAACCATCACAACCAGAGATTATGTAGAAGAAAAATCAACTTTAATATATAAAAGATCGTTTATGAATAAGAATTATAGAGAATAACGAGTAAAAAGAAGCAAATATATTCTTTCTTCTCTGATTTGTGTTAAGATTTTTCTTCTTCCAATACCTTCTTCTTTTCTAGTGGTAGTGATGATGACAATGAGGAAATGAATTTTTCCTTCTTCTTATTTTTTTTTTTTTTTCTATCAAGTTAGTTTTTTTGGTATTTCATTTTGGATTTTTCTGGTTGTTTTTTTCATGTCTTAGTTTCTCTATTTTCTTTCCAAAAGCACAAAATAAATAGAAAATCAAAATAATATTAAATGTTAATTCTCAAATGAATGTTATAAGAGTGATAAAGAAGAAAAAAAAAACATTATGAAGATCTATATTATTATTTGTCTAGTTGAAGCTATTGAAAAAGACGGAATCTCACACTTAGATAAACTTAAGGAATATACTATTTTATTTCATGTGCCCAAAAAAACTCTCGCCATCAATGTCACTTAATAAAAAAATTATCACGCAATAAAGATGAAACCATAGAAAAAATATAAAATAAATTTTGCATTGAATTATACGGATGTAGTATAAAATGAATTATTTTAATTTTACAAATGTTAGTGCGTTTTTAATGTTAAATATTTACTAATATGACAAGAAAGAAATAACATTAAAAAAACATATATTACACCAGTGTATTATAGATTAATATTTATCATTTTTTTTAGATGAGAAATTAAAAAAAATGAAATCATAAATTTCTGTCTAAAATAAGGTTATTATTTTGTGACTCGAACATTTCACTATTTTCAATTGGATAATGATTTGTACCAATGTGGTTAAAATAAATAAACCTTTCCACTCCTACACTTATCATCACTCAACTAAATTTCACGCATCTACACTATGCTTGAGGGGTGTATCAGAGACGATGATAAATCAGAGACGATGATAAATTATCAACGAAACAAGAAGTTTTAGGAAGAAACATTTCCCTCTTAAATTTTATTTATATGACAAAGTAACGCATCAATTTGCAAAAAGGTGATTTTGACAACTCAAAACTTGAAACCTATACTATAAAAGTAATTACTTTTAGCAATACAACGGTGGTCTCATATCTTAATAACGATAATAATAAAAAGGGTATGGGGGGTGATATTCAATAACAGGTGCTTTTGGTTGCTCCACCTTCTTCTCCTCTTTTGCTGGTCCAACCGAAACTAAATCTGTATGACACCATTTTCGTAGCTTGGACACTGCACTCACTGGATCGATCTCACCCAATAAAACCATTTTCATGTCTTTCATTTCGACAGAAATTGATTCAATCCCTGCAAAATGATTGCAGTTACAGTTAAGTTATATACGATTGAATTCTGGAAACAAAAGCAAGTTGCATGAGTGAAAACCTTGATACATACCTGAAAGGCCTGATGCTGTCTTCATAGCTTTTCGTTTGATCTTATCATCATGTAAATCCATCTTCAACACTACTTTCTGTCACACAACAAACAGGGTGTTAATTACGACCCAACAATTAAATTTACGTCTGAAACATGAAATTGAAGGAAAAGTAGAAGCCCAAGTGAAACTTGAAATGGAAGGAGATAAAAGAGAGTGGTTTGATCTCTATACGAGAGTTTAGTTCTGACCTTCATTGTTTTCAGAGGTTGGTTGTGATGATGAGAGCTAAGTAAGCAAAAATTGTTTGATGAGAATTGCGAAGGTGGGTGAAGAAGTGAACCTGAGTTGTAATATAATGACTGAGTTTTTAAGCAATATTTATGGAGGAATGATAACGTGTGTTGAGAGAGGTAGTCAAGTCAAGTCAACTATATAATATGATACGTCCCACAAACTTTATTACAAATATGATTTTTTATGCAATTCACACGGTTCAAACCGAGTCATCATTGAAATTTCGCGTAGCCATGAAAGTGATGGTAACCTTACGTTCCGGTAACCAATTAGGATTTTATAAAAATAAAGATAATTTAAAGTTAATATAATATTATTAATTGAAGTAGTTGAATATATATTTGTTGAAAAGTGGTTGTCAATCTTTTTACATAACAAAATTAGAATAAGTCACTTAACATGAAAACATGACCATCCACGATATGAAATCAGTATAAATTAGTGAGAATTTCTTACTTATATATTATTGAATTATTTTATTTTTATTTAAGTTAATGCTCTAACTAATAATTGAACACCAAGAATAACGGGACACTTTTATTTAAATATTTGTGACATTTTAAAAGAGTAGCCATAAAACTACTAATTCTTTAGAGACGATAAAACCGTAGTTGTTGTTGACTCAGACTAGTTGACTTCATTCCCGTGGACCGTTTCCACGCCAACGTGCTTGTAGAGTTTGTTAAGAAAGTTTATTTACAAATATCGAGTTTTTTCATAAATATTTCTAATGGAAAATATAAAAAATAAATTGAACTTTTGATAAATTAAAAATGAAGGTATAAAAAAAATATAAAAACTACAAGGTAATTTTTATATAAAATTAAAATGGTTAATTAGTGAAAGCGGTGGTAGAAGGAGGAGACTGCCACCAACCTATAAAAAAGAAAGAGAAACTGTGGTAACCACAAAACCCGAAAAAAAAAAAAAAAAAAAGACAGTTTCAATATTTCCCCGTAGATAATAATCTTGATTATTAAGAAGATACAGAATGTAATCATGATATAATAGAGGTGTTCAATTACGACCTACGGAGAAAGAGTATAAATGATTGCATGAAAACCCTAATAAAAAAATAAAGAAATTACAGCTCTCTTTCTTTGAAAAATATACACACAACAAAAGCAATAATACACTATATCAATTTCTTAAATAACGTAAATATATATTTTATTGGTTACTAAAAAATCCATGTCATATATATATAAATTTTTTTAATAATAATGGAATAAGTATCTATCATGTCGATTTTTAAAATAACCAACATAAATATGCATTTATTTTATTTATGAAAATGTCATTGATTTATTTTGATGATTTTGCTACAATAAATATAATAAGAGCAATATAAATTCGTATTTTTGAGTGTTTATTTATTCAACTAGTTTAACGTACATAACTTAATTTTTTATTTATTTTTTTAAAATATTTTGTATTGATCTTAACAATATATAGTATTATTTTAATTTCAATTTTTTTATTAGATTCTATTATATCATATTTTATTATTTTATTTATTATATATCAAGTTTATATTAATTAAATAATTATATTTTAAATTATTGACATTTTTAAGTGATTATAATTAAAGTTTTTATTATTTTATACTAATTTAATAAAATAAAATAATTTATTTATTTTTATAAATTATATATTGTATATTTATTAATATTAATAAATTTAAAAATTAATTAACATAATTACAAGTTTGAATTTATTATTATAATATATAATAATAATAATAGTCTTATAATTATTTCATATTCATACGAAAAATAAATATTTTTATATAAAAGTAATAAATTAAAATATATATTTAATTAATAATTATTATTATTATAAAATTATAAATATTTATTTATATATAAAAAGTAATATTAAAACTTATTTATCATAATTTATGTATAATTGTTTTAAACAAATTATATAAAATAGAGAGAAGTGAAAAAGTAAAAATTTTGAAAAGCTAATAAAGATGAAAAACAATGACATAAATCAAGATCAGGATGTGTAAAAAAGTGCCTTGGCTTCCACCAAATATCAAGTCAACCATAGCCAACATAATTAATGTGTACACAAGTGGATTGAACAAAATCCCTGGTAAGACCAAAATAAAAGGACGTGTAAAAAGTAAAAAAAAAAACATAATAAATTTATATTTTGATTATTAAAAACTAGAAAAAAGGTGTATTATATTTTATATTTTCTTGTTGTTTTAATAATTATTTTTTTGTCATGAACATCTCCTCATTAATATCAATTTAATTTTAATAATTAAAATGTGCTCTTATAAGTTTCAGCAAACTATTACAAATAGTGTTTTCAATAATTTTAGAAATTAAAAAATATAATAGTTAATCAACAATTTTTACGGAAAGAATAGGTAAGAAACAAGATTAGAGTATCAGAATAAAGTCGCATTGGGACGATAAAAAAAATAATGGAGTTCTCAAAATATTTATTTTCAGTTAAATATTAACAAATGTTTAAAAGAAAAAAAAGTACGGAAACAAATTTCAAATTCAGTGGATTATAAAAAAGATTATTAATATCCTATATTATTCCTTCTAAAAATATATAGGATTTTTTTATCTTGATAAAGATTATAGTTGTTCTTACGTATCTGAATAAGCAAAAGTTACCCCATTTTTTTTAATAGGAAATAGCTGTGAAGAATAATTTTTAATTTTAGTTTAATTATTTTTATAACATTTAAATTATAATTATGTCCAACGTAATTATTATTTTTGCATATATAACTAAATTAAAAATATATTTAATATGTTTATATGGAAATTAATTTCAGGTTCAAGAAAATAGTCGTATAATTTATTTTCTTTTAATGATTTATTGAAATAGAGAATTTGAACAAAAAAAATTATGAAATAAGTAAATTTTGTTGTAATAAAGAGACAAGTCTTCCTATCTCAAATTCATTTGTGAGAAAGTAAGTGATTGAATAATAAATATTTAAATTGATCTCGTTAATTTTATAAATAAATATCTTATTTTATTTTATAAGAATAATTTAATTATTACATTAAAAATATTATTATTTAATTATCTTATATTTAATCACATTACTTAAATTTCTTCATATTCATTATTTTTTCTCTTAATCCAAACCATCTCATAATCAAATAAACTCAAATTCATTTTTTCAAATCATCACCCCAATCGAAATATAAGTTTAATTAAAAGAAAAATATTACAATAATAATGGCATGATATAATTAAATTTTAAAAGAGTTTAATTTATTGAGATGTTATAATAATAAATACCTTCTTATACACTTATAAGATGCAAATTTACAGAATGAAAATTAATAAAACACTTTGGAAGTACCAAATTCAAGTAAAATTGTCCTAACCAAGAATTTAAATACCGCAAACGAAATTTGAATGTATAATATAAAAATCTAAATTACAAAAACAATTATCTTTCTATAATTCTTTTACTTCTTAATACATTAAATTTTTATTTAAAAACAACTATCATGCCTAATAATTGAAGTTTGGAATCTCAATTGCACCTAAAAATTTACTTCACTAAGCTCTCCTTCTTCACATGTGCCCACCCTTATAGACATAGTTCTGTTTTTTCGTGTTGGTAGAACCCTACAACAATCTCTTCTTGGTGACTGCAAAACCAAAATTTATGTTGAATCAATAAGAGGGTTCATTTCCTGTATAAGAAGATTTGTTTAAAGTTTATTAGAGTGGTATGAAAACAACATTCTTACCCTTTGCCAACGAAGAGGATCTGGTCTTTTAGAAACTATAATGGTATCAATTTTCTCAGGTGATGGCGATTTGGATGTGCAAGGAGGGGGCTTAATCTTGTAACGAGAATAAGTACCAAAAATTTTCTTCCTAACTGGATCATATCGTGTTCTGTTCATGTAGAAAAGGAAAGCTTTCTGACAAGGGTCTGTGGTGACAGGTCTGGTGTTGAATGAGTATGCAGTGTAATCAGCTTTTTTGTACCAATTTAAAAAGGTTCGTGTTGGCTTCTCTAACTCTCTGGGGGACACTTCTCCCCTCAGAACCTGAACCACAAAGCCCCATGAAATAGAGATGGACCAAAATCTCTTTTTGTCATAGCAAATTGATTGCTGCATTACGCTACCTGAGTCTTGCTTAACAGATTTCATCAAGTGTCGCAGGGATTGTACCCGGTTCATCATTGGGAATATTGGTTGCACCAGATCAAGGTGGTGTAATGTCATTAATGGAGTCACAGGATGTGCCCCCAGAAGACCTAAGAGGTCCCCATACACATCATACTGCACAAGAAACAGGTCAATTTCAACTCCTTGAAAAAAAATAGAGAATCAAAATCACCCAAGACTTTGTAGATAAGATCATGACTTTAAACTAGACTTATGAATATATTAAAATTTATTATGATAATTTTTAATGATATTATCATAACGAATTAATAATCGAAAATATTTTTATTCTTAGACAAAATATTTATCCATCAATATTATTTTTGTGGGACAGTGAGTGAAACTGTTAATGAAAAAAATTTAGAGAAAAAAATTAATCAAAAACCATGATAATATAAACTGAAATAAATAATTACCTGATGAAAGCCAAGTTCCTTAGTTATTGGCACCCCTAACTCAGCCATGCAAGCTTGCATTCTATCATCACTTCCATACAATGCAGGATATCGTTGAATGCAACGATCTTGCATCTTTGCAAGCTCCTTTGCTAAGGGGTAGCTTATGGCAAATCCTCCTCCACCATATGCCATAGCATATGAGAAATGAATGTTCTGAACATGGCTCTCAGATGAACTACCAACATAATAGAACTGAGTATGATCATATTTTGAAAGAATTCTAACCACATTATCCACAATAAATACAGTGTCATCATCTCCCATCATGAACCATCTTACATTCTTCATTCCAAGCTTCAATGTTTCTGTAACCACCCTTGAAATCCTCAATGCAGATCGTTGCCCTTGACTATTAGTATATTTAAATTTAGTGGTGTCCTCAGAAATTCGAATCTGTGGTAACCCTTCGTTTGCCTGAGTCCTTACTTTGGTATCTAACCACACCACCCCTCTTGTTTGATTAGGCTTCCACCATACCTTAATGTATTCTTTTCTTGTATCCCACAAATTTGATGAAGCCGCTATCCCAAAAACAATGTGTTCAACCTTGGTGTCTTGTCTTTGAGATAACTCATCGTAGGGTATATCTTCTTCTTCTTCTTCTTCCTCTTCATTTTTATCTTCATTGTTTGCAGTTGAGGAAATGTTACCACTCATTTCAAGTTGTTCTTGGGAGGATAAACTCATGGAGGTGGAACAATCTTTCTTGGTCCTTGTCAAGAGAAGAAAATTGGAAGAGTAAAGGATGGATAACACAATCATGATTATAAACAACCAAGTGATGATGAGTTTCTTGGAAGAAGAGTACATTTGATTCTTCCAGGTTCTTGAATTCCCCAGGTTGTTGCTTTACTATATTTACTCAGAAGTGTGGAAATGGAGAAAGGTGATAATGGAAAAGACATTCAAACTCAGAATTGTTCGGATCACCCTAAAGGAGAGAGAATAAGAGGATATTATTATGTTTGTGTTTCTAAGCAAAGGTTGTTGTGACACGCGAAGTTAAATGCGGTTAAAATGGACACAGTGTTTTCAATCAGCGGTGAAAAATATATGTTGTAATAGGATACATCATAACATCGTATATATAACTAAAACCAATATGAATTTGATTCAATATAATTTTCTTTTTAAATCAGGCGGAAACAACAATTTTAAACGAAGAGAAAACCTATACAAATAAATATATTATATAAAATTATTAAAAAATTTGAACTAATTAATTTAAAATTGAGGAGAATAATTGTCTAAATTATACTTATCCATAAAAAACTAACGAGACTCAAATGATATAAATGCTCTACATATTTCATTTTATTGATTAACAAAATGAATATAAATATGTAGACCGTCTTTTAGATCATATAAATATGTAGACCGTCTTTTAGATCATATACCAAAATATTAATATTAATTTTGTCACGTTTAATTTTCATAATTTTAAAAGAAGATTGTTGAATAGATTAATAAAACATAAGTTACTCTACAGTATTTTTAACCTTAGTTGTTTTTCTTGAAAATTAAGTTTATAGTTTTCTTCTTAAACATATTTATTTAAATTTCAACCGTTTTGTTTTTTTAATAGAACATAGTAAAATATTAAAATAATTAATTAATTTATAACAAATAAACAATTTTACTTACTGTTCTTTACTTCAAGAAAATGTGTAAGATATCTCCTAGAAAATAAATATAAAAAAACTATTATTGTACACTCTTTTACAAATAACAGTTCACAAAAAATTATGTAAGTATATGAATTCAATGTCATATTGTATTATGACTTTTTTTGTTTTTTAATCAAAGTCATCCTTTGATTCATTTTTCTTATACTAAATATTAATAAAAAAATGTTTTAAATAATATTACTTTCCCAAAATTAAATTTCTATAAATAGTTTTATGTTGTATACATTTCATGATAATTTTCCCTTCAAAATTGGAATGCTTTCATATTTATTTTGAATGGCTACACTCAAATAATTCAACTTTAATTACCATAAAGAATAACGTGGCATGAGAGTTATTCATGTTTTTTTTCATATCAGAGATATATTTCACCTCGCATATCATTTAATAACTTTACTTTAAAAAATTAAAATTTTTATATATCAAAAGATATTCATGGGAGCAATTTATGAATAATAATATTTTATTATCTCTTTAACGGCAGAAACTAAATATCGTTTGGTTTAACTTTAAAAAATATTAAGAAATGAGGTTTTCTCGGATGGATTCTAGTCAAATTCCCACAAAAACATTGACATGTGAGAATCTAACTTTTTAAAATTAAAATAAAAAAAGTATCATATTACCAAATAAAAATTTGGTAAAATATAACATATTAATACTTATTGATTTCAAGAAATATTTATGTAAATATAAATTTCTATTAAAATTTGATAAATGTCTCAATTCTAAAGTGGGATCAATTGTATATTATAATTTGACATATCTCTGATATGTTAATAATATTTTTTTATTAACTTAATATATTTTAGACGATGTTAAGAATCATAATATCCCGTATTCATGAATCATAAGAATCATTTCGGGTATAAAAAAACTCATATCAAACATCTCGTTAACGTTCATGGAATATGAAGTTCTGATAATTTAGGAAATTTTTTATCAAAATTATGTTAATCTTTTAAATATAGTATACAGTGTATAAATTATCCCTTCAAATTTTAAATTTCTATGAAGAAATAACATGAATTATAATTAATAATAACTACGTGACAAAATAAAAACTAATAATAATGATAAAATTAAATTTTTGAATTAAAGAAAATAAAATTACAAAACTAAAACCAAAACTAAAAATGGAAATTTTACAGACAAAATTATATATATACATTGGTGTGTTATATTTAAATTTTAAACATCAAATAAAAAAATAAAATATAAAAACTATTCGACGTGATTGAGAATTTAGTGTCCCATTAATAGATGATGATTTGCATAATTTTGTATGAATTTGGGACGTGATTTTGATTTAACTTCTTTACAATAAAGTTGAAAATGGTAATAAAATCAAGTCCATGCATGGAGTTAATATTTTTAAAACTAAATCACTGGAATCACTGAAAAGAATGATTGAAAGTTTAATGGTTGAACTAGAATCAAAATGTTAATAAAATTATTATAATAACTAAATAATATTTAAATTTTAATATTATAATTGTATTTTGTTAAAAATTTGAAATGAAACGTATTTACAGGTAATTAACATTTAAAACATATAAAAAAAATGTTATCATTCCTAAATTAAAGTTTCAACCATATTCGTGAATAATTTAAATATGGAATAAATATGTATATGGACTAGGATATTATTGTTGACATTGATTTCTCTTGTATTTGTGCAAGTATTTAAAGCTTTGAAGTGTTGTGTTAGGATGTGATAACTTGTATCGATCAAGAATCAGAGATGTGGATTTGGAAAGGAAAGCAGAAGAAGGAGGAGGAGGAAGAGGGGGGGTACGAATGTGAGAAATGTGGGAGAAAGTTCAACACGAAACATGGTGTAAAGATTCACAAGAGCATCCATGATTTTCCTCCTAATCACTTCAAATGTGATTATCCTAACTGTGGTCGATCTTTTGATTCTAAATCGCTCTTATCTGCTCACAAGAAGAACCATCGTCGTGCTCCTCATGACTTTGATCTCAACAAACCACCCAAGTACCAGTGATTGTTCTTCTGTTACGTTTCGGAATCATTTTGCTCTTCTTTTATGTTCTGGGGAATTTAGGGTTTTATTAATTTACTTTATATGCCATTGTTCTTTAGTTTTTGAATTATGATTTGAATAAAGTTTTATTGGTTAATGAAAATTCTTACTTTAGTCTATATGTATCTTACATGAATTTTTCATACTTATTCTGATCAACAACAACCACAACATAATTCATTATTTAACTGCTCATGTTTAATCAACTATATAATTGATTATGTTCTTTTTATTATTATTATCAATGGAAATGAAAATAGAGAGTGCATCTACAATTTCTTTTTTATTTTCTTAAATGTATTTTGTTTTCTCTTGCTTGTTGACTTTGTTATAATTGTTAATTCATGAACATGTATAATTACTTTCATCCGAAATTCAACCTCTGAAATGAGTTCAATCAAAAATTTGTTCAAACATAGCAACGTTGCAGGGTTTACATGTATGACCCTCATTTAAGGAATCGGTTTGTTGTCACGCTAGCTTGTATAGGATGGTGTCAAAATCGCGTTGCTCTAAACCCCGTAAAAATAGATTAGGTTAAGTTAAAAAGTTTTTTACCCTAAATCATATCTATTTTTCATTTTATTTATTTAGATGATGATATTTTTATATAATAATAATAATTAATTTTTAAATAAATATAATATTATTTAATATATATATATATATATATTATAAATAAATTTGACAAAAAATTCACTTATTAAAATTTTAATAATTATTTATTCCAAAATCTAATAATTAAAATTATTACTATTTTAATTAATAAATTACAAATAAATAAATAATAATAATAATAATAAATAAATTTTTAATTTAAAATTAGATAAATATATTTTCTTATAATTTATATATTAAATTATTGTATCTTAAATAAAATTGATTTCATTAATAAAATTTAAATTTTAAAATATTTTTTATTTTTTATTTAAATATTTTTTAAATTAATTGATTTAATATAAATATATTAATATATTTTTTAAATTTTAATCAACTAAATTTAACCCATTAATCCTTTTACCTAACCTAAAATTAAATTCAATTAAAAATTTTGGTTTATTTTAAAATATAAATCAAACTAATTCATGTAATTTTTTTACTTCAGCCGTAAAGCCAGCAACTGGGTCATCCATCTGAGAGCACTAATATCAATCAACATATTTCATTTCCAGAACATACAAGTTTTTTTTTTCATGCAGATTAACGTAAATGAATGGAAGTAAACATGAATGTTTCTCATCAAATTCGTTTTTTTTAATAAAAAACACGTAGAATCGAACTTGTTAAAGAGTTTTGTGATAATATTCATATTAAGGAACGAAATTTTCAAATAAAGAGTGAAGAGCAAAAATTAATTGGATTATTAGATATAAATTATATTTAATTAAGTAATAAAAACAAATAATAAAAGTTATAACCATTTGGGTTTTCATATTAAAATTTGTTAATTGTTCATTAATATTTTCTATTTATTTAAAAAAAAGTTATCATCAATGTATATTATATTATATATAAATGAGATCTCTTTTTTTAACTATTTTGTTGTCATTAGTATAATAATATTTTTTTATCAAATATATCATTATATAAAAAAAGGACTTTTTAATAATGATTAAAATGAGAAATAATATAGAAAAATAGCTATTATAATATTATACACATTTAGAAAATAATAGAAAGTTAATTAAGAGAAAATAAAAAGTGTAATATATAGATACACAACATATATAATTAAATTAACATTGTAAAAGTAAATGCATTTTTATTTCTCTTACATTTATTTATATGAAATTTTGATCTTTATAAAAACTTAATATATAATATCATTAATTGTTTTTAATTTTCTTAAAAATTAAACAATTATAATTCAGCATAATATATAATTTTAATATAATTTCATTATAATATGTTTTAGTAAAATGAGTAACCAACACTACAACAAATATTAGTGTTACTCACGGACATAATTTACCAGAAAATACGAAATTTCATTGTAATTAGATATTACTAACAAATTTTCAGCGGCACATTATCTCTCGGTAATATTGGTGTTGGGAAAAATTACCTACGACCATAATTTGTCAAAAAATACGAAATTCAACGGCACATTATCTATCGGTAATATTATTGTCGGGAAAAATTATCAATGAACATAATTTATCAAAAAATACAAATTTCATCCATAATCAGATATTATAGCCGAATTATGGCGACATATTATCCATTGATAATATTGTTGTAAGAAAAAATTATCGACGGATCACTATAAGAAATTTTAATATTATCGACGGTCAAAATTCGTTGGTAATTTTCATTTACCGACGAATTTTCAACGGCCAAAAATCCATAAGAAATTTGATGGTTGGTAAATATTACCGATATATTTAATAGTCCGTCGGTAATTATCGACGGTCGCTAAATGTTTTATGAAATTACTTGACGGACGAGAATCAGTCGATAATATTTTTATTATTTATTATTTTCTCCTATTACATTTTTAAAGCCGTTAATTATTATTAGATTAAGAAAATTGTTATTGACGAGATTCGAACCCTTAGAGTTAGAGACTCGATACTCCAACTACTAAACTACAGAATTGTTTGGTAATAATTTACAAATAAATTATATTTATATATTTATATATTTATATATTTATATATTTATATATTTATATATTTATATATTTATATTTTATATATTTATATATTTATATTTTATATATTTATATATTTTTATTTTATATATTTTTATTTTTTTATATTTTTATACATATATTTATATATTTGTATATAATTAAATATCTTTATATATTTTTATATATTTATATATAATTAAATATTTATTTTTTAAAATTATTTAATTTAAGAAATTATTATAAATTAATCTAATTATGATTAAATTAAATTATTAAATAAAAAATATTTAATTTTTTAATTAGGTGAATATTTACTAATTGTTAATTTACCAACGGAAATATCCGTTGGTAATTTACGAATGAATTTACCGACGGATATATCCGTCGGTAAATTCATTTGTAAATTACCGACAGATCTACCGATGGATATATCCGTCGATAAATCCACTCGTAAATTACCGACGGATATATCGTCGTGTAACTAATTATTATTTTACTGACGGATATATCCGTCGGTAAAATCAAATTCCACAAATATTTTATATCCGTCGGTAATACGCGATTTTCTTGTAATGGATTTTACAAATCCATCGGTAATTATCAACATATATATATATATATATATATATATATATGTAGATATCATCGATAATTACATACAAATGCTAATCCGACAATAATTACGGATGCTAATCTGATGATAATTAGTGACGAGATATATCTAAAGATAAAATTATATGTGAGAGTTGTGTTTTATCGGAAGATATCTTCGTCGGGTCAAATCTTTTGATAATTACCAACGAATGTGTTGATCGATAAATTATTTGTATCATTTAACAACGAATTTTTTTGTCGATAAATTTGTCAGTAAATGTTAATCATTTTTTAAAGAGCATTGTTTTGTTCCCTTACCCAGAGATCTGCATAAGATATAATATGTATATTCATATCCAAATCCAGTTAAACAAATCCAATCCAAATGCACTTCCAGTTCAACAAATCTAATTTAGTATATTTGAACAAAATATAATACAAATTATTCATCATTAATATCAAATAAAATACAAATTGTTCATAATGAAATATAAAAAGTCTTAGTGTAGTTATGAAATGGAAAAAAATAACTACTTAGAAACTCAAATATAAAGTGTTTATATTATTTAAACAAATAATAATACTAAGAATAGTCAAGAGAATATTATTATGTGTTGTCTTCTTGTTGTGGGATGTACTGTTGTTGTTGGTTGTTTTCTTCTTGTTCAGACTGATGTTGTTGATTATATTAGCTTTGTTGATGCTGTTGAACGAGGGACTATGCATTGGGAACTATACCATAAGTGACTGAAACTCTCGAAATTGATTCTCTAATTGTTCATTGTGTTTCTTTGTTCGACGAATCTCATCTTCTTGTGCAGATAAACGTTGTCTCAATTTATTTATCTCTTATAAATCTATTGAGGAGCTGGATGGTGGAGTTTGATGTTTAAGACTATCAGACTCATCGTAGCTAGTAATCATGACCAAGTTGTCCAACTCCATATAGTCTACCCTTATTTTTCCCACCAACTATGTCCACTTAGCATCGAGATCTAATAACATCATTATGTGTCGAGTCTGCCTGAATAGACTTAATTTCCCCAACACAAGATGCAAAAAATGACCTAGCTTATGAAATTCTAGTATCAAATTCTTCGTACAGTTTGATATGTCTCTTTCTTTCTCTAGTTACAAGTCATATTCTTTCTTATGAATATAATTATATTAAAACAAAGATAATAGCATGTTTTAGATAATAAACTATTAGATAAAATGAATTCTCAATTCAAGGTGTGAGTTTATTTTCCTGCATCATAATTTAATAAGCTCCTCTACCATCAAATTCCAACCAAATCCTCATAACAGACAAAGTAGGCAACTAACTTAGAAATTACCTAACCTTACACATATTAATTATAGTTTTTAGGAATGATGGCCTAACCCTGCACACATTGCACATAAATAGATAATGAAATAAATATTTTCCTGGAAAAGTTTGGATTTTATTGAAGGGGAGCTAAACAATTATAAAAGAGAAATTAGGTAATAATATGAAACAATGGTACAATCCAATCTTGAAGGAAGTTAGTAATAGAAGCGTATTACCTTCGATTATTGGAATCAAGGAGGAACTGTGGAACAAAGTTCCCTAAGGCTTACACATGAAAAACCGATAAGCATGAAACAATTATTATACACAACCAAATGACATAAATACAACATAAATTTATCAGCACAAATAAACAATCACAGGTCTAGCCATAGATGATTATCCCTATTAATAATGGTTTACAAGATTATTAAAGACAAACACAAGAGGAAGTCATTGGGGAGGAAAATTGCAACCTTATAACATACTACCATTACCAATAAGGTAGCATAACATTAAAAAAAAAATGACGCATTCAATGAATTTGCAACCACACCAAACACAGTAGAAAAGAAAAACAAACTCACTTTTTAAACCCTAGACACAAAATCACAGGAAATGAATTAAAATAATCTCAAATATTTTAGATCATAATAAAACCACAATTATAAAACGCTCCCAGTGGATCAAATCATAAGTCATACAAATCTTCCTATTTTCAAACAGCATATGATACGATTTTCAGACAAGCTATATTAAATGATTAAAAGATAGCTACAATTCGACAATAATGAGTTGGTAGAGAAAAAAAAAAGAAATTTCCACAAACCTTAATTGATGTTTCGACCTCTTGCTATAGGAAATTAGGTTACTGTAACCAAAATCTCCCTCGAACTAGCATAGAATACACGGAAAGTAAATGATATTAGGGTTTATTTTGAGACATGGGCTATTTTTTAATCATATTTATAATTATTTGATGATTAAGGTACGAATTAGAAGAAAACGAATTTCAAAGAGATTTATCGTAAGTTAATAAAAATGGGGCGAGTGAAGGGTGAAGAAAAATAGTCTAAATTTTTATGAATCAAATTAACTTACTGAAAAGTCTATAAAGGATTACAAATTTATCGATGAAATAATATGTTGATATTTTTAATAAAAATAATTGACTTCAACCCAAATATTTCAATATTATAATAATTTATTAATTTACCTACGAATAAATTTATCAATAAATTTAATTTTTTTTAAATATATATATATATATATATATATTCCAAAGTAAATATCTATTTTCTTAATGATAGAGACATTTCATTATTTGTTATAATAATTATAAAAATATATTAACAATAAGTTAAAATTACATAATTTATTAAATATATAATTAAACATTTATAAAGATTAAAATCAGACATCTTTAAAACTGGATTTAAGACATTTAATGTGAAATCAAGTCATCCTGTTGATGAAATGGGGTCAACACCTTATTCAATCTCAATTCCCACCAATTAGAAGCAATAACCTTATCACATAATTAAAACCAAACATGTTTCATTGCATTTATAACAATAATTCTATAAATTGACAAATAATGACATAAAAACGTGTATAGAAATTATTGTTAAATGATAAACAAATCTAAAGTATTTTTTAATTATTTTATTACACTTTTTAACCTATCTCTTATATTAATAACTTTTATTAAAACATTTCTTATTATTTTATACTAAATACTACAAATTAATAAAATGAATTTATTCTCTCCTATGAGCATTAGAAAACATAACTTACAGTAATACGTGTTAATTCATTGATAATGTAATTAAGTGAAGAAAACATTTTTCATCTAAAAGGTACTTTTTAAAATTCGTCCTAAGCATGCACTAAGATGATGAATTCTGATAATTTTAAATATAACTTCAGAAAAGCGATAGAAATTATTATCTAATTTAATGTTTCTAACTAAATAAGCAATTTTTAAAAAAATGTATAAGTTAATTAATAAAATTTTATATTTAGAAGCGAAAGCAATAATATATTTTATTAATTAACAACTATTATAAAAGATATATACAGTGTTTATTTTTAGACATTTTTATTATTATATTATAGTTAACATTTTTAAATATATCGATTTTAATTATTTTAATAATATTATTCTTAGGATTAATACTATAGTTGAGATATTATTTAAAATAAGCACGTGCTTATTGTCACTCTATCTCTCTATGTTGTTCTCTCTTGAGATTTTTATATGGGTTCTATCTTCGTCTTGCACTCTTGTTGTGTTCGTCTGAGTTTTGTCATTATCACATTCTTTCTCATACTCTTCGTCTAGGTTATTTTTCCGTATTATGTTGCAATTATGAGATGTTGGTTAGACAGGGTAATAATGATTGTACAATATTCTCACTTTACACCGTAAAAAGTAATAATAATAATAATAATATATTATTCAAATAAGACTCATGCATATAATTTTCTAAATATTCATCTTCAAAATCATTATTATGAACTTAGCTAGTAAAAAATTATTAATTTTTTGAAAATATTTTAATTATTAATAAATTTTATTTTATAAATAAACTAATATTAACTCAAGACAATTAAATTTCTAACCAAACTCTTAATATAAATTCAAATGACTAAAGTTTAATGATTATCTATTTTAAGTCGTGCTAATTATTGTTGTTTGAAATATTTTCAATTATACAATAAAGACAACACAATGGTGGATCTAAAATATTAGTTAGTGGGAACAATTTATTTTTTAAATAATATAAATTAATAATAATTAGGAGACAACGACTAACAAATTCAAATATATAAGATTAGAATTGTAAAATAAAAAAATTAAATATTTAGTAATAATTTTAAAAAATCAAGGAATACACAAGTACAATCTTGTGTATATATAGGTTCACCACTAACACTCATAGCTTGCATGTGTAAGACACATGATATATGTTTATCCACCTGAACTTACATAGTTATATTACTAAAATTTTGTTTTACACCTTTCATACGTATCATATATATAAAAATGACTATGTTATAAAGAGCAAGGTCAAAAATCACATCATCAAAGACCAAAAAAATTATAATATAAAGATTTAAAAATCAAAACATAAAATAATAATTAATATTTTTACTATTTAAAAGTTTAATAACTAATTAATGTAGATCATTGTCTACTAACACTTATGTAACCTATGTGAACCATGGTGTTTTTATTATAGTAGTTTGAACTTTTGTTCTTAGATGAACTTTAAGTCAAATGTATGTGTTTAAGCCTTCATAATGCTTTTTAATTTCATTTCTTCTTTAGTATTATGTTTTATCTCCTCGAGACTACCTTCAATTATAATAAAAAAAAAAAGTAAATTTCAGATAATGGAGAAGGATTCATCCTTGTTGTTCATAGCTTTACTTCAAGTAATAATTTGTATAATTGTCTTATCTTTTACTCTATAACTGCAATTGTTATTTCTTATTGTTTGGTTTGGATAATCAACACTTCTTTTTTCAACAATAATTTTAGACATAATAATAGTAGAATTTTTTTTATTCTTACATTTATTCTTTATATGTGTTAGAGTTTCTTTCACTATCTTATGAATAAGGTCTTAATTTCTTAGATACAAGTCACTAATAACTTGTTAATTATAAACAATATGAAAATCAATATAGTTCAATTCAAATTCATTTCATGTATAGTAATGTAAAAAAATTCTAATATGTCAATTTTTAATAAATTAACCATGTTATGATTAAATACAACTAAAATATTATTTTCACCCTCATCCATTGTAAAAAATTTAGAAATTAAATTTTCTCGTTATATATGTTTGTATTGTAAATTGGGAGATGTTTATAACTCATATATGAATTAATATGAAGAAAATGCACAATATTAAAATCAAATTATTATAATGCATCCAAAATTTAAAAGCAATATAATAAAACATAAATCTTAATTACAGACTTACTTGCAACATTGTTTCCCCAATTATATTTCCTAAGAGAAGCTAAATCATATATTAACTTAAAGAGCTCAAAATGTATAGTGCTTATCTATTTGAGAACAAAAAATCTAACAAACTTATACTATGTATAACCTATAAAAGTTGCCAACACATTGTCATTTTAATGTTTAATAAGTAGGTTGAAAATCATTTTAAAAGTAACATTTCTCATTAAATAATCTCCTACTATGATAATTAATATCTTCTACAAATTTGACATTTCACTTATCACATGAAGTTCTAAACTTAAACATACATCTAACAATGTAAAACTTATATTTCAGATCTTATATTAAATCCTTCCATCTTTTCAACTGAGCTACTTAATTACTAATTCATTGAACAATGTTATGCTAATTTTAACTTTTTTTATCCAATGACATCATCTATGTAAATGATGTTGACTTGATATAACACGATTGTGACTTTCATCTATGGAAACAATAAAGACAAGTAAGGAGAACCTAATAAAAATTGCATAATAATACAAATAAGAAAAAAAAAGAAAGAAAAGGAAGCAAAGCTAAAGAAAGAACGAAGAAGAAAAGAAAAAAAAAAGAATGTTATTTAAATGTAATAATCAATGATTTTCAAGAGAAGATAAACGATATATAAAAAGTGGACAAAAAGAATAGAATAATTGTAAATAATTGTCAATTAGTAGCTAAAACAAAACAAGAGGGACAAAAAGGAAAAAAACGGAAAAATAGAGACTCTAAACACAAGAATCAGAATTTATCACTACCAACCTTTTTCTCATTTGTTAAAATATTATTTACTTTATCAAAATATTTTGTCCCATAAATATGTCATAAATAAACATGAAAATGACAAAAAATAATTATAATAATCACCAACAATATCTTATGTTCTAAAAATAATTATAATATTCATCTTCGTAACATTTAAAAATTCATCATCTTTACTTTTATTTTATATAGATAACTAGTTTTTCATAAGTTTTATTTGATGTTACGAGAAAATTTTCATATTTTTAAAGGTATCAATCGTTTATAGGAAAACTCATTCTATCTCTACCCATCTCACATTTAAATTTAAAACCCTCTCTATGTCGTTGAGGATATGTTTTATAATTTTTTATTAAAATTAAGTATTAAAATATTTTTATTATATTTCAAAATAAGAAAAAAATATATTATATTATTATTTTAATTATAGTAATTAAAATTGATATATTATTAATATTTGATATTTTTATTATATTATATATATATATATATATATATATATTTATTACATGAACAAAGTATCAAGAGAGAAACTACACCTTCTAATATATCTTTTATTTCAAAATACATATTTAAATCCTAAAATTCCAACATAGATTTATTTAGATTTAACTAGTTACCCATGGATTGAAGTTTAAACTAGTCATCCATCGTATTAAAACATTTCATAACCATATTTATAATTATCTTTTTCATGTAAGTCTTATCATTGTTACAAATTGACTAGTTAGTGAGTATAGAACCAAGTAATATACAAAAGCTCCTTCAACATTGTTATTATGAATGTATAACAAGAAGATTTATTTCAAACTAGAACCTTGTATTACAGTTAGCCTTATCCATTAATTCTCATATACAAATATTTGATTTATAGGCATAGCAATTCAACAAATTCTTCACTTAACTTGTGGAATATAATCACACAAAATACAATCCATATACAAAATAACAAATATCATTATTATTTGTTTGTAAATTAAAAACAATAAACAACAAAAATAATAACTCTATTATACACTAATATAAAATTGAGTGATCAAATATATATAATGTTATTTTGTTTTACATTCAACGTTAACAACACATAAACACTAAATGTCTATAACTATAACCTTTAAATATGCTTTTTAAGGTTAAAGACACACACACAAAAAAATGTGAAGCTCTACCTAAGAACGTCAAAGTTAAAATCCAATTTTGAACAAAAACAAATATGAATTGACGAATTGGAATCTATATTCATGAATAAAAAACTAAGCCTAGATAAAATAAATTGAGAAACAAACTTATTTTGAACCATTTGAACGAGAACACATATAAAATAAGAGTCAATAACAATGAAAATGATGATTACAAGAATGACCATGACAAAAAAAAGAAGATGATGATAATAATAAGAAAATAATAAAAACGATAACTATATTAGAAATGATATCAATCATAATAAATGAAAAGAAAATAATAAAAACGATAACTATATTAGAAATGATATCAATCATAATAAATGAAAGTAATATAAAAAAGAAACTATGAAAAATCATGAAATGAAAATAAGTAAAAAAGAAAAAGATAAAAATAAAATAAAAAAGTAAATTCCCATTAAAAAAAGAGTGAAGATAAAATAAAACATTCAACATATAAATAATATTAATATATTATTATTACTATTATTATTATATTAAAAATTATTAATTACAATAAATTAAAATTTATGTATTATCTATGACATAGGTAAATATGATTTAAATAAATTTTAAGTGTTAATATATAATTTATTTTTATTTTAAATATTTAATAACTTTCGTTAATAGAATATTTCATAAATAATATATTATTTTATTAGGTAATATTAGAGATATTAAAAAACATTTTATATGAAAAAATTATTGAATATTTCAAATAAAAAACGATTCAATAAATATAAATTAAATTCTATTTTTTATGTGTCTTATTATATTTTTAATATTTCTTTATGTAGATAGCATCACCAGTAACACATCTAACCTAACATTTGTTCTTCCATAAATTTGCGTACGTTTCGCCACGAACCCAGCATTTAACTCTCTCTCCTCTCTCTGTAATCTTTTAATGGTATCCAAGAACCCGAACCCGCCCGAGGGATTCTATTTGGATCCGACTGGCATGGCTCTCCCGGGGATGCCTCCCTTCGCCTCTGCCGCCGCGGCGGTCACCGTCTCTGCCTCTAACTCCTCAGAGGACGCAGCCAAGAAGATCCGCAAGCCCTACACTATCACCAAGTCACGGGAGAACTGGACCGAACCCGAACACGACAAGTTCCTCGAAGCCCTTCAACTGTAATGCTCGCTCTTTTTTTTGGTGTTCAACTTTTGTTTAGCTTCTGAGAATTCTTCAGTGATTGAGGTTTATAGCACGGTTGAGGTGTTGGTTCGTTGAATTTTTTAGTGGTCTGAGATGGTTTTATGAGTTGCATGTGCTGAATTGTATGTGAGAGTGTTGAAATTAGGGTTTGGGGTTTGGTTTGATGGGGGAAGAATTGGGGTTTGTGTTTTATGAGGGGTGACTGTGTCAGAATGGAAATGGTCAATGAATAGGGTAAAGTTTGTTTTTTTTTTGTATGTTGAGTTAACAGGTCAAAGAAATGGTGAATTAAGGCCGTGTACGGTGCGATAAAAAGTTTTATGGTTTTAATTTATTTTTCTACGAAGGAAAATATTGCTGTATTTTTTTTTTAAATTTAATTTGTTTGAAAATAAGAAAAAAAAAACGAAAATAAATTATAATTCATGTAACTATTAGCGAAAATAGGAGAAAAATAGAAAACATAGTGAAAACAGGTACAGAACGTTTTTTCAAACCAAACTGGTCCATAAGTTTACTATTGCTAATTTTGGCATGGTTTCTCGTCAGAACTTAGAAAGGGTGAAGAATGTGATGAGATGCTTTAAAAGATAGAGTATTGGAAAAGATTATCAGAGCCAGTTTCTTATTATTTTCAGAATGCTCTGTTAGATGCTAACATTCACATGATTATGTCTTCTTTATGGTGTCAAATTATCATTGTTGGTTGGAAATCCTGTCTGGCATACAAACCATGGTGGAGTTGAATTTGAGATATCAATGAGATAAGTGGTAGAGTCGGAATTTTAAGCAAGGTTGGAAGCTTCATTACCAAGAATAGAGAGTGGGAATTGAGGACATGTATACAATGCTTTTCATTAATACTAAAAGAAAACAGTAAAAGTTTTATTCCATGTACATTGTAATAATCTGATTGCTTCTATTACTATTGCTGGTCGTGGGTTTAACCAGTTGAAGATAGCTTTCTTCTTCCCCTTCTGGCTATTGCATAATTAGTTGGATGGGCATAAATAATTTGATGAGCCTAATAGTCTTAGGGCCATGTATAAATAAGCATTTGTTGACTTTTGTAATTAGTTTTGACTGATATTGATGAAGATATATGCATTGTTAGAGAAACTCTTTCTAGGTTCTTGCATAGAACTTTTGATTCGTATCTTTTGAATTACTAATTCTTATCATTGAAGGGTCGTGACTTAATTCCATTCCCTACCCAAAGTCTAGTGTTGCAAGTTAGAGCCGGTGTTTGTTTCTACACTCTTTTGGCCTTTATTGCCATTTCCCACTATCTTCACATTGTTTTGCTCCTTCATTTGTTACCAGGTTTGACCGTGACTGGAAAAAGATTGAGGCATTTGTTGGATCAAAGACTGTTATACAGGTAATTCTAAATGAACAAAAAAAATATCTTTGCCAGATGTGCATAATTTTCTGTAATATTCTGGAGTTTAGTGTAGATATTTCATGTTAACTGTACAATAGGAGTATGCCTTCTCTCATTTCCTTGTTAAATTTGGTTTTTGTTCTGAATTTTTTGGGAGGGAAGCCGATAGATCCTAGGCAAGAAAAGGGATATTTGCTAATCAAATTATTTTATTTAATCTTCACATAATACCTGGCATGTGGTTAATTGATTATGTAGTTTTCAAATTTTGCCGAAGTAACTAAATATTGTTGGAAACGAAATGTGAAAAGATAAGACTTATTTCTCCCCCTGAAAAAAAAAGGCTATTTTATTTAACCATATTCTCCTTGACTCACTGGCATATGGTGCTCTGGTAGGGTTGGTTTGTTGACTCAGTCCATTTAAGAAAGGTTTATGAGAAAACAATGTTGAACCTAATACCCATTTTAGTCCTGTTGTTTTTAAGCAAGTTACTTTAAATTAAAATTCGTGGTAGAACATGAGTTTCTTGTTCATTCTATTCAATGCAAGTTATTGCATTGTGATGCCATTTGGCTGTAGAGCTCATGTCAAACAAATTGTTTATTTCATAAACGTTTGACTTGTATATTAGTAGTATAGGTACTTTCTCTCTTATTATGGTCACTTTGTGAACTATGTTAATATATGCATCATTTTAACAATTTTATTTTAAATCCTTTATTATTAGATTTTATACCATCATTTATATCTTTCGTTGTAATTCTCTTTAAAAATGTGAAGGGCCTTCCTAAAAGCTTGTGTGTTAGATGCAGATCTAGGAATGATCTTTGTAATCAATGACATGACTCCACATATGAGAGCCGAACATGGGGAAAGCATGATAATTTTGTTTATAATGAACCAACTGCACTAAACTTCAAACTGTTAGGTATTGAGTAGGGAATGGCTTTTCATCAGACAAGAAAAAAAAATGCAAATTTCTTTTGAAGACATGCTGCTCCTTTTGACTAATAAAAATTTAGCAAGCGAAACGGGGAGCAATATTTTATGTTAGGTATTATTTATGACAGAACATTATAATATAATTTGATCCATGCCACCAACCCCACTTAGTTGGAAAATGCTTGGATCTGTGCTGGCTTGAAAATCTGAATTTACATGAATCTTTGAGTTGCTGGACTTGCTTTATTTTAATATTTTTTTTTTTTTACTTTTTAGGTTTCAATATTTAGATAGTTTTTGGACAGAGAATTTTTAACTTCTAATGAATTCGAAATGCATGGAAATTTACTTGCTTTAATTACATTCTTTTCACTTTTGAAATTATTTATTTGGATAAACAACTCAAATTCCTTATATTTGAAATTCTTTGTTTGGATTAAATGATTCAATATCCACCATACCATATGTGAGATTAACAAATTGATATTTCAATATAAATGATTAGCAAAAATAAACATCAGCCAATTAGTCTAAAAACTTGAAAAAAAATGCAGAAAGTTAAATGAGTAATTATATAGTTTTTTAACATATAATTAGTAACTCCAAAATCAAATATTTAGTAGTTGGCGTTCTGATTTTAATGTATTTTTTAACTATCAAAATATTGTTTACCAAGAAGAGAAAAGTAACAACAATAAAAATGTAATTTTGCTATATATATATGCATGTTTACTAATTGATGTGGATCGAAAGAGGTGCGGCAAAGAGGGGGGAGTGAGGGAGAGAAGTTTTAAAAAAAAGGGAGAGAGAAAGAGGTTCCAAATAGATAGAAATGGTAGAGAGGTGCATCACTGACAGAACATACACTAAAAGTCAAGGTGGTAGAGTTTGCAGTGACACTACTGTAACAGAGAAGATGAATCAAAAAATGCTTTTATTTTTGGTGTTATTGAAATCCCTTCATTTTACTTGACAATATTCCCCTTGAAAATTCCCACCATTATGAATTTTCTTTGCATTTGATATCTAAATAACTCATTTTGATACAGGGTGTTTAAATCCATTTTAAACTTGAATACCTTTTCAATTTCTCACCCAAAGGACTAATGATAATTTTACTGGTTTTGTAGATACGTAGCCATGCACAGAAATACTTTCTAAAAGTTCAGAAAAGTGGAGCAAGTGAACATCTTCCGCCACCCAGGCCTAAAAGAAAAGCTGCACATCCATATCCTCAAAAAGCTTCCAAAAATGGTCTTAATCTTTCATCATATATTGTGTATACAATTTAAGTAGATTTACATCTAACACTTCTAAATTGATATCTGGCAGCTCCTGTACTCCCACAAGTATCAGGATCTTTTCAATCATCATCTGCTTTGCTTGAACCTGGATATATCCTGAAGAATGACTCCCCTGCGATGCTTAAACTTCCTGTGAACACTGTGGTGTCGTCCTGGTCAAACAACACCTTGCAAACTGTCAATTTATCCCCTGGTATTAAATGCTACAATTTTTTGTAACTCTGTTATTAGATTGATCCTGGGATTTTGTTCATGAAAAGTAGACATAGTTTATTGACTATACTTGTTATGAAATTTTTTTAGAGATACTAACCACTTAATTATGTTTGCTACTTTATATGTCCATTGCAGTGACAAAAGTGAATAATCCTTGCAGTAGTGGTGAAAGCACTCCTAAAGTGCGCCCACTAGGTGAATCTAATGGTCAAGGACCTCAAGGGAATAAAATCCATCCATTGAGAGGCAAGGGTTTAGTATTTTTTCCTTTGGTGTTTGAAGTTGACTTTCTTTCATGGTTAAATGCATGCATCGTGGGATTATGGAATGTTGTAATAAAAATAGTTTGTGCTGACAGTGGCACATATTCAGTGTGTGCTTTACGGCAGTTGTATACTAAAAACCACACGCTGGGGTTGAAGTAACTTAAATTTTCAATCTTCGACACGGATCTTGATAGGATTGTCTTATGCATCAAAATTTTCACTTGAACTGTGATATAACTGAAATGCTGAAAATTACAAGCTTCTAGCTTTTGTTTGCATTCAACCGGTATAATGTTCTTGTGACTTATTTCATTTATCATCGTGTCTTGAAAGCCGTTTGAGTAGCTTCATACTAACTCCCGCTTTCACCCACATACGGACAGACATACAAAGTTCCAATATAATATACTTTATTGCCATGCAAATACACTTTTATAGTAACATTGATACTTTTTTATTTGTTATTGTCTTGATTTTAAATTAACAGTTTAATTCTTTTTATTGCAGTTCTTCCAGATTTTAATCAGGTATACGGTTTCATTGGCAGTGTATTTGATCCAAATGCAACTGAGCATCTGCAGAAACTAAAAAAGATGGACCGTATAGATGTTGAGACAGTATGTTTATGTTCCTCCAATCCAATATTTGTTATTTATTCCTTTTAGCTAGATTTCGATTGTGTTAAAGATACTTATCAAATTGGTTTTTAATATGCTTCAGGCAATTAATTACTACTCCTTAAGTGTGTCTTGGTCTCACACTGGATTTTCTAGAATCACTTTGAAGATTAGATTCTGGATCAATAATTCATTCTGAATCGAAACTACTAGATTAGCTTTTGCATTGGATAAAAAGTTGTATACTGAATTTAGTTTCTAACATGCTTTTATAATAAAAAAAATTCAAACATAAATAACATCGCATCAAGCCAATGTTAACCAAATTCAAACTGTCAACATTCATCCAATGTAGTTACTACAGTTGTATATATGAATTTTTGCTGGCTCAGAAGTATTTACAAATGAATGTTCCTGGCTATTTTTAGGTGCTACTGTTAATGAGAAACCTGTCTATCAATTTAACTAGCCCAGATTTTGAGGATCATGTAAGTATTCATTTCACCGATATTTAGATTGTTATAAATATATATTATTTCATGATGAGTAATTGCCTGTGCAAGCAGCTTGAGAATTCATTCTTGTAAAGTCGTATTTTCTTTTTGTTTCATTTTACTGCCGTATAACTCGAATAATTGTTTTCACGGTTGCTGATGCAGGAGATATTTTCCTATATCGTATGTGTTTTTTTTTTCTTTGCTATCAAGGAGTTTCTTTTGTCATCTTATCAAAGGAAACGAAAAGAGATGAGTAGAGACAGAATTATTTATAAGAATGTTTTAATTTAGAACAATTGTCAGTACCAGTAACTTGTTAACTCCATTATGTCAACTAATTAAGTGGTGGATATTTCCTAACTGTATATCTTTTGGCAAGAAAAACATAATTTTTATGGATACTATGTTTCATATGTTGTCATGGAACTTAAGAAATACCAGGCATCAATGTACTATCTATAGTATTCTTATTCATCATGTCTTGAGCTACTGTCCATCAAGAAACATAAAATTGGAGGGCTACTACTAAGTTTAATCATTCATTTAATCCTTTTGGTCCTTATACTTAAAATAATCCATTTTGGTCCCACATCATTTCAATATATTTTGGTCGTTGCACATACATTTTTATCTCTTTGGTCCCTACTTCAAAATAATTTATTTTAGTCCTTATAGTCTAAATCCATAGGGACCAATGAAAAATAAAAAATGGTATGTATGAGAATCTCTTAGGGGAAAGAACAGTAAGAAACTGGATATATGATGGTCATCCTCTTTACTAATATGCATACATTATTCATGTAGAGGAAGCTGCTTTCATCATATGAGGTTGAACCAGAGAGAAAAAACTATCAATGTGGATAGACCATGTGCAATGAGAAGATGAAGAGCTAATGAGGTGGAGGCATAATATGGCTTATTTTCCCATCAATTGGATGCAGTCAGGGTGTTACTATTTTCATGATGTTGTAAGATGGTCATGGAAAGAAATAAGGTGGAGATGTTGGAGTCACAGCTAATTTTCTATCCTGCTGTAGATTTTTATTGCTGTTGCTCATTGTAGCTAAGCAAATAGTTAATTCTCATAATTCAATCATGATTTTGTGTATATACAGATAAACTTTTTAGAAGATAACAATAATGTGAGAATGTATAGTTACTTCTAGTTTTGTGTAGGTCTGTACAGCACCTAATAGTGTATTAAATTCAACCAAACATCAAATATTTGGATGCAAGGATATTACATTCCAGTTTTGTGAAGGTCTGTACGGCACCTAATATTTGTCTATTATAGTCAACCAAACATTAAATACTTGGAAACAAGAATATTATATTCCTAGATATCTCCTAAATTTACCTGTTTAAATGTTTTTGGGAGAGATGGAAGTGAATTATAATAAGCAAGAATATTGTATATCCCAACTCTGTTGGTCGAAATCTAACTGTTAAACTAAAAAAAAATAAAAAAAATTGGCATGGTAATGATGGAAAATTTAACTCATTGACAATTAAATTTCTTGTATTTCAAGTTTCTTGAAATGCCTCTTTCCAAGCTTGGTAACGGAGCATTTGGTGTAAGTCTTTGTAGAATCCAGTAAGTGACCATGACAATCAAGTTGTGTTAATACCATCTAAAATAATTGTTTTACTTTCATAAAATCTAGCCTATATATTGTTAGCTTTGTTGTATTTTAGTAACAATCATTTTAAACAGAAAGCATCAAATTTGGACCTGAATTAATTGTTTCTTTCCTTCTATATTTTATATCTGCTGCCATAGTTTTGTTAAAAATAGAACAATTATGCCTTCATGAAGTCACTTAAATGAAAAGTTAAAAATTCAGCTGAGGCATTTTATCGTCACACATTCTTAAGTTTAATGCAATGTAAGATTACACAATCTTGAGCTTATTCAATGTAAGATTTGTGTATTCGATCAGCAATAGTTTCGTCAAATCTAGAATATTGCATTGGAATGGTTTCTGTGATTGCATTATCTGGCAAGAACTTCACAAGCCTTCAAAATTTAAATTGATAACAGTTTGGTACCACCTGCATGAGAATTAATTTACACATTTCCTAAAAGTTATGCCCAATCGTACACTCATCTAACAGTATTCACAGGTGTAAGAAACACATGCTCTTTTAATTGATGTGTTTAGCAGAACAATTTCTGACAAGGTGAATGCACCAGACAGACACATTTTCACATCATAAAACTAAATCCTATTGAAAAGAAAAACAAGAAATAAAAGAAAACCTCAGCATCCACCACCATTTAACTAACAGACAACAAACACAACATAGTCCATTATAATTATATCATATGAATAACTATGGTAATTAGTCCACTTCTTCCATCTTGCTCTCCCCAGCATCCTGCTCTTCCAGTGGGGGCATGTCAACATCATCTCCAGCATTCTCATCTTCATCAATACTGAGACCCAACTTCAGCATCCTGTGAATCCTCGAAGCAAAGGTGTTGGGGTCATCAAGGCTGAAACCTGAAGTCAAAAGGGCAGTCTCAAAGAGAAGCAACACTAGGTCCTTCACAGACTTGTCATTCTTGTCAGCTTCAGCTCTCTTCCTCAGCTCTTCCATGATACCATTGTCAGGGTTAATTTCCATGGTCTTCTTGCTAGACATGTAGCCACTCATGCTGTTATCTCTCAGAGCCTGAGCCTTCATGATTCTTTCCATGTTAGCAGTCCATCCATACTCACCAGTGACCAAACAGCAAGGAGAATCAACAATTCTGTCAGAGACAACAACTTTCTCCACTTTGTCTCCCAGAATGTCCTTGATGACCTTGCAGAGCTCTTCAAATGATTTCTTCTTCTCCTCTTTCTTCTTCTTCTCTTCTTCAGTTTCATCATCTAATTTCAACCCTTCCTTTGTAGCTGAAACCAATTTCTTGCCATCGTACTCCTTGAGTTGTCCAACAGCATACTCGTCAATGGCATCCACCATGTAAAGAACTTCATAACCCTTCTTCTTAAGTCTCTCCAAGAAAGGTGAGTTTTCCACGGCCTTTTTACTCTCTCCAGTGATGTAGTAAATGTCCTTTTGTCCCTCCTTCATCCTTGTAACATAGTCCTTCAAGCTTGTCATTTCATCACCACTCTTTGTAGAGTGGTATCTGAGCAAATCAGCCAATTTGGACCTGTTCTGGCTATCCTCATGAATACCCAACTTCAAATTCTTCGAAAAAGCATCATAGAACTTGTTGTAGTCTTCTTTGTTCTCAGCAATTTCATTGAACATCTCAATGCACTTCTTTACAAGATTCTTCCTGATCACCTTCAGGATCTTATTCTGCTGCAGCATCTCACGAGAGATGTTGAGGGGCAAGTCATCAGAGTCAACAACACCTTTCACAAATCCAAGGTATTCAGGAATGAGCTCCTCACAGTTGTCCATGATGAACACCCTCCTGACATAAAGCTTGATATTGTTCATCTTCTTCCTGGTGTCAAACAGATCGAAGGGTGCCCTCTTAGGTACAAAGAGAATGGCCTTGAACTCAAGCTGACCCTCCACAGAGAAATGCTTCACAGCCAAGTGCTCTTCCCAATCGTTGGTCAGGCTCTTGTAGAAAGAAGCGTATTCATCCTTGGTGATCTCTTCTGGCTTCCGCAACCAAATTGGTTTCTGCTTGTTAATGAGTTGCCACTCATGAGAAACCTCCTTAATCTTCTTTTTCTTAGAATCTTTCTCCTTGTCCTCGTCAACTTCCTCGATGTCCCCTTCTTCCTCTTTCTTGGGCTCATCATCTTCATCATCGCTGATTTCTTTCTCGGTTGTCTTCTCAGTCCAAAGGTAGATAGGATAGCTAATAAATTCAGAGTGCTTCTTCACAAGATCCTTGATCCTCCTCTCTTCCAAGTACTCCAACTGTTCACAATCAAAGACGTTAATCAATCAGAGCAGAACTACTACTCACCAAAAAAGAAAAGATTGAATTCTGCAAAAAAAAAAAAAAAAATACAACAAACGGCACCATGAAAAATATTCAATTTTTCGAAAATAGGGTCGATTAAAAATCTAATTTTGAACAAAATACATCAATAAAGTGTAGTACAAACTCATTTTGAAACAAAACATGGATTAGAAAAAAAATAATGAAATACGCTTTACTCAGAAAACCGATCACTAGTTATCATACAAGACAATAGTTTTCTTATACTTTTAAAAATGATCTATTTCTAATAAATTGAAAACATGAAGTCAATAAATAAATTATTCCCAAAAAAATAACAAACCACGTCACCTATAAAAATTCATTTTTTGAACAAAATAACATAGCCAGTCGCTTAAAAGCTCACTATTTTTCAACAAAATAACATTAATCACATTTAAAAGAAATCAACAACAAAAATCGAGAAAAACTAAACCAATTTCATATTAAAAGAACATAATAAATCCAATTTATCAACAATAAATTGTAGTTTGAGTGATAAATTACCTGATCTTCCTTCAGGAAGAGTGTAATTTTGGTTCCCCTTCCAAGTTGCTCACCATCAGTGTCCCTAGTAACAGTGAAAGAGCCACCGGCCTGAGACTCCCAAATGTACTGTTCATCATCGTTGTGCTTGGTGGTAACAATGACTTTCTCCGCAACAAGGTAAGCAGAGTAGAACCCCACACCGAACTGCCCAATCATGCTTACATCAGCACCAGCCTGCAGCGCTTCCATGAATTCCTTGGTGCCAGACCTTGCAATGGTACCCAAGTTGTTCACCAAATCTACAAACAACACAGCATGCAAAAGCACAGTCAGAAAAATAACACATTCGAAACTCTGAACACTTGTATTCCAACTCCTGTACTATGAATTCATTACCTGCTTTAGTCATTCCAATACCGCTGTCAATAATGGAAAGCGTCTTGTTGGCCTTATCGGGCACGAGCCGAATGAAGAGCTCTGGCTGGGCATCGAGCTTGCTCTTGTCGGTTAAACTCTCGAATCGAATCTTATCCAAAGCCTACATTGTCCAAAAATTAAATAAATCAAACACAGTAAAATTCAAAGGACAATGTTAACTAATAAACAATCTATTACTGTTAAGCAAAAAACAGTAACATTCCTGTAATGCTCAATGTATTTTAGGAGTAAAATGTATACGTTAACGGGTCACTAATTGAAGTGTATATAAACAACTGAAATGACCAACAAATTCAATTACTAAGTTCTCATGATGATAGATACAATGAGTAAAATATTTCAAACATTAAACGAAGTTACTGTAAGAATTAAGAATCTGAACGTGGAAATTGAAATATTTGCGGATGATTCATAACAACCAAATAACAAATATCTCCAATGACAAAATATCCGTCACTAGTAGCATATTTTATCAATCAAATTAAATTAAATTAAAAAATTTAATTGAACAATCCATGTAAGAACACAAAATACAACCCAAGTTCAGATAACATGTTTCACCAATTTAGCATGTAATAATATAACTGATGAGTTTTCATTCAAGCAATGATAAAACTGAAACCACAAAGAGTGAAGGAAAGAAGAGGCTTACATCAGAAGCATTGCTTATGATTTCACGCAAGAAAATCTCTTTGTTGCTATAGAACGTGTTGATGATGAGGCTCAGAAGCTGGTTGATCTCAGCCTGGAAAGCGAAGGTTTCAGCGTCGGCCATTGAATCTCAAAAGATAACAGCAGAGACAATAGTCCACGAAGGAAAGCTAGATAATTGAATAGAGCTTATTGCAGAGAATGATCTTGTTGAATGAAGAAGAAAAGGCAGAGGTTTATATAGAAATGGGTGTGAAACAAATGGGTTCTGGAGTGTTCTACCTCTCTCTGGATTTTTTTTTTTAATTCACACCAAATGAAAGAAACGGTGTGGTTTTGCTTTTTTGAGTTTCGCTGCAAGGTATCCCGAACTTTCCAAGGAAACAGTTGTTTTTTACACTCTGGAAAGTTCCTTCGAAGTCCAGTTCACCACGATCAAAATATCTATAATTAATATATATATATATATATATATATATATATATATATATATATATATTATATAATAGTACTTTTTTTTAATTATTTTGGTATTATGTTTAATTTAAAATTATGATTATTACATATGGATTATACATGAGTGGGCATTTAGTTTTTTTTTTTTAACATTTATGCAACTCTTTTTTTATAAATAATTTTATGTTATTTTCATTTATTTGTGTTTGTAAGGAAAACACCTAATTTATTATTATAATTAGGATTTAGGATTTACAATTTTGAAGTAAAGATTTATTTAATATTATTATATCTAGTATGTGAGTTAATGTAGATGTATTTACTTGATGTGAGGTTATTAATATATATTTTATATTTTCTTATATAAAAAATAATTTACTTTAAGAAAATATTACAATTTTAATTTTAATATTATTTCAAAATTTAAAAAATAATTATTTCATATTTAACTATGTTTTATCTTTAATTAATTAATTTATTTACTAAATTTTAAAAGAAAATATTTTAGTTATTTATTAAATTATTTATTTGATATAATTTTTTATTATTTTAAATCAATCAAAATAATTATAAATTTTTACTTATTTCTCTCTATTTTTATTATTTTGTCTTGATTCAAATAATTTATTTTTCAGTCTCTTAATAACAAGTGGCAATGGGTTTTGCCTTCCTAATCTTTAATCAGAACTTTATTAATCGTTCTCACCAAAATCCCATTTAATTAGAATTAGAAATTGAGTTATTATTTTCGTTTTATGTTATTTATAAACAAAATATATATATATATATATATATATATATATATATATATATAAATTAATTTTAATATTTTATATACGGTCTCATATTTAAATTTTTATAATTTTTAAATTATATTATTACTTATTAAATATATTTTTTAATTTATTATATTTATATTAATATATATGAAATTTTTATTTTTAATATAGATATAAACTATTTGTAATATTACTATTATTATATATTACAATATTATATATATAAATTAATTATTTTTTAGATTTATCATCTTAAAATATTAATAAATATAAAATATATAATTTATAAAAAAAATTAATAAGATATTCTTAATGAGTATAAAATAATAAAACCTTTAATTATCAATCATTTAAAACTCTCTTAATTCTTAAAAATATAATTATTTAATTATTATTTGATAATTGATAAATAAGAATAATAAAATCATAAAAATATAATATATATTTTAATAAAAATAGTAAAAAAATTTGCCCGAATACATATATTTTCATTGATAAAATGTAACACAAATATATTTTTTTAATTTAATATATGATATTTTAATTTTGAAATAATTTTTTTGTGAATTTCGCTTCGCTTTTCAAATTTGTAAAATATATTTTAGTTACTAGAATGTGAAATACGATTTTGACCTGATGACCTAAAGATAATTTTTAAAATTATTTTAATCTTTTGAAATTTAATATAAGAAATTATAGATATACTTTCCAAAATTTGAAATACTAAAATGATTTTTTTTTTAATTCAATACCAGATTCACTCGAAATTTTAAAAATAGAATTGAAACAATATTTTAAAAAAATTATTATCTTATTTCAATGAAAATTATATGGTAATAAGTGACATAATTTTTCACTTTAATACAAATTTTTCTAATATTATGTTATTATATAAAATTAGATGAAAAAGGAAATTTCAAACTTGGAATTGTATTTTTTTCAATACTCTCCTATTATAATCACAATTAACATGTACATTTTTTGAATGGAAATAAGGATTTTTTTTAATTAATATTAAATATAATCTAATTAGTTATTTATTAATATCACATATTATATCATATCGTGTCTATATAAAATATGTAAAATTATTATTTTTAATTTAATTTTTATTTATAAATTTAAATATAATTTAAATATTAAAAAATATTTTTAAATATTTATTATAAAATTTAATTATATTAAAATATAAAATAGCATTTATCTTTTTAAAGTATATATACCATATACTAGTGGCTTAACGTCTACTTCACAACAAAAACATCTTATTATATCAAAGAAAACTTATTCACAGATATCTCATGAGAGATTATCAAAATTATTATATCTTTTATAAGAGTATGTGTTCTTTCTTAAAATATTATTTCTTTCTGTGTATCTATTAAATTATTATTTATTAAATTAAAAAAGTATTTAAATTGAATGAATATAAAATAGATAATAAATTATATTATATAAATATAAATAAATATACATAATAGATAATATATAGATAACCAATGATAGATGTAACAACCCGTAAATTCTACTTAAAATTTTTCAATAAATGAAGGAAGAAAATAATTTTTTCACCTAAAAGAGGTATAATAGTTCAATTTACATATTCAAAATAGTTGAAAAGAAGAAAAGAAAAGAAAACATCACACATCAAAAATCCTAATTACACAAATGTTTTACACCTAATTACACAACACAAAATAACTCTTTCAAATTTAGGAGGTCTCTACTCCATTTCTCAAATCACTGGGTCTTACTACCACATGTAGAAGATTTGGAATCTGCTCACGTGTATAACACGATCATAGCAGGATCCCAAAAGATCAAGCACGCAACAAAAGCAAGGGTAAACTACAATTTGATTAAATATGTAGAACAGTGTAACATTGCAAACAACACTTATTAATTCACAAACATCCTAAAACTAGACTCACCGGAGAGTCTAGCATTTTACAATCACAACACACAACAAGCCTGACGCTTTCTGGAAAACTATATGGAATTCAGACCAGTAAGGTAGACACCTGATGAGGAATATTTGGGGTCCCAGACCCTTAAAATTTCATGGCCCCAGGCCTATAATATCATTTTTTTTCCAACCTCTTATCAGAGCAACACATGCATAGGATTGACACTATGCTATGTCTCCATCGACTTCCCACCACAGATGTCTTCGTCTATATGACTAGGAACATCTTGGAAGTCTGGATACCCTATTACGCCTATCCATAATTCCATATACATTATTCTATAAAGTACATCAAATCTATCATTTAACAACTATTTCATACACACTATTCTACTCAGGGTTTCTAGAATCAAACCAACATCATGCAGTTCAAAATATCCAGTCCAATATTTAAATTCTCAACTACTATGCAATCATAATTCACTTAAAACGGTACATCATTTCTCCTTCAAACCACACAAACCAACCATACAATTTAGAAATTCAATGATACAAAGATATCTATTTCAAAACAATTTACACTGCAAGATTTCCACAATGCTCACAATACCATATCACATATAGCACGTATATATATCACAAACATACTCTCATATCACATATAGCACGTATATATATCACAATCATACTCTCATATCACATATAGCACGTATATATATTACAAACATACTCTCATATCACATATATCACGTATATATATCACAATCATACTCTCATATCACATATAGCACGTATATATATCACAATCATACTCTCATATCACATATATATATAAAAAACATACTCATCATTCACTTTATTAAACTTTTCATCAATACAATACAACCAATAAAAATTAAAGAAGCCTCTCTTACCTGAGGGTGATGTTACACGTCAACCTAATTCCAATAAAACCTTAGGAATGTCAAAACACCTAATTTGTACCATTCTCCCTCAATTTGGAAAACCCTAAAACGAAATTGAAGTAATAAACAAAATTAAACCCGAAAACATGAAATTGGGGAGTGATAGAGTAAGAGGAAACATTTAATTCCACAATTAATTCCTTAAATTCTCAAAACCCCAAATTTTAACTAGCAAAAACCCTAAAATTCAAACTTACTGGAACGAAATTCTAATCGGTGGGTCTTCTGCTATTCTCCGCCGTGAGCACAACGGTGGTCTCAGATTCTTGATCTGTAGGAGAGAAGGTAGAGCTGAGTTATGGAGATAGGAGATATGTTTGTACGAAGAAGAAGAAGAAAACCAGATTTTCTCTCTCTTCTTCTTTTTGCTTTTCTTTTAATTATAGTATGTTACAATACTTCCCAACAATTTAAAATTTTCGTCCTCGAAAATCATACTTACCAGGTAAACAGTTGCGGATAGTTCTTCCGCATCTTTTCCTCTAGTTCCCATGTGCAATCACTCGGCTTGGTATTCCAGACTACCTTGACCACTCTGATGGTTTTACCTTTATACTGTCTGAGTTGTGAGTCCTCTACTCTCACTGGAGTGGCTTCAAAAGACAGATCTTCTCTCACTTGGATTTCATCAGCTTCCAAAATGTGGCTCGGGTCAGACACGTATTTCCTCAATTGAGATACGTGAAATACAGGGTGCAGCCTTGCCAAGGGAGGGAGGAGGGCAATCTCATAAGCTACTGGTCCAATATGCCTGGTAATCTGGTAGGGTCCAATAAATTTGGGGGTTAACTTCTTAGGTTTTATGACTCTCCCAACACCAGTCATAGGTATAACTCTGAGAAAAACATGATCACCAGTTGAGAACTCCAAGGGTCTCCTCCTCCTATCCGCATAAGACTTTTGGCGGCTCTGTGCAATCTTCATTCTGCTCTGTATTAACATCACCTTGTCTGTAGTCTGTTGTACTAACTCTGGCCTAATCAGGAATTTCTCACCATCCTGATACCAACACAAGGGGGTCCTACACTTCCTCCCGTATAAAACCTCAAAGGGTGTCATTCCAATACTGGTATGGAAACTGTTATTGTATGTGAATTCTGCTAAGGGAAGTACTTCGTCCCAAGCCCCCATATGATCCAACATACAAGCCCTCAACATATCTTCTAGGATTTGGATGGTTCTCTCAGACTGTCCGTCTGTCTGGGGATGGTAGGCGGTACTAAGCCTCAGTCTAGTTCCTAATGCTGCTTGTAAGGTCTGCCAGAATCGTGAGGTGAACCTTGTGTCTCTGTCTGACACAATACTGGAGGGTACCCCGTGTAACCTCACTACTTCCTTGATGTACAACTGAGCCAATTTGTCCATAGACATTCTTAGATTGACCGGCAGGAAGTGGGCACACTTAGTCAATCTGTCTACAATGACCCAGATGGAGTCATGTCCTCTAACTGTCCTGGGCAGGTGGGTAATAAAATCCATAGATATGCTGTCCCACTTCCACTCAGGTAACTCTAGTGGTTGTAGCATTCCACCCGGCCTCTGATGCTCTACCTTGGCCTTCTGACATGTTAAGCAGCTAGTAACATACCGAGCTATATCCTGCTTCATCCCAGGCCACCAGAAGGTCTCCTTCAAATTTTGGTACATCTTAGTCACTCCAGGGTGTATTCTCAACTTGCTTTTGTGCCCTTCCTCTAGAATTGTTCCTCTCAACTCATCACCTGTAGGAACACAAACTATGCCCTTGAACCTAAGCACACTATCTGTTCCCAAAACAAACTCCTTCACTTTTTCTGTACCTAAAGAGTTTCTAATCTGTATAAGGCTAGGATCCTTCATCTGGCCTTCTTTCATTATTTCTAAGAAGTCACTGGTGATAGTCATCACCCCACAGCTGATACTAACTGGTGAAATTTCAAAGCTTAGATTTAGATCTCTGAAGCTCTCTATCAATTCCAATTCCTTAATCATCAGTGCAGACATTCCAATCGCCTTTCTACTGAGAGCATCTGCCACTATATTGGCCTTTCCTGGATGATACATCAACTGGAAGTCATAGTCTTTGATGAATTCCATCCATCTTCTCTGCCTCATGTTCAACTCCTTTTGATCAAACAAATATTTCAAGCTCTTATGGTCACTGAATACCTCAAATCTAGCTCCATACAAGTAATGCCTCCAGATTTTTAGAGCAAACACCACTGCTGCTAGCTCTAAGTCGTGTGTGGGGTAATTCTTCTCATGACTCTTCAGTTGTCTAGAAGCATAAGCCACTACCTTTTTATCCTGCATCAGAACACACCCTAACCCCTGATTGGATGCATCACAGAAAACCTCAAATGGTTTGCTTGAATCAGGAATAGTTAGTATGGGCGAGCTGGTCAACCTTTGTTTGAGTTCTAGAAAACTCTTCTCACACTGATCTGTCCAAACAAAGGGGTGGTCCTTCCTTGTTAACCGGGTTAGAGGAGCTACCACTTTGGAAAAACCTTTAATGAACCTCCTATAATAGCCGGTCAATCCCACAAAACTTCTAACCTCGGACACTGACTTGGGGCGTTCCCAGTCCAGAACTGCTTCTACCTTGGCAGGATCCACTCTATCCCTTGAGCAGACACCACATGCCCCAAGAATTTGATGTCTTCCATCCAAAACTCACACTTAGATAGCTTAGCATACAACTGTCTCTCCCTCAAGATCTCCAACACTACTCTCAAATGATGCTCATGCTCTTCATGCGAGCGTGAGTAGATAAGTATGTCATCAATAAAGACGACAACAAACTTGTCCAAAAAGGGATGGAAGATCCTATTTATGTAGTCCATGAAGATGGCTGGCGCATTCGTCACTCCAAATGGCATGACCACGAACTCAAAGTAGTCATATCTGGACCTAAAGGCAGTTTTTGAAATATCTCCCTCTTTCACCAGAATCTGATGATACCCCGACCTCAGGTCGATCTTAGAGAATACTACTGCACCGTGCAACTGATCCAATAGGTCATCTATCCGGGGGAGGGGATATTTATTCTTGACTGTAAGCTTGTTCAACTGCCTATAGTCAATGCACAGTCTGTAGCCCCCATCTTTCTTCTTAACAAGCAGCACTGGTGCTCCCCAAGGGGACACACTAGGTCTGATCAATTTCTTGTCCAACAGCCCCTCAATCTGCATCTTTAGCTCAGCCAATTCATTTGGAGTCATCCTGTAAGGCGCCATAGACACTGGCCCTGCTCCAGGTATAAGGTCTATGGAGAACTCGACCTCCCTCCTAGGAGGTAACCCCGACACTTCATCTGGGAATACATCAGCGTATTCATTCACTACTGGAACTTCTGATCTAACATCTTCGCTTGGTTGTCCCATATGAGTTAGGATAACATAACATTGGGCTCCCTCTTGGATCTCCTTTAAAGCTTGGGAGATGGACAACATCTCAAATTCCTCCGACTCGGGAAACAACAGTCTCTTCTGCCCACAGTCAATCAAAATCTTATTTTGGACTAGCCAGTCCATACCTAGGATCACATCTAGGTCTTTGAGGGGCAAGCAGATCAAATTCGCTTTGAATCTGCGACCTTCTACCACTAAGGGGCATCCACAACAAACTTTGGATGCAACCACCAGATCAGTTGCTGGAGTAGACACGAACAACTCACAGGTAAGGTCCCTAACAGACAAACCTAGTCTCTCAATACAATCAAGTGACACAAAGGAGTGTGTCGCTCCAGAATCATACAAAACTTTCAGTCTGTGACCAAAGAGGAAACACGAACCTTGGACTAGATCACTGGACTTCTCTGCTTTTGCTCCCTTGATGGTGAAGACCCTGCCGGCTGCTCTCGGTATGATCTCCGTTCTCTGACCCCCAGTCGGCTGGCTCCCAGATGGAGTTACAGACAAATCCTCTCTACAGTCTCTGGCAAAATGCTCAAACTTCTGGCACCTGTAGCATCTAATAGGAACTCGGATCTGCTGATGATGGAAGGAAGGTGAGCTCCTCCCTCTAAACTGGCTGCCCCCATGTGACTGGTGAGAAGTAGGAGCAAATTCCCTCCTGGGAAAAGGGCGAGTATACGGGGTCCTTCTTTCCGGCCTCCTACTGCCGGGATGAGACCCAACTCTACTAGAAGACTCCACTCTGCTACTTGAGGGTCCAGATACCGATGGCACAACTGACTTGACTCTACCTGCCACCAGTCTCTCTGCAGTCTTAGCCCTCTCAACCAGAACAGGAAAATCAGCCACAAACATCGGCACCACAAACTCCTTTAGTTCCTGTCTCAGACCCTCCTCAAATTTGCTGCATAGCCATGCCTCAGTGCTCGATTGAGAATATTATCTAGCCAGGTGCTCAAATCTGGTAGCATACTCATGCACTGATAGATCTCCCTGCTCTAGCTTCAGAAATTCCGCCTCCATAGCAAATCGTGCACTGCGTGGGAAATAATTTCCCATGAACTTCTCTCTGAAGCTTTCCCAACCGATAGCTTCGTCTCTGGCAATCATTAGCCTCTTGGTTCCTTTCCACCAAAATTCAGCCTCCCCTGCTAATAGATATACAGCAAAAGTAACCTTCTTATCCTCAGGGAACTCCATAACATCAAAAATCTTCTCTATCCCTTCCATCCACATATCTGCCTGATCTGGGGTAGAATCTCCTGAAAATTTAGGCGGCTCGTGCTTCAAAAAACCAGTTAATACTGCTTGCCCTTGTGGCTGACTGGAGGAGGAAGCTGGAGTGGGGTTAGAAGTTGTTGCTGCTACTGCAGCTGCTGCCGCTGCAGTGGCCTCCCTTGATGCTTGCAATTCTTGCATAGCAGCCTGGTGCTGCTGTGCCATTACTACTCCTTGTTGTTGCATGGTAGCGGCCATTACTTCAATGGCTCTTAGTATTTGACTCACCTCAGACTGGGGCTGAGGCTGAGGCTGGGGAGGTGGTCTAGGAGCCATCCTAGACATAAGAAGAAATAAAAAATTATAATTCTATAATATACTATAATTATTTTAAGTCTACACACAGTTAGCATAGCAGGTCCATAACCCTAAGGTTTCCTAGAAATTACCGCTCTGATACCAATTTGTAACAACCCGTAAATTCTACTTAAAATTTTTCAATAAATGAAGGAAAAAAATAACTTTTTCACCTAAGAGAGGTATAATAGTTCAGTTTACATATCCAGAATAGTTGAAAAGAAGAAAAGAAAAGAAAACATCACACATCAAAAGTCCTAATTACACAAATGTTTTACACCTAATTACACAACACAAAATAACTCTTTCAAATTTAGGAGGTCTCTACTCCATTTCTCAAATCACTGGGTCTTACTACCACCTGTAGAAGATTTGGAATCTGCTCACGTGTATAACACGATCATAGCAGGATCCCAAAAGATCAAGCACGCAACAAAAGCAAGGGTAAGCTACCATTTGATTAAATATGTAGAATATTGTAACATTGCAAACAACACTTATTAATTCACAAACATCCTAAAACTAGACTCACCGGAGAGTCTAGCATTTTACAATCACAACACACAACAAGACTGACGCTTTCCGGAAAACTATATGGAATTCAGACCAGTAAGGTAGACACCTGATGAGGAATATTTGGGGTCCGAGACCCTTAAAATTTCATGGCCCCAAGCCTATAATATCATTTTTTTTTTCCAACCTCTCATCAGAGCAACACATGCATAGGATTAACACTATGCTGTGTCTCCATCGACTTCCCACCACAGATGTCTTCGTCTATATGACTAGGAACATCTTGGAAGTCTGGATACCCTATTACGTCTATCCATAATTCCATACACATTATTCTATACAGTACATCAAATCTATCATTTAACAACTATTTCATACACACTATTCTACTCAGGGTTTCTAGAATCAAACCAACATCATGCAGTTCAAAATGTACAGTCCAACATTTAAATTCTCAACTACTATGCAATCATAATTCACTTAAAACGGTACATCATTTTTCCTTCAAACCACACAAACCAACCATACAATTTAGAAATTCAATGATATAAAGATATCTATTTCAAAATAATTTACACTGTAAGATTTACACAATGCTCACAATACCATATCACATATAGCACGTATATATATCACAAACATACTCTCATATCACATATAGCACGTATATATATCACAATCATACTCTCATATCACATATAGCACGTATATATATCACAAACATACTCTCATATTACATATAACACGTATATATATCACAATCATACTCTCATATCACATATAGCACGTATATATATCACAATCATACTCTCATATCACATATAGCACGTATATATATCACAAACATACTCATCATTCACTTTATTAAACTTTTCATCAATACAATACAACCAATAAAAATTAAAGAAGTCTCCTTTACCTGAAGGTGATGTTACACGTCAACCTAATTCCAATAAAACCTTAGGAATGCCAAAACACCTAATTTGTACCGTTCTTCCCCAATTTGGAAAACCCTAAAACGAAATTGAAGTAATAAACAAAATTAAACCCGAAAACATGAAATTGGGGAGTGATAGAGTAAGAGGAAACATTTAATTCCATAATTAATTCCTTAAATTCTCAAAACCCCAAATTTTAACTAGCAAAAACCCTAAAATTCAAACTTACTGGAACGAAATTCTAATCGGTGGGTCTTCTGCTATTCTCCGCCGTGAGCATAACGCTGGTCTCAGATTCTTGATCGGAGAAGAAGAAATTCTTGATCTGTAGGAGAGAAGGTAGAGCTGAGTTATGGAGATAGGGGATATGTTTGTACGAAGAAGAAGAAAATCAGATTTTCTCTCTCTTTTTCTTTTTGTTTTTCTTTTAATTACAGTATATTATACAATTAATTGTATTTTTTTTTTTACTGATGACAAATCTTTATTTTGATAATATATATATATATATATATATATATATATATATATATATATATATATATATATGTTGTATAATATATAATATGTTACTTACTCTCCAAGATTATTGGTCAACACTTTGTTATAAAAAAAATTGCAACCTTAACTATGATTCTCACTGTGGCTGTTCCCTCCCAAGATTTGGATTTGTTGTTCTTCCTCTTTTCATACATTCAAAGGTAAATTTTTGTGATTTCTTCAACTTTTGTGTTCTGAAGGATGAAGTTTTTACTAATTTTTCTATATTATTTTACAGATCATTGTTGCAGTCCACATAAATTTTTTCAGACTCTTGAAACATGGTAATTTTTTTTTTTTTCAGACTCTGTTTTAGGGTGCAATGAGAAGTTATATATTTACTTTTATGCTTCTTTGGACATTTTTAATAATATAATTTTGATTCCTATATTGACATTTTCGATGAACAATGTGTTTTAGGGTTTTTTAATCCTTTGACCTGCTATTACTTCAAAAAATATCTATAAATATTTAATATTTAAATAAAAATGAATTTAATAAATATGATTGTGTTATTATTATAAATCAATATATTGTTTATTGATTTATTAAATATATGTTTAAATAAAATACTGAATATGAATACATAAACTAAGTATTACAGTTTTTTTAAACGCGCATTGGCAAATATTATAGCATATTTCTACCTACTTTACATATTTATGCATTGATATTTTTTTAGGGTTTTTAAAAAAATTTATGCCCTATCTGTTTTGACAAATTTCGATATTAACTTTTTTTTTTTTTTTCAAAGGAGAATGAATCAAATAACTTGGACCAACAGGAATCAAGTAACTGGGAATCAGATAACTGGAGTATACAAGAAGAATCAAATGATTGGGAATCGAATGAGCATGAATATCAACAAAATAACTGGGAACCGAATGAGCATGAACAAGAAGAGAATAACTCGGAAGCAAATGAAGAACAATCCCATAATTGGGAATCAGAAAGCTGGAATGAATCAGAAAATTGGAACGAGTATGAATACAATAACTGGGATGAGCAGGAACAAGATTACAATGAATGGGATGGTACCTTCAAAGATGTTTACCGTTGCTACCCTCTCTCTGCTATTGATAAGGTACTATGTCCCTAATGTTTTATATTTTACTTTATTCCCAATTTTTCAAAGATTGATACTGATTCTTGATGTTTTGCAGATAAATCTTGAAAATGGTGGTAAAAGTATGTACGCCAACAACTTACGCTTTATCCTTTGATAATTATGCTTGTTTTCATGTTTATAAAATTGCTGCTAATATAAACTTTTTGGCAGTTATCATGCCCCCTTCAGCTCTGAGTCTACTAAGTAAGTTTATGCTTGTATATAAATTTGATTTGATTCAACAATTCGATTCATTCATCTCACTTGAAAGTATATATTTCAGTGTATTTGGAGATAGAGTATCCTATGTTATTTGAGCTGACAAATCCCTCTACTGAGAAAGTTACTCACTGTGGAGTTCAAGAATTCACTGCTGATGAGGGGAACATGTATATGCCCAAATGGGTATGTGATTTGATCTTCATCTTTCTTTATTTCGTTTGATGGATTAGTCAGTTTTATTTACAATTTTATCTTTTGTGTTAATTCTTGACAGATGATGGAAAACATGAACCTAGAAGAGGGAAGCAATGTGAATGTGAGAAGCATCCAACTTCCAACAGGAACATTTGTGAAGTTGCAACCTCACACTAAAGACTTCTTGGAAATGTCCAATCCAAAAGCTGTGTATGAATTGTCACCATATAATCTTTCACAAATCTCATAATTGTGTGTCAACTAATATTTTCTCAATCTTTTTTAACTTCAGTTTGGAGTATTCACTAAGGAAACATTCTTGCTTAACAACCAGTGACACTATTATGATTGCTTATAACAACAAGCAATATTATATTGACATTGTTGAAACGAAACCTTTCCATGGCATTAGTATTGTTGACACAGATTGTGAGGTTGATTTTGTTCAACCTCTTGATTATGAGGAACCTGAGAAACAACTACCAGCTGATTCATTTGATAAGGGACATTCAGAGGGTTGTGATTTTAAGTATGCTTGTTTTTTAGCCAGTATAAATTTATTTATAGATTCTGATTATATTGTTTTGTATGTTTCAGTTCATGATTCTATAATGAAGAATAGCAAGATCATTCCATTCAGTGGTACTGGAAGACGTTTGGATGGTAAACCTACACAATCAATGGAAGAAAGTTCATTTTCGTTGCCAAAGCAGCAACAGAAGGAACATGAAACCAAGAATTCTATTTCTGAAACATCACGTAGAACTCCTGGAAAGGTTGTTTTTGGGTCAAGTGTGAATGCATCCAAGACTCAGACAACTCCAAAGGTGAGTTTTGCTAGTAGTAATTTGTGTGATATAACGTTTTCTTCTTTCAACCTCAATCTCTATTATTCATTGATATAATTTATTAAATTCTATTAGGCTTCTCAGAAAAGCATAACTGAAGCATAACTGAAGAGTCTTCTCAGAAGAAAGAGAAACCAAAACTTCAAGCTTTCACCGGAAAGAAGTACTCATTGATGTATTAATTTTGTTGGGTTACTTTCTTAGTTTGGTTTTGTCCCCTACATCTTCGTTCAAACATCACATCACACTCTTGAATTATTGTTATTTGTCTTTTTGAATGTCATATATATTCAATAGTTTACTGTTTTTTTATTTCCAAATATTATACTCATAACTCCTTATATCCTGAAAACAAAACGAAATCTTGGTCTATTAACGAAAATATATTTTTTCTTAATATTCATTTGAAACAATTTTTTTTCTCATGTGAATTCTTTCAATTTCTTATTCCAATTATGTATTTTTTTTCTAACTTAAATAAGTGAAAAATTAACTTCTGAAGTTTAAGTAAAAAAATGAAAAAAATATAATTTTTCTATAAACTCTATAATTTGTAAAAAAAATTATTATGATATAGAATTGATGTTGAGTTTACTAAAGAAGAAAAAAAATTCTTCTATATCTTATAATTTTCTTTTTTTCCTGATGTATCTCTTCCACGTTAAAAAAAGTTTAAAATGATAGTTTACATGAAATATTGATATTTGAAATTTTCTTGAATAATATTAAATAAAAAAGTATTCTAAAATAATTCACAAAATTTGAGCAACTATTTTTCTTACATAACTCATTAAAATGTTTCAAAATATATCTATAAAACCTTCTTACTACAATCTATAAATAAACGAGTCAATTAATCTCAATAAATACGAGTTTACATTTTACCACATATATAATTTATTTCTTTGTTCTAAGTTATTATTCTATAATTAATCTCAATAAATACGATTTTGCATTTTATCACATGTATAATTTATTTCTTTGTTCTAAGTTGTTATTCTATTTTTTATAATTAATAACTTATTTTTATTTATTATCTAGAAAATTTAAGTGATACAATAAAAGTTTTTTCTATTATCTATAATTTCATTCGACTCGTTGGTCAGAATAAATTATTAGTTTTGTTTATAAAAAATTTGGATTTGGTGAAAATGATTAAATTATATTGAGAATTGTTTTTATTTTTCAAGTTATTTTAGATCCAATTATTCTAGATATAATTTTAAAATATTTGATTCTCCTTTATAAAAAATTTGAATTTGGGCAAAATATTAAATTATATCCAGTCTTTTTTACGTTTTCAAATTATTTTAGATACAATTAATTTATATATAATTTTAAAATATTTTATTTAAATAGTGTATGACCATCACTTGTAATCATTTTTTATTTAAGGGATGAGATAAAATAACCGAATTACTTATCCGATTTTAATTTAAAGGATAAGAAAAGATAATTTTTTTTTTCCTTTTAAACCCTTTAAATTAAAAAGGGGTTCCCACCTTGGATAGAAAACTGTTGAAGTGACCCACTCAATCTTAATGAAGAAATTTTGAGGATTAATGATTAGAACATGCAAACTAAATATATTTTTCTTAAAAAAAGTAATATCCTATTCATTTACGTATAGGATCATGGTATATATAATAAAATGCGAGCGCATCATATCCAAATTTTCACAATAGGAATAGGAAAATCCCTATTTGAGGTTTACTGGTTATACTTCCTCGTACTTTGAAGCAGTTGTTAAAATATTACATGAAGTGAAATAAGTTTTAGCGGAACTTTCAACTATTCTTGTTTTATCAAAGGTTTTGAATTGGCACGGGATACTATTTTGCCTGAAAATAACTTTTTTTTTTTTTTTTGTAATTCTATACTGTCTAATAAAAAAAATAAAAATATTTTTATTTATGTGTAAAATATATATATATATATATATATATATATATATTAGATTTAAATAGTTTCTCTTGATATAATATAATACAAAATAAACTAAGATATATACTATTTTACTTTATTTTCAATACCCAATAAAATTTGATTATTATGATTATAACTTTTTTTTCATATTTCTCTTTTATTGAATAGATAGTTTTTTATTATATAAATTTTTACTTTTATAAAAAAGTGGATTTAATTCTAAATAAATATAAAAAAAATTACATATGAAAAGTTAGATTCTCTGTCTTTTCTTAAAACTTTTTAAATGAGGTTTTCTATTTCTTTGATGTATTAGTATGGACCAAATTTAACCATCATAATTGATTTTATTGGAAGATGGTGTGGATCTCTAGTTTGTTACAAAAATACCTTAGACAATAAAAGTTTACTTTAATATCATAGTGGATATAAATGAGGTCGAACATTTTTGTTCTAGATGGAATATTTATTTCCAGTGAGATTGACAATAGAGTCTCGTTTTACTTATATCCTTTAATCTTTGACTGGGTTTGAGGGTCTGTGTTCCTGTACATTTATGAATCTCACATCACTTAGGAGTATAGATCAAAAGTAATTTATATATACCCTTCTCTCTTAACCTATTGATATGTCTTTTAAGGATAAAATCATGATGGTTTGAATATGAGAATTGACTCTAACGATATTATCATAATAAAGATGAAGTTAAGACATCTAGTGAACATTCATCAATAATATATAGTTTTATAAATAAATAATTATATTTTAAATTAATATATACATTAAGTTTTTATGTTAATCTATATTTATATATAAAAGAATTTTTTTACGATAATTTATAATATATTATTATTGTTCCGGTACACTAATAAGTTTTACATCACTTAAGAGTTAAGATTAAGACTTTTTCCTCTCTCAACCCACAAGACACCTTCTAAAATCAAATTTATGACCAACAAAAGCTTTAAAACGAATAATACCTCGGATATAAGAATTGACCCGATATTATTATAGTGGACATGAGAGTTCGAAACACTCTTATTCCTAAATGATACATTTATTATTATTATCAAACATACAAATGAAAATAAAAATAAAAATATATAATACGTGGAATAAGAATATAAAATATATTTAAAAAAAATAGGGAAACTAAATAATCAAACATAAAAAAAAAATATGTAATACTTGGAGTGAAATAAGAATATAAAATATATTTAAAAAAAATAGAGAGACTAAATAAAAAAATATTTTGAAAATTAATAGTATAAAAAATATTACATTCATGGTATACTCTAAGTATTCGAGTTTGATTAATTAAAATATGTTCACCACATTATCTTAAGTTTATTTGTCTTAAATAATTTATAATTTTAACAGCAAATATTTATATTTTAAAATTAATATTAACTTTAATCAAATTAAAATTAAAACATAATAAAAATATAAACATACAAATACATGTATCCTGTCTTCATTTATGTATAGAAAAAGAAATTTCCCTCCTTCTAATTATTTTTAATGTTATTGAAGCGCTAGAAAAAAAATATTATATATAATAAGGGAATATATATATATATATATATATATATATATATATATATATATATATATATATATATATAAAGAGTTGAAAGAAAAATAAATATAAAAATGCTAGAGGAAAAAATACTGTAAAAATTACATAAAAAGAAGGCCAGATAAATTTAAAGAATATAGGAAAAGAATTAAAAATAAAAAAAGTATATTTAAAAAATAATTATACAATAAATATGAACATGTGTTTTAATATTTCTATTTCTGTTAATAATATATAAAAGAAAATTTTTCTCTTTTGCACGATTTCTTTCATATTTTTTCATATAAATGAAATAAATAAAAATAATTAAAAAAATATTTTTTTTACAAATTTTTTTAAAGTTCTCTTATATTTTATGATTTTTCATATAATAATATTTATATTTTAAAATTAATATATAAAATAGAGTATAATTTATTGAAATAAAAATTATAATAAAATAAACAGTCACACAGTATATTTTCTGATAATAAGAAAAAAGTTGTAAAAACAGTTGTTTTTTATTTTTTATAATGTCAGTGTTCTAATTATTTAATTAATGTTTCTTTATTAATTGACATTAATAATATTGACTGTAACAGATATAAGCCAAAATTGTTTAAAAGCTGAAAACAAATATTAAGCCAAAATAAAAAATAAAAAATTGGCAGGTCATATATATGCGACAGATCTGATGAATATTATTATTAAACCTGTCACTGTCGTCGTTTCTTCTTACAGCCCAGAGAAACTGCTGGCGCATGTTAGTACCACCACCTGGTATCGTGCGCCGTCTCTCTCTCTCTCTCTCTCTCTCTCTTTCTTTTCCATGAAGAACCATTGCTTACATGGGAACCAAATCGCTGAAGCGGAGACTCCGTGAGTCGCAGAACCCTCCCATGGCCGCCGCGGCTACTCCGTGGCGCAAGCCTCGGTCCTACGCCACGCCTTCTGTGCTTCTCACAGCTTTCCTCACTGTCTCCGTTATCTCTCTCTTGGTCCTTTCTTCGAACAAGTGGCGCGCATTCCAAAGCGGGTCTTCATATGAAACAGTTACTGTCGTCAACGTGTTCCCTCATGATCCGCAGGCCTTCACCCAGGTCAACCTTTTTATTTATTATTTTTCGTTGTTTAATGTACAATTTGATGACTTGTGTGTTTATCTATAAAAATTAGTTATTTGAGAGATGAATTTGATACTCTATACTGATGAGCTTAATTTTGTTACATTGACTTGACTGTGTAAAAATTGTTATAGTGTTTTATCAATTAGAGATTATGATCAAGGTTTTTAAAACATTCCGCTACTATTAGGATTGAATTGCAAGGTATGGGACTTTAGTGCCACATTGTAATTGTAAGTTTAAGTGTTGGGTTTATAAGGCCTTGGGTTTTCTGACTATAACAACTAGTTGTATGGGACTTGATCGCATTTGTCTGTAATATTTGGTGATATCAAGAAATTTGACTAAACCTTGCTCTATATATAACTTTTGCAGCATTGTTATATAAGTCAACAATTTTATTATGCATGGTAATCTATGATGGAATGTCAGTATAAAGATTAAAGTTGTATATGGACCAATTGTGTACCTGTGCTCTTGACAATTGATCCTATGGATACTAGTAATATATTGTTAGATTTTATTAAGAATTTCAGTGAGCTGCACTGGAAACACTTTCTTATAAAATTTCTGTCAATGCCAGCACTTTGTTAACATTCTGCATTGTATAAACTGTCTCTGTTTTCGTTTTTATTATGGACTTCTCATATTTGTGCTTATAATGTGTTTGTGGAATCGTGGTTGTGCTTTTTCTGAATGGGCTTGACGATTATTTTTCAGCTACTGTTTGACATGGGTATGTGTTTCATTTCATTTTATATATTTAGTTTTGTTTATCTTTTTTGGATGTTTTATATTTTTTTTTTCTTGGAAGAGAGAGCTGAAGCGTGTAAGAGATTAGACAGATAATTTGATGAAGTGCTACTGCTAGGTGCTTGATGGTTGATGCAGAGTTAATCAAAACATTAAATGCTATTAGTCTCACTTTTTTCTTTTTCTGATTAAATATGATGTGATGTGCTAGCCTGGGTCTTCGATAAAATGTGAGAGGGAAATACAAGTACCCTTGCCTCAATTTTTCTCTTATGTATTTTATTTTCAAATGGTGATTTCTCTGGCAGCTAGCTAATTTGGGGTGCGAATGCAATAAGAAACCTATAATTGAGACAAGTAGGAAATATGATGGAAAAGAATGAGCTCTTGGCTAAATATCATTTTGTGAAAATCATGTATTTGTTCTATGAAGGATTTCAAAAAGAAGCCGTTACCAGGACTTTTGAAGGGATTATTTAACCCAAGATCCTTAAAGAGATACTTTTAAGTCTAGCGGGTTTCCAGTTGAATTTGAAAGAAACTGGTGGCTTCTACACAAAATGAATATAAAAAATTATATAAAAGCAAGACTAAATTCGGTGTTGGATGCAAGAACATAACATCATTGGATGCTCCAGCATAAGTAGCATATAGTCATCCTGGTAATTGTGAATATTGACATTTATGCTGGAGAGTTTGTGACATTATTAGTTAAAGTATGCACTGCTTTGATAATAAGCTGCAGGATGTTCATTTGTTGCTTATGGAAAATAAAGATGGATTTCTCATGTTGTGATTTCAGGGGCTTGTTTATCATAAAAATGACATCTTATTTGAGTCAACCGGTCTTTATGGGAAGGTATTACTCATCTTTCCATCCTATTCCAATTTCTTTTTCTCTGTTTTCTTGAATGATTTTTCATTTTTCATTTGCTTTTTGCCTTACATTTTTCCTCTTTACATTTGTAGTGGATGAGAAATTGTGTATTTTTTATAGTAAATCAGTCACCTGCCATCATTTACCTCAATTTGTTCAACAGATGTTTATAAAATTTATTCGTGGGTTAATCTTGGTGCACTGCTATAGATTGCTGCCTTTGTAACCAGGTGGTCTTTGTTTTCCGCAGAAGAAATAAAATTCTTGCTGTTGGAACAAGGGTTTGCACATCTGATCTCACTATACCCTACACTGATAGGAACCCTTTAATGATCATAGGATTTGGTTGGGAATGGATAATGTTGTTATTAATTGAACATGTGACCCTCCTGTATGCATGTTAGAGAGGTTAGAGAACTAGAGTCTCTCTTTTGCTTTAGTAATTTGGTCATCTTTCTTCAGTTTCTGATAAAAGAATTAGGACTCTTTAAATGTTTGATCATGTGAGTCTTATTTTTAGTTACTCATCCCCCTAGTAGATTGTAGAGGCATATTTGGTGTTTCTCATTTATTATAAACCCATCTGGAAATCCATGGCTCCCCAGGGTCAATTGACTTCTGGGTCTTTGTTCTTAACAAGACTAACACTAATGACTTGCTACTGAAGCACAGACCTCAGTGGATGTTGTGTTCCCAGCATTAGAACTCAGATAATAGTAGTACAGTACAGTTGTCATCTATTAGATAAGACCAATATGTGTTCAAGTTCTATTTATTGTAAAATTTATATAAATCATGATTAGTTTTATTTTGTAATCACATTCTAATCCTTGTTTTCCTGGACATACAACTAATATTATATAAATCATGATTAGGTTTATTTTGTAATCACATTCTAATCCTTGTTATCCTAGACATACAACTAATATTGTTTTTAATGTGAAATATTGCAATTAACCTTTTAATTATTTTTTGTTTCAGTCATCTATCCGTAAAGTCGCTCTTCAAACTGGGAAGGTACAGATTGATCCATCTTTTGAACTCTTTGATGTACTTGTCCTAATGCCTAGTTAATTTAGATTTACATTTTTATGAATAACAACGGGTTAAAGACAGGCTATGTAGTTGATTCATTTATGGAGACAAGTTCTTATGAGTGTGTTACATGTCATTTCAAGCTGAGAGAATAGTTGACAATAATCAATTTAATACTGAATAGAATTTTCTACATTATGAACAATTTAGGCAAGCAAATCAGGTAATGGTCATTGTCAGGCTGCTTGTTGCAGTTGGCTGGTTCATGTAAATAACATTGATTTCAGTAATGGATTTTCTCAGTGTTGTTTCTGGATATAATTAATAGACTTCCCAATTTTCCATTCTTTTTTGGGACACACAATGTATGTTTCACTGAAATAATGCGGAATTTCAGTGAACTATTATTGCCACACCCATTTTTTAATGTGAGAACTATTTTGGATGGAATGCAGTTGCAAGAAATATTGCACTTGTTTATAACTTACAAAGAAAAGGATAAACACATACTTTAGTAATTTACCTGTCGGTTTGGATGTACGTGGTCATTATGTTATGTGGATAAGGTACCTTACTAGAGTTATGAGGGATTAATTAAAGGAATACAAAGATATGCATGAGTTGACTTCAGAGCAGATGGCAATATCTGTGGATCTTAGGTTTAAAAACTGTAGTGTGCCTGTGATGGAAGAAACAGAATTGTGGTGATGACAGATACTTGCCTTTCTGCTAAAGAAAGGATCTTTGGCAGGATAAAAATATATATGTTATTGTTCATATCAATGTAGCATGCACCTTATGTTTCATTGAGTATTTGACGTTATAGAAGACATTCTAAATTTTGTATATTTACATTTGTGCTAAATACAGGTTGAGGATGTGCAGAAGATGGATGGTTCTTTGTTTGGGGAAGGTTTAACCCTCCTCAATGACAGGTGTGAAAGACAAATTATGTCACATGTTACTTTCTTTTTATGTATATTACTAAACTTACAATGGTTCTGTTGCCAGTTAATTAGGAGATGGAAAAGAAAGAGACGGAAACATGTCCACATATTTTAAGAATTGTTTTTGGGTGCATATAATCTTGATATTAGGAAACTAGAACTTTATCTTTAATCTTTTGGCATTTCCTTCTACCTTTTAAATAGCTTCATTGCATAAGGAAAAAGAAAATTTTGAATTGAGACATTTTGGGAAGCATATTATTGAATCGTGTTGAAATTAAGTGCTGAAAAATACAGTTTCTATTCCTTGCTACTAAATGTCAAAAGTTCATGACATTCTTCTCATTGTCACTGGGCCCTGCAGGAGTAAAAGAGAATGTTGTTGTGCTTTGCTTTCACGAAATGATTTAAGTGACTTTCATGTTGTTATCTTTTAGTTTCTACCAACTTAAGTAATCACCAATACTTCTTAAACACCAAATATTATGTTATAGACACAAAAACTGCATGATGACTACCAAGTTTTCTCATTTTTGCAATGTTGCAATTTTTTCTCATTACGTGTAGATGTTGTAGGGGATTTTGCTTTAATTCTATCTATATATAATGTATTCATTTTGGCTTTAACTTTTGTAATTGAGACATTATTCATTAAGTTAATTTCACTCTGACATTTGATGTATGGATTAATTCTAACTCCCTTTTCCTTTGCACTTTGTTTAGGCTGTTCCAAGTAACATGGTTGCAGAAAGCTGGTTTCATATATAACCTGAAAAATCTAAGCAAAGTTTGTTGCTTTACCTTCCCCGTCTTGTAATCTTTTGTCTGTCTGGTTATTTGAATAATTCCTACTGTTTTGATTCAACGAGACTCTATGAAGGAAAATGGCACCATAATCAAACTATTGGAGATATACAAATTGAAATAACTCTTTTCTATTCTGCTTTATTTTATAAAAATCTTCTCAAAGTTTATACATTATAATATGACATGTCATAATGATTTTAAATTTATTGCTATCTTAAACTAGTTTGCTTCTTGGCTGCTACAGTTTGAGAATTTTTACACGATGAAGGTAGAAGTAAAAGTTTTATTGCATGGTAATATAAGTCATTTCAGCTGACCATATCTGATTAAAAATTATCTGTTGTAGACATATATGTTATAAATTGGCGGGTTGCTGTCAATAAAAAAATAGAGTTTTCGTACATGCAAGCTGGTTGGGTAATCTAAGGACTGTGTTATACTAGATTTGGTCCAAGGTGTTGTTTAAATGGAATGGCTTTGCGGATACAATCTTGTTTGTGTTTTTTTTTTTTGGTTCATAAACTGTCCTGAGATGCTTTCAGTGATGGGTGAATGCCCCAAAGTTGCTGTTAATATAGCTAGCCAGAACTCAAATAGCTCAGTTTTACAAATTCTGTAGATAGGGACATTTAATCATGATATGAAAGATGGCTGGGGTTTGGCAACTGATGGAACATTCTTGTTTGGAAGTGATGGAAGTTCAACATTGTATCAAATTGATCCTCAAACGTTTAAAGGTTTGTCTGTCCAATGAAGTTATATTCCTTTGCTCTCTCCATTTATGTGCAAAACACCTTTCCCGATCCTTTTTGTGTCCAGCTTTCAAACGTGACAATTTTTTTCTTTGCTTTACATATTCATGGAACTTACGTTGCCCTCTTTTCTGCAGCTGTATCAAAACAAGTCGTTTACTATAAGAGTCATGAAGTACACAATCTCAATGAATTGGAATACATAAATGGTGAAATTTGGGCAAATGTTTTTATGGTATGTCCTTGTGTGATCGATTATGATTTAGTTGGAGAACATATATCTCTTTTTCCACTAAATTTCTAACCTTAGTCATGTATGCATGATGTGTATGGCCAAGGTTTTCTCTGGTTGACTGAATTTTGTCTTGAGGTTGATATTTCTTTCTGTAGACTGACTGCATTGTAAGAATCTCCCCCGATGATGGCAGGGTTCTTGGATGGATTCTTCTCCAAAATTTAAGGTGTGATTTCTTTTCCTTCTAATTATGAAAACTAGTTTCTTAGTGCTAATGATATAATAAATGAATTAAATCCCAAGTTAGTTCTCAAAGATTTAGCAGACATCAATTTGGTGCTAGTAATTGGGTAACTTTTGGATTATTTTTATGCCAAAAGGTTATCATCTAAGGGTCACATTGATTAATAATCTTTTTCGGGGAGCAAATTGAAGGTGTACTCTAATAATTATCTTTGTCCATTTGTTACTTAAAGTTACATTTAATCTAATATCATATGCAGGAAGGAACTTATGGAAGCTGGGAATAATGTAAGGAGCCTGAACCTTTTAATATCAGGAGATAAGATTTTTATACTGTTTCTCAGTGTGTGTGTGTGTGTGTATATATATATAGGCTACTATTTAAGATCAGGATGATGTATATATCTCTTAAATTTTAGGATATTGATGTTTTGAATGGGATAGCCTGGGATGGTGAACAAAAGCGTATTTTTGGTAAGTTTTGCACTTCTAGTTAATTAAATTGTCAATTTGAAATCTCTTATCCCTGCATACTATTTCCATTTCACCCATCCGAGACTTTTTCCTTTTTAATTATTATTACTATTAGGCATGGCATATGATAAAACGGAAGTGATTTTACCGCAAAATCCAACTATTAGTAGCGTGTTTGGATTTCAATTAAAAAAAGTTCCAAACCATGGTTATGTAATCTTTTGTCAACTGAAAGAAGCTAGCTAACGCTTTTTTATACACATTCTTTGTTATTAGCTGGAAGGGTTTAATATATTTTAGTTCTAAAATATTTAAAGTTCAGTTTTAATCCTCTTGTTTGTTGTCTGTTTTTTATACACATGCTTTGAAAGGGTATAATATATTGTTAGTTCCTCTAAAATTACCGAAGTACAGCTTTAATCCCTTTATATTCTATTCTATTTTTTCCTTCTTATTTTGAAACACACCCCTTTTAGTTTTCCAAACATTATCTATAGAATTGTTCTCCTTTGTAAAGAGTCCTCTAAACCATTTAGAGGACTAAAAGTGATATATTTTTAAATTAGAGGAACCAAGAATGAGCAAAATTTTTTGAAGAAACTTAGATATTTCTTGCGTGTGAAAGTGATATATTTTATAAAATCTCATCTGAACCACTTGAAGGACTATAAGTTTTTAGGGTAAAATTAATATAAAATACTCATTCTAAAGAAATCAATAAATATTTATCTTAACATTTTGTATCTATTTATAGAAAATTATTTTTTTCATTAGATGAATATTTGTTTTCCATTAGATTTTTTAATAACAATATCCTCTCCATTAATTTAATAATTTAAAATTTATATTTGTAAATCTTTTTTAAATTTAATTTTACGTTGCAACACAACTGATGTTCGAGTTAATAGGTCAAATTCTATTTTCCTTTCCATCTAAGAATCGTCTAGTACGCATCAATCAATTACTGTCAATGTTCTCGCCTTTTCCCTTTTTTCATTTACATCTCAAATAAGTTTATGAAACATATTCTTTGCTTGCAGTGACTGGAAAGCTGTGGCCAAAGCTGTATGAAATCAAGGTTTCTCCTCTAAAGAAACCAATTGAAGAAGGGTTCATTGAGAAAGTTTGCCTGCGTAGGCCTTTCAAATTTCCATGATGTTCTGCTCTACCTTTAGAAATATACTTGGGAGAAGGCGCTGGCTGAACTGAGTTACATTAACATTTTCAATTCAGTTGGAAGAATGCGACCTCCTTCATTACCCTTTATAGTATCATTCTTCTGTAGCAGGTCAAGAATTCTAATTTAAGTAATACACTAAGGCAGAGGTCAATCAATATCAGTGTATTGGTTTTGTATGTAGGTGGATAGTGCTATAGAAAAGGCAAGTTGAAATGTTATTATGTGTTGCCAAAGAATGAAAATACAACCGAAACAAAAAGAAATAATGGATGTCTTTATTGGTTTTGAGGTGTCATCACAAGTTAAGACTATTGGTTCACCAGATAAAGATTTTAAGTTTAGCAGACTTATAAAGTTTCTCCCTAGATTTGTTTTCACCTTATTTGACTGTGTTTAATATGCATATAATTCAAATATTTCCCCACTTAAACACATTATTTTCAAAAAACACAGGCTCTGGTATCTCAACACAATATAAGATGAATCTTATATCATGTTTTGAATTATTTAATATGAAATCTAAAATACAAGTAGCTAGTTGTATATATTTATTTGTTATTAATTTAAATTATAATATCATTTGAATGAAAATATTTTGTTATAATCAAATTCAATAATATTAAAAATATTCATTATGTTTAATGCAATGAATAAAATAATAGCAATGATATTTTAAAGATATTACAATTTGTTAGAACATAAAATAATTGAAGATGAAATTTAAATTTAAATGTAATAATATTTTTATAACTTAAACTTCATCATTATTTTAATTTAAGTTCAATTTCAAATATAGTATCATACTCATAATATCTAGCAACTTAAAATGAAGTCGTAAAAATCAAATATACGGTATAAAATATAATTTATGTAAATTAAAATTATGAATGAAATAAGTTGGTATAATAATTTTATAAATAATGTTTATGCATATATAATTAATAATTAATATGATATCTTTGATAAGAAAATTATCTATACTTAATTTTCCAAATTATATATAAAATCCAAATTAGTGAAGTTAAAAGTGTTTTGAATTTTTTTAACATTCACTGTATATTTTAATATATCTTATATTTTGAATTATAGTTTATATTCATCAATAATTACTCACCTTAGTTTCATTCTCGATTTTAATAAAATTTAAATGTGTAAAAATTTGAACTTTAATTTGATTACCTTATTTATTTTACTTTTTTTAATAACAGAAATCTTTGTGTTTTTTCTTTGTTTGTTTTTAAATCGAAGCTATATAATCAATCTAAGAATTTATACTGTTGCGGGAGAACTATTTAATTAATCTAAGAATTTATTCTGTTGTAGGAGAAAGCTGAAGAAGAAAACCGCTACAGAGGAACCGGATCCTTCTCTTTGGATCATACTGTTATAGTTTTTCACAGAAAAGAGAGAGAGAGAGAGAGAGAGAGAGAGAGAGAGAGAGAGAGAATCTAGAGCGAGAGAGAGAGAAAACGATGAAGATCACAGCGTTGTTGGTGCTTAAATGCACAGGTGAGGGTTCCGATCCCATCATTCTCGCGAACGCTTGCGATGTTAGCCACTTCGGTTACTTCCAACGCCCCAGCGTCAGGGAGTTCATTGTCTTCGTCGGTCGTACCGTCGCCAAACGCACCCCTCAAGGCCAACGCCAATCCGTACAACACGAAGGTCCTTTTCCCTCTGATTTCGTTTCCTAGGGTTTCTCGTTCTTTACCGACTCCGATTGCGCGTTTTGGTTTATTTCCCAGTCATTTTGTTGATCCGCTTTTGGTCTAACATTTTTGCGCCCTTTGCTCCCTTTGAGAATAATGGAAATCGTATTTTTTTTTTTTAATTTGCGATATAGTATAATTGTGTGCTTTGATCTGCTGTGTTTCTTTTGGTTTTTTTTGGAGGATTCGATTTTTTTTCGCCGAATTGTGAATGATTGAAAGCGAGTTTTACTTTTTTGTTTGCAGAGTACAACGTTCACAGCTACAACGTAAATGGTCTTTGCGCGTTGGGATTTATGGATGATCATTACCCGATTCGAAGTGCCTTTTCTCTTCTCAACCAGGTGAGAGTCAGAGCAACGTGTGTCGGTTCAGTGTTTATTGTATTTACGGATTGTTGCTGCTTCCTTTGTTGGGATGAGACATGTTTTTCTTTTATTGGAAAAGTTGGAAGATGTTGTTTATGAGGTTGCATATAACTATGATGCGGATGTTATAATTGTGTAAGGGATTTTGTGTTTTAGTTATTTAATTTGTTGAGATTATCTAGGAAGAGCTGACTTAATAGTAAAAATGCAGGTGGTAGATGAATATCAAAAATCTTTTGGTGAGTCATGGAGATCCGTAAAGGAAGACAATAGTCAACCATGGCCCTATTTGGATGAAGCTCTGACAAAATTCCAGGCATGTAAATTCCTGCATAATAAATTGTTAACATTTGTTTTTTCAGTATAATGAATTAATTTTGCTAACCTTTTTACACCATGACATATGCCTCAAACCCTCTTATATGTTCCTGTCAAATCTTCAGAATCCTGCAGAGGCTGACAAGTTGTTGAAAATCCAGAGAGAGTTAGATGAAACAAAAATCATCCTTGTAAGCATACATTGTTTTATATTTACAAAACAGTATGAGTTTCCTGCATCTTAAGTTACTAAAGTTACTTACGATTTTATTTTGTCTTGTAGTTGTTCAATTTAAACATGACAGTTATATATGCTTGTAAATTTTCAAACTAAACGTTCATTTTGAGAATTTGGCATTGGTTGCCAAATACATTTTGCTTTAGATAACAATACCAATGCCATGCAAGTTAAACATCATTCTAATGATGCCAAATGCAACTAATTTATGCAAATTTATCCCTTTCTAGCATCGTGTATGATACCCTTAATTTTACATTATGTCTGTCTGTGGTGTGGGTCATCAATAATGCTGTTGCTATTTATTAGGAATCCAAATAGGCAAGTTGACTTAGATGCATAGTTAGTGCATCAGAATCACCGGAGGCTCATTTTTGGAAAGTATGAGAGAAAAATAGAGAATCGGGAATGGTGAGGTGTGTGAACGTGGTGGCAGGGAGCGAGATGCAGGTGAACCTGGGCCATGATTAGTTAAGGGAATTTCTGGTTATATTGGACCTTAGGTTGTGAGAGAGGGGTATCTTTTTGGTGATTATAGAGTTTGTTAGAAATGGTGAGCTCTACCTCTCGGTTGGGCACTGGGCTGTGGGTCAGGAGAATCTCAATTCTCTTGTATTTCCTTTTCTGAATACATCAATAATACAGTATTCAGTTTCTATTAATTGTTCTTGAGCTATATTATTCTGTGTATGGTTCGTATCACTATGTTTATTCCAGATTTTTTGCTGTTTCTTATTTATGTGCATTTACTTGGTTATGTTACAATAGGTGGGTAATCTAGATTTGGCCATTCTAGGTGGGTTGAGGGGCTTTGTTAATTTCTTCCTACACAATTGGCTTATTTAGATTCTCTCTGGTTTGTAGATTTCTTTCACCATATGATTTCTTTCTTTTATAAACAGCACAAGACTATTGATAGTGTGCTGGCTAGAGGGGAGAAGCTGGACAGTTTAGTTGAGAAGAGTTCTGATCTGAGTGCTGCGTCGCAGGTACATCTAAACCACTCTTGCTATAGAACTTTACATCTGGGACTAGTACAGCAATGCTTACTTGCAGACGGGCATCTATTATTACGTTTTGGTCTCTAAAGCATTGGTCTATATGGTTATGGTCAGCATTGAGCATCCATGCATGATGAATGTTTTATGTAGCTTTGTGATAAATCTCTTTTCTTGTTGCAAAACTTTTAGACTTTTTGTTTAGACGATCATGCACAATGCATGGATATGATCATGTCTGATAAAATAACATGTTAATTTGGAACTTGTTTTATACAATGCACATGTGCTTTCGCGTCTGCTGCTCATAAGCTGTTATTGGCAATTCAGGATCTGCATTTTTTATCTTAAAACTATTGCCATGCCTGCTTAATGATGATTGAGTGGTATATGTGTGTATCTATACCATTATAATACTCTTTTTATACTGATTTGCTATCATTTTTTAAATAGACTATTTTACTGTTTACGCTATTTTTTATAAGGCTGGGTCCATTATATATACTTTTGTAATTATTTCGATCTTTTCTTTATGGTTATTTATTTGATATTTAATTATTGATAGAAACACCATTTTTGTGCCAAAAGATTTGAGATGTCACATTGGTCCCACAAAGATAGAAAAATCGCCATTTTCATCCTTACTATATTAAAATATCAAGTAATTTCATTTCAGAGTCTTAATTGATGTAAAAATTGTGTTTTTTGGACTTAATCTGAAAATGTCAGCTTGGTGGTTGTTTACTGGGCATGGAATATGATATGTTTAAGTTTTGTTATGTTTGGATCTTCTGTTGGAAGAGAACTTTCTGTTAATCATGAATTTATTATTTTTCCCAGTGGTGTTAATTTACTGACACAAAAATCTGATGTTGGCGTTTGAAACAGATGTTCTACAAACAAGCCAAGAAAACTAATCAGTGTTGTACTATATTGTAAGCTTTGACGATCAGCGTGCAGTGAGCTCACTTGAATCCTGTTCCGACATGGAGAGTGTTGGATAGGAGAAAATAGCTTCATATGTCTATTACTTTACATTGTTTGGTTGGTGAAATTGTGTGATTTACCCGATATATGTGCTGTCTTCCCGTGTAGACGAAAATTCAAATACGCATTTACCTTGTTGTGTTTACTACGATAATTTATAGTATGCATAAATTATTGTTTTGGTGGAGTCATTCCATGTTAATTTGTTCTTGGAATATTAACACTGTCATGTACCCCCTCCTCGTTCCTGTTTTTTATTTTCCAGAACCTCCATTTCATGATGAGACCCTTCACATTAAATATTCCAACATAGGACTGACTTTTCTTTAATAGATTGTAATTAAAATGGCTGCGATCGTAAAAAGTAAAAAATCATGCAAGTAAATGTTACGTATTAATTAAAGCAAGAATGTTTTTTTGAAAAACAATATCATTAAGTGAATTCATAGTAAATAAATATATTCCTTAAGCGATAAGAACCCAGACCAATTCCTTTTCCGGTCTGGCAACCACTTCCTTAATTAATTGCAATTCAACTTTCAAATCCACTCTAAAAAAACATGCTTTGAATTCTTGAACCTAAGCACGAGTATGCAACATTTGTCACCACACTACCTCTGGACCATGTGCACAACTTGACCTTGTCAAAAGTAAAGTGTACTTGGATTTGCCACCCACAAAATTAATGTTTTCAACTTTTGATCTCTTCAACTTTGTACGGGATTTCCCATGAAATATCATATATGAATTTATCGCTAAGTATTTATTTCTCAAAGTAAGTTTTATTTTATAATTTTTAATCTTCAAAATTTAATCACTATAATTTTTTAATTTAAAAATTATAAGAAAACTTTTTCCTCTTGAAAAAACTAATACGATATAGAATATGAAAATTATATTTATATATAAAATTATCATATCTATGTAATTCATTTTGAATTAGATTTATGACGTATTTTATCATAAATTTTATTGTTTTAAGAATAAAACAAATTTATTGATTAATAAAAGTTATGTGAAAAGACGAAAAATAATAAATAGTGTATTATTAGTTGATACACGTTACAGTCTATTTAAATAATATATTAATGTAATTAGGTATATGTTACAATTCATTTAAAGTCTCTTAAAAGAAATATATTAATTTTTTAAAATATTTTTAAAACAAGAATAAAATTAATAAAAAAAATTAATATAAGCTTAGACTTTATAAACAAGACATACCTAAATAAAATTTATTTAAAAAATTAAAACAATATTTTAAAAAAAATATCACTTGTTTATAAACAAAGAGTGATGATGGTATGCATGAGTGGAGTGGAGCAATAATTTGCTAACCAAAAACGTAGTTGTGCCAATTATTCACCTCCACACGAATTGATTCATCTTTCAACATTTTTCACTTAAAAAACATTTTTCATGCATTTCCATAAGAACATGCGGTTGAAATTTAGGTACCAATGTCCGTCACATTCAATGCTCCAAAATTTATTGTTGTTCAACTCATTATTCCATCAATATTCTAAAAAGAACTACTATGATTGACACTTTCTATGTTTGGAAACAAAAGTTGGTTTATTTTTATTGCTATTGTTTTATGAACATTCTCTATTTTACTGCAATAGAAACGTATTTTAATTATATTATTTTCTCATTTCCTTTATATTTTGTGATTTTACTAACTATATACACAAAGACTAAGACTGAGAATGAAGAAAATTAACTCTATATTTGCCTTTTATGACAAAATATATTTTGCAAATAATTAATTATAAATAATGATATAAAATCTGTGGTCCAGCTACCTTATACTGTTCTAGTTTTTCCAGAAAAACGAGAGAAACGATTTTTTTTTATTTAATTTTAATGTTAAAAAGATTACAAAACATTTCCAAAGGGCATAAACCATATCAGTCCGACTCCATTTAGAAAATTATAATAGAATCAATACCTGCCCTTTCAAGAAACGAATAATTGATTTAGGAGATTTAGAATTAATAATTGTTACAGTTTACATTCATAAATTCCTGTCTATAAGTTTTTTTTTCTTTTTAAAAATATATATTTATTTAAATTAAATAGTAAGAAATTTTTATTATATTTTTAAATAAAAAAATATTATATTATTATTTTAATTTATGTAATTAAGATGAAAATATTGTTAATATTTAATATTTATATTATATTTTTATATTATACTTCTTATTTTATATAAATTAATAAAATAGTGTGAAAATTATAATTGTTAAAAAACAATCCGGTCAATTTTACGAGTTCTTTAACTTATATTTTAAAATAAATCATAATTTTTAGTTTAATTTGATCCTATATTAAATTAATAGACTAATTGATCAATTTTTATCTTATTAAAAAATTTAAAATATATTTAAATAAAATTAAATAATAAAAATGTGTTTTTAAAATTTAAATTATACTAATGAAATTAGAATTTATTTAATAATTTAATATATAAATTATAAGAGAATATCCATTCATTTAAACAATTAAGAGTTAAAAATTTATTCTTTATTATTATTTTTATTTTTTAATAATTTATTTATTTTGAAATAATAATTAATTTTAATAATTAGATCTTAAAATAAGTAATTATTAAAAATTTATTTTTATATTTATTTTTATAATAAGTTAATTTCTTATCAAATTAATTTATAATATATATATTTTTTAATAAAATAATATTATTTTAATATTTATTTTAAAAATAATTATTATTTTATAAAATAAATCAATATATAAATTTATGGATTAACTTAACCTCGATTTGTAGAAAGTTCATTCAATTTAGATTAGTATGGAAATTTTAGAATAACCCAACTTATTTTAACATCCTACCATATATCTCTATTATAAAAAATATATATTCAGAATATAACTTCCAACACTTTTAATCCATATCAATATTCTTGAAGGATAAAATTATGAAAAACTATAATTTTAAAATAAAATATGTCATAATTTTGAAAGCAAACTATAATTTAATTATTGAACACAATAATAGTTCTGTTTTATTATTAACATGATGTTCTTTACCTATTAAAGTATATTTAAAAAAAATATCATTATTAATATAATCTCAAAACGTACAATAATTAAATATAATTTATAATCATGATTAAAATTTGAAAACGATCAATAATATAATAATTTTTGAATTTTGTAATGATTAAGGCTAATAATATTAAATTCGATGTGAAAATATCTTTGAAGAGAAACATTAATAAATATTTATATTTTGAATATTAACAAGATAATTATTTCAGTGATATTGATGTACTCAAAATTTTAAATTTGGATGCTTGAAGCCCAGTTTTTGAATTTGCAGACTTAGAGTGTTGTATGTACATAACATAACCACCTTCTTCGCTTTAAGAAGGAACAATGGGCGTGATCTGGGAAGCAATAAATTTTGGGTGTGATAAGCAACTTAAATGCTTTCTCCTCACATTTCTCTTACTCCACCATCATCATAAGTATTGATTTTGTTTGATTTAAAATTAAAAATAAAATAAACATATAATTTTTATATTCAATTTGATTAATTCCAAACTAAATCACACGGTGCGTTTTCACAATTTTCACGTGTACATGTAATGTACCCCACGTAACGATAACGCATGAAGCTTATATTAATGTCTGCTCATCCTCTTTCTCTCCCACACTCATTCTCAGTCAGACCTCCATGGCTACTCCCGTCTTTCTTTCTGCTTCTCTCCTCGTCTCCGTCATCCTTCTCTTAGTCATTTCTTCCAACAGGTGCTCTGCGTTGGAACACGGGATTTCCTATGCAAATGTCACCGTCCTCAACGTGTTCCCTCACGATCCACAAGCCTTCACTCAGGTTATCAATTTTTCTCCTCTTCTTTTTATTCCATTGTTTGAGTTAGTTCTGTACAATCTCATTCTTCAAAGTCGTCATAACTTCCATAATTCTTTAAAAGGACTCACAAAAATGGTTATTAAAATATAGCATTGGAGTTTTTTTTAAAGAGAGAAGAATTAACGTGAATAGACGTCTCTTTTGGTAAGTAAAGAAGGTTAAATAGTAAATTTAATCCTTTCATTTTAATTTTTTTAAGTTTTAACGTGTCTCAAAATTTTTAAATTCTTTTATTTAGACATGAATATTGAAATTGATATCAATTTTAGACTATTGTTATTTATGATTTAACTCCATTATATTATATGTCTAATTGGAGTATAAGATATGATTAGGTGATTGGTTATAGTTACGTGGCAGATTTGTCACGTCACATTAAAATTGCATGAATAAAGGAATATGGTAGCTTACTTTCTTGGTTTGATTCCTTCTTCGTCTCTGCCTCTCTTGTCAATGTTGTTCCTTCGTCATCGTAATGGGTCGCAGATAGTCCCTCCCGCGTGCTCGACTTTGCCGTTGTCGTAGGACCTCCTTCCCTCATCGTCGAATATAACTTGCTCCCTCAATATCGTCATCGCAAACCCTAAATGGAACCAACCTCCTCCTCTTTCGTCACAGTCAATCTCACACACAATGAACGATGATTGGAATCCTAACCCCCATGTCGTTGCAAATCATCTCACTTTCTCTCACCCATTTACACAAACTCTGAATTGTTCAAACCCTAAATTCATCTGCGACCTTATCTCTTTTTTCTGCAATTTTGATGTGACATGACAAATCTGCCACGTAACTATAACAATCATCTAATCACATCAGAACTGATACTCTAACTAGGCATCTAATATAACGAAATAAAAACATACATAACGGTAGTCCAAAATTGACATCAATTTCAATATTCATGTCTAAATTGAAAATTTTAAAAATTTTGGGAACACATTGAAACATTTTAATAAATAAAGGGACTAAATTACATATTTAACCACTAAAGAATGATAGTATTTCCAAGGGACTTTGTAATTTAACTCATAAGGAATTTCAACCCAAATATTAAGATTTCGAGTTATTTCTTTTTTATACATAGTTTAACTATTTTCACCACAAAAATCATCGACACTATGCGTTTTTTTTAGGAAATTTACGAAGAAAAGATAACATTAATAATGTTGAGTTATAAATATTTCTTTTTATATATTATAACTTTCTCATTCTTAGCCAATGTAAAACTTAGATTTCGATAAAGATCATGCTAAAGTTAATGATTTTAACAAGTTTTTAGCATTTTTTTAGGGAAAAGTTAGTTTAATTTTATCTATGTTTTTTTTCTAAATATTTTATCTATTTTAAAATATATTTTTTAAAATTGTTTTTTTAATATATAATGTTTATAAATTTTACGATAGTATTAATTATTAAAAAAATAATTATATGTATATCTTTTATCGATTATATATGTCTCTTAATTATATTTTTATTAAAAGAATAATGAATTAAAGATATTAACAAAAAAACTAAAAATTTATTAAAAATAATAAAAATTAATATGTATCTTAATATGTAATTTAATCTTAAACTTCTTATATTTTAAAAGTTTGTTTTTTTCATCTCAGGGAGTAGTTTTAATAATAACTTGTACGTTTTGGTATGCAGTAAATAATGTGGAAAAAAAGGAGAGAAAAGGCATAAAATTAATTCATTTGGTAGAGAAGCATATTTAAAATATAGAATAAACATGATACAAGTTTTACGATTATGTGAAAATTAATTTTATAAATAATATATTTGTTTTTAAAAAAATTACTTATAAATAATCTTTATTAATTTATTATTGTCTGTATATAAATTTTCTTTTTTCTCCTAATAGTTTATTTATGGATTTTTCTCTTTTCTATCTCATCCTATTTACTCCCTTTTTGTTGTTTTTTTAACTCAATTTTTTTTCTCATCTCCTATTTATTTATTTTTAATTAAAACTACTTAAATAAAATTTCATAAAAACATGTTAAAATATTTTTTAAAATTAATATTAAAATTAAAAAAATATCAACTAATTATTTCAAATTATGATAAATGTAAATAATTTTATTTATTATGATAATAAATAATTTATTTACGATAATATAAATAATTAATTTAAAATTACTTATCATAATAAATTAATTATTTATCTAATTAAAAATATTAAATATGAATGAGTTAAATATATTTTTATCTAGTAATTTAATCTGAGTTATGGTATTTAGTCTTATTATGTAATTTTAAAAAATATTTATTTAAAATAATTAAAATAAATATTAAATTTTTTCTTAAAAATTATAATATCATAATGATATTTTTAGTATGCCAAAGTTATCATATTTTTTCTCAAGTATAATATATTAAAATATAATATTTTTGGATAATCTAAATATTTTTAATTTTTAAAAATAATAAAAGATCTATTTTATCAAATTTTAATACGATATTTTTAATTAAAATAATAAGATGAAGTAAGAAAAAGAAAAAGAAAATCAAGAGATAGATAAGAACAAAGAAAAAAATATATAAAATAACAAGAAAAAAGAGAAAAATAATTATATTATATTAAATAAATTAATTTTTTTATTATTGAACTTTGTATACTAATAATAAACTGAACTATTTTAATTAATAAACTTATAAATATTTTATTTAAGAAAATTTTCATTTTAAATATATTATTTATTAGAATGATTTGCGTTGAATATTCACTTTTTTTCAGTGAAAAAAATGATAAAAGAATATTCGTTTTTTTTTCTCTTTTTTATTCGAAACTAAACTGCTCTAAAATTTTAATTTCACATTATTTTACTTTTATTTCTCGTAAAGCAAACAACTCGTTTAATAAATTGAAATTGAGATGCGTTAAAAATAGAAAGTTTTCTTTTCATATTTGATAAGTTTTTTTATCAGTTTTTAGCTTTTTTATATAGTTTTATTAGTATTATATATTAAGAAAATATAATTCCCTCTAAAATAATTTTAAAAACTAATATATGTTCGTTTTTGCAAAGAAATTAGAGAGAGAAAAAAGAGAGAGGACTAAAAACACAAAATTAATTTGTTTAGTAGGGAAATATTAAAAAAACAAAAAAAAAGTGTCGTAAAATATTTTTATAATATGAGACAAAATAATCTATTTTCATTCTTTCTATCTTATTCAATAATTGTTGGGTCTTTTTAAAAAATTAATAATAGAAAGATCTCATAAATAGAACTTGAGTTAATCATATAAAAAAAATGTAATATTATCTTTAATTTAAAATTTTAAAATATTATTTATGGATAAAAGAATAATTTAATTAAAAATTTATTTATTTTAAAATTAAACATAAAATGTTATTTTGACCCTTTTTTTATTTTTAAATTAAACAACTTAAATTGAGAATAAGTTATTAATAAATATAAAATTTTCATATGTATGCTGGGTATTTTTTTAGTTTTTTTAATATATATATATATATATATATATATATATAATATAATATAAAAAATTGATAACTAATTTTAATAACTTACATGCTATAAAAAATCATGTTAGAAAAGAATAATTGGAGATGAGAGAAAATAACGGTATTAAAATGGATAAACTCGTCACATTTGGTCTTTTTGTCTCTGATCCGATAAAATCGGATAAAACAAGTTTATTTACCCATAATCAAAACTGATTATAAAACTTAACCTATTTTGTCATAGACTAACGACCAGTGATATATATATTTTATTAGATAAATTTAAAAAAATCATTAAAATATTTAATTATAATCAATAATCTAAGTTTAATAAATTAATATTTATTATTTAAATTATAATATTACAATTTATTTGTATATTTGAATATAATAATTTTAATTATATATATTTTATTATAAATAAAAATATATGTTACAAACAAATGAACAGGTGATCTATCCTTGGCTTTTCTGTTGATGGGTTAAATGGGATAGTGTAAAACAATTTCACAAACTAACTCTATCAATTTCATGTGCACGTTTAGGTAGAATAATAGATCACCCTTTTAATTTAACCCATTTTGTAATAGAAAATGACAAAATTAATTTATTTGGTAAGTGAATATATAAAAAGTGTTGAAATCTATAAGTTAACTTTGTAAAATTAAATTAAATATTATTTTTAATATAATATTAAAGTGTCTCTGAATGTTAAAATTTGGGCGTGTCTTGATGGAGAAGTTTGTTTATTTATTTATTAAAGAAGACAAATTAAACATTCTATTTTAATTTTTTTTATCTTTACCAATAAGAGACTTTTATTTTATTTTTTATTAGTGTAAGATATTTTTCTTACCAATAAGAAGTCAAAATGATTCGTGTTGCAAAATAAAAAGTTTTGATTGCGTATATTTGATGAGTATTTTCATCAACTTTTTAGTTTCTAGTTTTTCAAAGCGAAATATTTTTAATCTTATTAAAAAAATTAATAACTTACATAATTTGCTAAAAAGAACGGAATATTAAATATTAAATAAAAATGGAGGTTACATGAAAGAAACTTTTTATTTTAAATTAGATGAAATAAACATTATACTTTCGCTTTTTCTATCTTACCCAATATTTATTAAATAACATTTAAAAAAAAAAGACGAGCAAAAGGATAAAATTAGTAAAAAATAGTTTGTTGGGTGGATAAATATTTAAAAACACAAATGAAATTTACGTGGAAGAAATTTGTATGAGAAATGAGACAAATAAGCATTCTATTCATACATTTTCTATCCTACTGAAAAACAAGAAAAAGATAATGTAAGTGTATAAGATTTTTTTTAATTATTTTTTTTCTAAAACTTAATAATCTTAAAATTTTATTTTCATTTTTTTTTAATTTTTCGTGAACCAAGCAACCTAAACTTAGAATGAATTGTGTTGACAGATAGAATGTTTTTATTGTCTGCGTTTAACGATTATTATTGCTTGTAGTATTTTTAAAGCTAAAGTATTTTCAATTTGTCCTTACCCCCATAACAAGCAAAAGTGTAAAACAAATTACATTTTATTATGCCGTATTCTTGGAATCGGGTAGGTATAATTAAATATTTTTTTCAGAGAAATAAAAATTTTAATGGAAAAAGAAGAAACTCAGAATTAAATATATTGTAGAAATCATGTAATTATTCTATTAAAAGTTAAAAGATTGTAGCCTTTTTTAAAAGGACTTTTGAAGGGATTTTTTAATCTAAGTTCCTTAAGGCCAACTTGTAGGTTCAGAGGGTTTCTAGTGAAATCTGAAAAGAAAATCTTTTGTTTGTGCTAAATATGAAATGGTGTAAAATAAATAAATAAAAATTCAAAATTTAGTGTTGGATGAGAGAACTTTCTTGGATACTCTAACATAAAAGTCTTCAAATAATGTGTGACTATTGGCTTTATTATGTTGAGGAGAGAGTTTATGTTTTTTATTATTAATTATGAAATGCCAAAATGTTTATTTAAACATTGTTTGATTTGACACTAACCAACGAGAAAATGGTTTTGTTTCTTTTTATTTATTTATTTCAGGGTCTTCTTTATTATGGAAATGGCACCTTATTTGAGTCAACTGGTCTTTATGGGCAGGTAAAATTGTTCATCTTTTTTTTCCCTATTTTTAATTGATTTTTATTACTCTTTCTATTTTAAAATATACTTGTTGAGAAAATTGTTTTTAAATATATATTATTTGCAAAATTGAAGACTGTATTAATTATCTTGTTATCAATGATTTTTTTAAATAGTGTTTTAAAATTAGAAATGATCATTAATTTTAAAACAATGAAAATCGATTTTTCGAAACATAAAATAATTAAAGTGTATCTTAAAAACAAGATAACAGAGAAAAACTGTAATTTATCATTTTTTTAACAAGGAATAATTATGCCTTTTTCTTTGAAACTAATTATAAAGGTTAGGGATTTATTTATTGTATTAATATAATAGGGTTGAAAATTCAAGTTCGATCAGTTTCACGTTATATAGAAATAAAAAAAAAAGTTGAATAATAAATGAAATACATAAGTTTATTATTACGTGAATTTTATTAAAAACAATAAAGTTGAATAATAAAAAAAATATGAATTTATTATTTTGTGATTTTTAATTAAAGATAATATTGCATTTAAACTTCATTATTTTTTGTTTCAGTCATCTGTTCGTAGAGTTGCTCTTCTTACTGGGAAGGTACAAACGTATTCACTTCTTAAACTCTTCCATGCACTTCTTCTAATTCTTAGTTCATTTGAATTTCCAATTACTCTCTATTTTTAAGTTAAACGATGATGTAAAAAATTTTGTGTAAAGAGGGAAATTTTTATATAGAAGGTTTTTGTTCTTAATTTTTCTAATCACCAATATGATCTTAATGTGTTTGTAGAAAGCAACACGGGATTCTTTATTAGTTTACATTTCCTATTATAATCTATTGCTCCATCAAAATTTATATATTTGTTTGATTGATAATTGGACACTGTTAAATTGTAGATTTTCTAATTATTTGTTCCACATGCAGGTTGAAAATATTCATAAGATGGACAGTACATTATTTGGGGAAGGTTTAACTCTCCTCAACAATAGGTGTGAAAGATAAATTATGTTGCATTTTGTTTTTGTTTTTTATGTATTATACTGAACAAGGGCTCTATATATTTCAATGTACAACTGTACATTTTCTTAAGTTTTATCCATTACACTTTATGTAGGTTGTATCAGATAACTTGGTTGCAGACAGATGGTTTCATATATGATCCTGAAAATTTAAACCAAGTTAGTTGCATTACCTTCCATTTCAATTGTCTTGTTCATGGTTTAAGTAATTGATTCTGATTCAATGAACAATGTTTTCCTATGGCGTTCCACATGCAATTGCAGAAACCAGCCTTGTTTTTGTTGTTTAATACTTCTTTTTAGAGGCTAACATAGCAAGTCAAATCTCAAACACCTTACTTTTACCATCTGTATAGACTGGAACATTTAACCATGACATGAATGATGGTTGGGGTTTGGCAACTGATGGAAAAGTCTTTTTTGGAACTGATGGCAGTTCAACATTGTACCAAATTGATCCTCAAACATTTAAAGGTTTGTACCAAATGAAGTTCCATTCCTTTTCTTTCACTTCATGCAAACCCTTTTCCCAAACTTTTTGTCTTTGATCTTGATTTCAATGGAGTTTACATTGCCTTATTTGTTGTAGCTGTTTCAAAACATGTTGTCTACTATAAGGGTCATCAAGTATACAATCTCAATGAACTGGAATACATAAATGGTGAAGTTTGGGCAAATGTTTTACCGGTACGTAAAATGGTGTATTTAATTATAGTTTTAATTGAACAAAATAAATTTCTTCTTCAAAAATGTAAAATGCATATGTTAAAGTTATATAATTAAATGAGATTTGTTTGAGACTGAATTTTTTTCTTTTGTGCAGACTGACTGCATTGTAAGAATCTCTCCTAATGATGGAAGTATTGTTGGATGGATTCTCCTTCAACATTTAAGGTAGTTGTTTTTTAAAATGTTGAAGATACATTTGTTTATACATAAAATAAGTGAATATTAAAACAAAAATAATTTATTTAAGAAGTAAACAAGAGCTTTTTAATAAAATAAAATAAAAATTATTTTCTGTCATCTCATTACATCAACTTTGAGCTAGGAAATGGTAACTTTGAGATTATTTTGATGCCAAAATTATCATTCAAAGACCACGAGGATTTGGAGGATCAAATTGAGGATTTTCTCTGATTAATAATCATCATCATCATCTTTATCCATTTTCATATGCAGGAAAGAACTTGTAGAAGCTGGGGAGATCAAAGTAAGGATTTGAGTATTTTGATATGAAGTGATTATGAATCTGTCATTTCCTTTTTGAAAGCAAGTATGCATTAAAATTTGTTGTTGCACTTGTGTGTCTGAATGTTTTATATTTTAGGAGAATGATATTTTGAATGGGATAGCATGGGATGAAGAGCAGAAGCGTATTTTTGGTAAGTTCTGGTCTAATTATTAAATTCCTGATTTGAAATTTGTTATGATATATCATATGTGATGATAACACAAGGATTTAAAATTCATTGAGTTACAACATTGATTTGATGTATATACAAGGGTTTAAATCCATTAAATCTTTAAAATTAACTCATATTTTTATTAATTTCAATAAACAGATTTTAAAAACATTTATTATAACGGAAAGTTAAGTTAGTGTTGTTGGATTTTGTCCTGTTAAACATAAACGTGGAAGAAAGTTTATGTAACATTGTTTTGCTTGCAGTGACTGGAAAACTGTGGCCAAAGCTATATGAAATAAAGGTTTCAGCTATAAAGACTCCAATTGAAGAAGAGACCATTCAGCAACTATGTTTGCCTGAGCCATATTATCCACCAGCCAGAGCTGATGCTCAGTAACAAAATATGGACTTAAATAAACCCAAAACCAAGAGGCACTTTATCTTGGGTTTAAAATAATGTAATTAGGTTTTTCTTTTCTTAAAAGAATAATGATATATTAATAATTGGACGTGGAATATTTATCCATTGATATTAATAAATTATTGATTACATATATATATTTCGTAGTTATCCATCATTGTAATTGTGATGTTTATATATGAAACACATATTCTCATTCTCATTGTTCTATTTTAAATAAATCTCTTATTAATGTGATCATTAAAATGTCGTCAACTTTGGTATTTCAAAAATGATATCATTCTTTATTGTTTTTCTTTTTTCTTTTAATCTTCATCATATTTTCTTGCCACTAGGGTTGAAAACAGATTAGCCTACTGTTTATTAAAAGTTTAAAGCTTTTAAAATATATTTTTTAACTAAAATATGTTCTTGATTATCACTATGACCATTCATAAGAGTTAGTTTATTACTTAAACAAAATACAACTGAAATAATTCTCTCTTCTTTTTACCATTTTTTTTCTTAAGCGCTCATTTTTCTTTGTTCAAAATTCTTATCATGTTAATTTTTATCCATTTGTAAGAATTTTTTTTATAAAACAAAACAAAAATTTTAAACAATACTCAAAATTTTAAAACATAACATTTATTTAATTTTATCTTTATTTTCACCATTAATATTTTGAATGGTAAAAATGAAAAAAAATGTTACATTGAATCAAAATTTTTCTAAACTTTCTCTTTTTTAGTATAAAAATTAATAAACTATCATTTTAATATTATTATTTTTCCATAATAGTGTGTATAGTAATAAAATTAGATAATTAATGGTTAAAATAATGAATCAAATTATTTTTTATTCAATTATTGTCTGATATTTGTGAATAGAAGGATTTCTCATTTGAGAATAGTATAAAATGTATTATTAATATTTAAAAATTTAGTTCATCAGTCCAAATTATGAAATTTAAACATATGAACGTTTATGTTGATGTAAATAGGAAAAAAAATTAACTAAACTATTCTTAAATATTGTGCACTTATGACTTAATTTTTTTTTATTGAATAACTACTCAAATTAAAAAATTAAATATTTGAACACCTTTTTTTCTTTATAGATTATATATCACTTTTTTTTCACTTTTTTTTCGTTAATTATATTTTCTTGCTTTTATACTAAGAATTAAAATTTATCTCATAAGAATAAATTAAAACTAAAATTATAAATTTTCTAATTTGATTAAAACTCTTAATTAAATGATAATGAACTCTTTAACTTTAGGTTCTTTTGAAAAAAAAATGATTTTCTTCTAACAGCATCATTTTCTGTTTTTCTTTTTTGTCACAATCTCATAACAATCATATTCAATCTCTTCAATCAACCACTTTGCTATTCCTCACTACTGCAGAAAAGGCTTTTTACGTCGGTCAAAATGGGCTTTCTACGTCGGTTAAAGCGGCGACATAGATACAGGGGTCATAGAAAGTAAGTCTTTCTACGTCGGTTAGTCAGGGAACCGACGTAGAAAGACTTACTTTCTATGAGCTATCATAATCGGTCATAACTGATTCTGACCTGTCATATTACTTTCTATGTCGGTTAACACTGATAACCGACGTAGAAAGGCTTACTTTCTATGAGCTATTCTGATCGATCATAACTGGTTCTGATCGGTCATAGGGTATTCTGATCGATCATAACTAATTCTGACCTGTCATATTACTTTCTATGTCGGTTAACACTGATAACCGACATAGAAAGTCTTACTTTCTAACTTTCTATAACCCCAGTATCTATATCGGTTAACAGTAACCATGATTGTATGTGTTATCCAGTGGCGGATCTTGACCATTGATCTTGGGGGGGCCAAATAATATATTATTAATAAGTAATAAATAAATATAAAAGGAAGAAAGAACATGAAAGGTTGAAAAGATAAAATTGTAGATATATACTTAAATATATTAAATGATCATTAGGTTTGAGGGAAACAAAGAGAGTTATAAAACTGAGGAGGGGCTGGGAGGATAAAATTGTAAATATACAAGTAAATATATTAAATGTTCATTATGTTTGGGGAGGCCAAAATCATAAATTACATGAGAGTTACAAAACTTTGGAAGAAGATCCGCCACTGGTGTTATCAATGTCGGTTATGCCTATAACCGACATAAAATGTTAAACTTTCTACGTCGGTTATGTCCTTAACCGACGTAGAAAGTACTTTCTACGTCGGGTAATGACATAACCGACGTAGAAAGTGTTATTTTTTAAAAAAAAATCTGCATTTTCTTCATAGATGTTACCTTTTTTCGAGTAGACCTGCCTATTCATCATAGTTCCAGACAAATATTCACAGATCCAAACCCTTGTACAGACAGATATGCACAGTTCATATATAGTTCCAGACAAATATGTACATATGAAACATATTGAAATCAATATATGTACCTCAGTTCCAGACAGTTCATTTACTTAAACGAATGTAAATTTGCTAACTTAAATCAATTCAATCATAATTGTTACAAGTCAAATTTCCTATGAAGATTGAATACTTAGCAGGAAAGAAGCCCACTGCTCTCTAATATCGTCTAACACTTCAATCTTCATTGGAGATGAGTCTGTAAATGCCTACATATTGAAACATTTCAGATTTAGAAACCATTTACATAATTGGCATATTTGAATTAATTATAGTATATTTACCTCCCTCCATGAGCCCATAATATTTTTGGCTACGATGGTGTGCATGTGCTTCATCACATAATACCCGCACTCATGACTTCCCGGTTGGCGTGGACACTACAAGTTAAATACATGTTAGTTTAACTTTAAATGACAAATTGAACAACAATAAGAGGTGTTTGGTCACCTTTGGTGCAATATACGTCAACTTCTTTCTAGCATGAGATGGAAGGCCTTGCAACCTTAGGTGAGCTTCCAAAGCTCTACAAAAGGACAAATAATTTTGGTGTAAGTGCTCATATGATACAACAATTAAAAAATCAATTAAAAAAACCAAACTTACGCGTCTATGTGCTTTCTAATATCCAAATCATTTGGTTTCTTGTGTAATGAACACAAGAGAATCATAACAAATTGCCGAGGAACAATGATTATGAGCTGCCAATGACCCCTGCACGTTGAAATAATATTAGTAAAATTTCAGTTTTACATAAATGTTTATTAATTTATAAGATGTATACTTACTGATGCAAGTAAGGTGCTAAGTAGACTTCTTTGCCCCCATTTTGAAATGTCTCTATTAAGTACGTTTGCACCTCTTCGACTTTATTCCCAATGGACTCGAATGACAACAGGGTCAACAAATCCATAGATAAAGGCAATCTTCCTCTCAACACACAAACGATGTAAATACCTTCAACATTGAAAATAAATAAAGTTATAAAATAATGTACCAGTGAGAATATAAAAAATATGTAAATATACTTACAATTCCCAAAGTTGCAACACCGATACACATAGCATATCGAGTACCAGTGAGAAGATAAAAAATATCCCTTTGGAGTAAGAAAAAAGGGATCGTCCGGGTCCTGCATACGACTTCGGGTGGCATATCTAATTGTATGGGAGTGGTCCCGATAGTCGCTGCTAGTGCACCGAGTCGCTGTAAGCGATCGGTGGTGGTGGTGATTCATGCACAACTTCCTTTGCTTTTTCAACCTCTTTCTATACAAGTACCAAAAATAAACAACATTAATATACATCAACCTATCAAAAAATAATAAGTAAAAGGGATAAATGCATGACACAACCTGTGAATGTGTTGGGATGGGTCTTGTTAATGAAACCGGCCATAAGATAAAATTTCCAGTGTACTGTCCCATCTGTTTGAACCTCTTCGGTGGGAACCGGATTAGGGCAAGCAGCATCCTGGACATCTACAACCACCACTCTTATCATATCATGTCCAATACTCCGGTGGTGGATGGTTGACCCCAATGCATACATTTTCCCTAAGGTAAACAAATGATAAAATATTTTAGACTATATAATGCTTAACGAGTGTACCAAATACATGTCAAAGATATAATACGTACCGTATGCCACCAAATGCTCGGGAGGACCCGCAACATACAACTCACGATCAGCGAGTGTCGGTAGGAGCAACCTCTCGCCCTCTATCGGGAGCATCACAACTCTCCTTTATGCCGACATGAATCGGGGATGCCTCTCGGGCGGGGACGGAAGGTTGAGAGGACAAAGATGCCAACTCGCTCGCATTGAGCTCAATAACTCGCCTTCAAGTCGAGTACACCTCATCTCGAATCTCCTTCCTAATTTGTTGTTTGAGGGACTCAAACTCCAACTCACTCAGCTGCCTCAAAGTAGGAGTTGCAACGGGTGGGGCACCAAAGTACTGTCTGATGCCCACCCCTCGTCCAGCAGCACGAACACGTCCAGGATGCTCTGGGGTACCAATGGCCACTGCCAATATATCCTGACGGCCATGTGGGTGGAATGATCCCCGAGTGCTCTGCTTCAACCAACTCATCCCACAACACAAAGGAAGGATTTTTAGCAAATACATATGCTTATTGTAGCAAATATATAATTAGTTTAGGATATGCTACTTACAATACGTTGAGCTACAACATTAGTTTGCTCGGATAAGTAATTCCCCGATGAGTTCCGGCGAGCTCTCTTCCATTTATCATGGCGTGAAGGGCGAGTGACAGCACTCACAACCGACTCATCTCGAAGGATGACTTGAAGATGTCTCCTTCATCATCTTCTCCTCCAATTTCTCATAACCCCCACGAGACAACTCGTGGGGGTGGATATTCTTTCTCCGAATATCATGTGCCTTCGCCGCTTGGCCTTGTTGCATTCCATGTTAAATACCAGATTTAAAACCTCTATTTAAAAAAATGACCGCAAACAAATGACAAATGTGCTAACCTGAAACTTAGCGTCTAAACGCCGAGTCCGAAATGTCTGCCATGTCTCCTCATCCAAAACTCGATACCGATCACATGGGTTCTTGTTGCTCAATGCCTCATATATGTATCGACTAGTCGGATCACTCTTAAAACCTCTCCAGGCGTTCCCCAACATATGAGATCCACTTTGTCCTCAACAAAGTGGTGTTAGGGACATCATATGTGACCTACACAATAAAAATAACATGAAGTTCCCAAAAAGTTAAATATATATACATGTTAAATGCTCAATAAGAGTAGGTACCGGGATACTCGCCAAATCTGCGTCTTCGGTGTCTCCGGAACATGGTCCCAATCCTCAATAAGAATACTAACCTTGCTTCTCCCAAGCAAGGCCACATAGCTAGTGAATCTAGCATTGTACTCTCCTGTGACTCAACCTGTTTGCATGTCAAACTCGGATAGGCAATTTCGATCGGAGTTACGACTGATATTCAAGTCCCTCAACCGTGTAGCATGCCTACCCTTTTTCCTGGTAGACGGCTGACTCGATCACCACCTTGTGTAGGAGGGGGACTGTGTAGGAGGAGGGGTACCAGCTGAATCTGCCATATCTGTGTTCAAAGAAAAAAATAATAGTTATTAATTTAGACAATATGACTGAAGATAAACAAAAAGTGCATACATTAAAAAATAATACATTAAAAAAAGTGCATACATTATCAAGTTGGAACATTCTCCCAAAATCCCTCCATATGGTCATAACGTGTGGCATGCACATCATCTATTTCTACATTAACACTCAAGTTTGGCATATTTGAAGAGAAACATGGTGTCTTTGGTATATCAAGTACTAATTCATCATTCTCATGAGAAGTATACATGGGTTTTCCTTGTAGAACCACTGACCATCCTTTGTTAGCGGGATCGGTGACATAAAACACTTGTTTTGCCTGAGATGCCATGATAAATGGTTCTTCGGTATAACGAGTATTTTCAAGGTTAACCAAGGTAAATCCAAGATCGTCGGTGAAGATGCCAGTATTAAAATCAACCCACTTACATTTAAAAATAGGTACTCTGAATATCGTGTAATCTATTACACATTCAAATGCCTATAGAAACACATTCAAATGACTAAACTACTTACAATATGTCTCTAAATTAGCTAAAGGCACCCGCGAACTTCCATCTCTTGACAGCATTATTACATACCAGATTCAAAAATGTAAACCTACAATGGCTAAAGCAAGCACGAAAACTTACCTCTTGAAGACCTACAGAGGCGGCAGCTGGCGTGACGTGCAGAGCTGGGTGGGGAGAAACGTGCACAGGCGACGAGCACCAACGATAGTAGCAGTAGGCGGCACGACGTACAGAGTTGGCAGGTGGCGTGACGAGCAGAGCTGGGTGGGGAGAAACGTACAAAGGCGAAGACGTTCGTAGAAGATACAGAGAGAACGAGGAGCTCTGCAATGGGTGAAGTGAGAAATGGAGTGTCGCGGGAGGTGTAAAACAGAGGATATTATGTCGGTTTCCCTAACACCCGTCATCAAATATACTTTCTACGTCGGGTAAAACTTAACCGACATAGAAAGTGAACTTTCTATGTCGGATAAATTATAACCGACATAGAAAGTTCACTTTCTATGTCGGGTAAATTTTAACCGACATAGAAAGTGAACTTTCCACTTACTATGTCAGTTAAAATTTACCCGACATAAAAAGTTTATGATTTAATTACAAAATTGCCACCGCGCTACATACTATGACGGGTGGACTACGACCGTGATAAAAACTCGTCATAGAATGCTATTTTTCCACTAGTGCCTCTTAGACAATTACAAATTGCTCACCCTGTCTGTTGCTTTTCCTACATATAAGATATTGTTTATTCAATTATTTAAGATCCTAAATCAATGTTGAAGTTTGTACATGTTACTTGTCTAGGCAACTAGAAGAGAACCTCTCCAGTTAATCATGCCTCTACATTAATCATACATACTTCTATTCATGAGTAGATAAGGGAGAGGAGAGTTTGAGAAGAAAGAAAAACAACGAAAAAGAGAAGAGAGGTAGAGAAAGAGAGGGTACCAATAGAAAGAAAAAAAGAGATTGAGAAGAGAAGAAGAAAAAGAGAGTTCGAAAAGAAAAAAAAAATGACGAGAGTAGAGAGACAACAACAGATAATGTAGTAAAAAGAAACTAAATATAAATATTGGTTATCAATTTATAATTAATAACAATTTTTTTATTTTTACACTCTTCTATATATTTATGTATATAAGATTTCATTGTACATAATAGTATTGAAATATAATTTTTTTTAATAATTTTTTTCTCTCTGTTAATTTTTGTCTTCTTTCACTTTTTTTCTTATTCATATTCATTTGTGCGTACTCTTACGCTATTAAATGAGTATTGTATTTTCTCCTCATGCAGAATGCAAGGATTATAGAGAATATAAAAATCATAATTTGCTATGCTATTAGAGCACGTTGAATCTCATTCTCCTTCCCCCATAATTCATTAATTTTGAATCTTTTTTTTTTTTGTTATAATTTTGTTTTCTTGGAAGTTCTTTACAATAGAAAATTCAACAAATTCAAGTCCAGATGTCATGAATAATCATCAGAATATTTTAAGTTCATATTACTTAGAGGAAATCCTTATATGATGCTTGTCAATTAACAACTCAATGAAGGAAATTAACATACCTAGAATAGAGCTATAATGAAAGTCCTGTGGTCAAAGAATAAATGAAAGTTTGTAGATGAAATTATCACTATGTCTGCCCATAATGGTCCGCTATTTGAAGCCTGGGAGCGTTGCAATGTGATCAAAGTATTATATACATAAATTTGAATGATTTGAAAGAGAGATTTTTTAAAAGTGATTATTTTAGAATCTCAGATCTTTTGTAAGAAAATCATTCAACCAAGCAAGGTGAAAAAAATATTTTTTAATATTTCACAGACTTCAAAATTTGATGACAAGAATTAGAATCTTTAAAGTCTACACCTACTTGTATTTATGAGATAAAATGCCCTTGCAGTCTTGTTAAAATAGTAGCAAAATAGAGAGAATTGAAATATAATAATTTGCTTTCTAAAAGGTCTTGGAGACATCTATGTACAGTAAATATCTAGATTATACTCATGTAATCGCTACATAGTATAAATAAAGTTTTTTCTATTCACTACTACAAATAAAGCTTTCAACGTCGGTTCTAATAAACCGACATTGAAAGTTTTCCCTCTCTTTACATTATAATATTTTTATTAAGTCCTCCATCTCTTTATATTATATTTTTTAGAAGTTTTTAAATTTTTTAAGAGAATTGTTATTGGCAGGATTCGAACCCAAGTACTTTAGAGTTGGAAGTCGATACTTCAACCACAAAACTGCTAGAATTTTCTCGATAATAACTTACAAATAAATTATATTTATATACAAATAAATATATATCCGTGTAAATATATAAATACAAATATATTTATATATTTTGATATATTTATATAGTTATATATTTATATGTTGGATGTGAAGACACACTCGAAAGTGAAAGTGTGTCGAGTGAGTTTTCAAAATTTGATGCTAAATTTGTGAGTAGGTATCTTTATATGAGTTTGTAATTTAATGACAGAATATAATCTTTATAATTTTATTTATATAATGATATAAAATAAATTTGGGAAACACGTTATTTGCTCTCAAGCGAAAAATACCAATTTTCGCTCAAGCAAGACTTGAGTGAGTGAATTTTTGTGAGCTTTAACATATTTTCACTAAAGCAAGAGTCAATCACACTTTCACCCTCGATCAAAAAATACCAATATAATTTATTTGTAAGTTATTATCAAAAAATTATAGTAGTTTAGTGGTTGAGATATTAACTTTCAACCCTAAAATCCTGAGTTCAAATGCTATCAGTGACAATTCATTAACTTAAGAGAATTTTTGGCTGAAAAAAAAATACTTTCCAGAAAATATATACAAATAAATATATATTTACATGGATATATATTTATTTGTATATAAATATAATTTATTTGTAAGTTATTATCAGAAAATTCTAGTAGTTTAGTGGTTGGAGTATCAACCTCCAATTCTAAAGTACTCGGGTTCTAATCTTGCCAATAACAATTTTCAAATTTAAGTGAGTTTTTTGGTGAAAAAAAATAACAGGCAAAACAACAACAATACATATGAAAATCACAAAGTAGAGGAGGAGGAAAGAATCCAAAGATGAATGCTACTCCAAGCATGGATATCCACCATGTTTTAAGCAAAAAATTAATCACAATGTCAACTACACAGTTACAAAGATGAGTTCAAGTTCTGGAGAAAATAAATTCATTGATAATATACAAATAAGTCATCATAACGCAAAACAATCAAGAGTCAATTTATATAGGAAGAGATTAATCAAATTCTTAAAATGCTTCAAGATTCCAAGATGGGAACAAATCAAAAAGTGAATGGTTACATCTACTAGTCTTCCTCTACTCAAAATAAAAGGTAAGAAAAATACTCATTCTTGGATTCTTGATAGTAGTGCGACGGATCATATCATTCACGTCAGTTTTTATGAAATTAAGTCCATACTTATTAGACTTCCAAACAATTCTTTTCATAGCTAACCATACAAGAACAATTGTTTTCTCCGAGAATCTTTACATTGAAAATGTTTTATTTAGTCTAAACTTTCATATGATCATTGTGTCAATATAATGCTTAATAAAATCTTTGAATTGTACACTAATTTTTTCACAAGATATTTGTTAGATTCAAGACAAAATTCATCCAATCTAGCCCATGGTCTTGTATTCAAATATAATATATCTATTTATTTTTGGAGTTATGCTATATCACATGTTGTATATTTGATAAATAAAATTCCTTCTTTTATGTTGAATAAGAAATCTCCTTTTGAGCTTTTACATAATAAATTCCCTTATTTGCATGATTTAAAAACCTTTGATGCTCTTTATTTTGCTTCTACATTAAAAAGGGATAGAAAAAAGTTTGATGTCCATGTTGCTAAAAACATTTTTCTTGGAAATATAAAAGGTGTTAAAGGCTACATTTATTAATTATAAAAATAAGAGAAATTTTTATTTCTAAAAATGTTATTTTTTTACGAAGATATTTTTCCTACAAAGAAAAAAATAACACATAAGTCGTTGATGATATTGAGAAAAATAAGTTCAACTATTTTTTAAAATATCCTACCAAAAATACTTTTATAGACACTCCTACCAACATTGAACAAAACTCGTGCAGATCTACTAGAACACTAAAAATATAATCTTATCTTCAAGATTATCACCATGAGATACCCAATACAACAAAACATATGTCTAATAACAATAAGAGTTTATATCGTGTTTTTTCTATTCTTAGTTATGATAGACTTTCTATAAGACACTTGCACTATACTTTAGTTATCACCATTGATGAAGAATCGAAAAGCTAAGAAGAAGCTATTAAAACTCATGAATGAACAATTGCTGAGTAAAAAAATTGAAGTTTTAGAGTAAAATAAGATATGATTTTGATTGATCTTCCTAATGGAAAAAAACCCATTGCATGCAAATGGATTTTTTAAGATAAATGAAAAGCTTATGAAAGTCTTGAAAGATACAAAGCGCAAGATTAGTAACCAAGGGATATAATGAACGTACATCTACTTCAACACTTTCTCTCTTGTTGTCAAGCTCAATACAATGCATTATCTCCTTGCCTTGGCTGCAACTAAAAATTGGTATCTTCGACAACTTGTTTCGTGAACAATGGTTTTTTTGCATGGTGATTTGAAAGATGAGGTTTACATGTTACCACCACAAAGATTGAAGACAACAAAAGCTAATCAAATTTGCAAATTAATGAAACCTATATATGGACACAAACAAACAAGTAGACAATGGTTTTCAAAGCTCAGTTCAACCCTTCAAAATATTAGGTTCTCATGATCCAATTATGATAATTCATGATTTGTTAAGAAAACCATAAATTTCTTTAATGTCTTACTCATATAAGTTGATGATATAATTCTTGCAGGTGATTCATGGGATGAAATCAGACACATAACCAAGATATTAGATGATTCCTTTAAAGTTAAGGACCTAGGAAAGTTAAAAAAATTTCTTGGATTGGAGATTTCTCATTCCATGAAAGACATTCACATTTGCCAAATAAAGTATGCTTTAGATATATTTACTGAAACAGGGATGTTAAGATCTAAACCTTGTATGATTAAAGATATAAGACAGCTTACAATTTTTTGGTAATCCAAATGTGAGTTAAGTCTTACATTGAGTAAAAATACGAAAGTTGAACAATATATAAAGAAAAAAGACCCATGATCTAATGTTTTAAGATTTTTTGTTGAAGGTGGTGTCAATCTTTTATATAAATTCAAGGACTAAGAAATAAATAAAGAATAATATATATAAACTACTATTGGCTTTAACTCATAAACAACATAAAATTCGTCAATATCAATGTTCATACAACTCTATGTATTATCATATACCAAATCTTTGTTACCAAATAACTAGATAATTATTGTTGTGATCATTGTCATTGTGTAAAGATTTAATATTTTTAGGTTTCTATTATTTTAGTTGTGTCACTAAGAGTATTTCCTACTATTTTTCTTATGAGAAAATATGCTTTTACATTTCTTTCATTCATATTTTATTCATAAATTTTACTTAATTTTTTGTTATGTGATTAAAGTTGATTATTATTATTATTATAATTTGAACTTTTATCTATTATTTAATTTCTCTTAATTATATTTTTTTTCTTGAGTTTACTTGTTTATTAAACATTGATATAAAAAAAATTGATTTCAAAAAATTAATGTGAAAATTTATTGATATTAAAAAGGCTATAAATAATGTATAGTAAATTGAAAAATGATGAGAGATATTATATATATTGTTTTAATAATAATAATATTTATAATTATTTTTTAAATAAGTAAAGTATAAATATTTCATTATATCTTAAATAATTTATATTATAATATTTCATAATATTTCATTTTTAATTAAAATATTTAAAATTAAATTTATATTTTTTTCTTTAAATATTAAATAATATTTATAAACAATTATTTGGATGTAACATTTTTTAAACTTAAATTTTAAAAATATAAGTTAAGACAACTTATTATCTTAAATATTTTATCTAAATTAAATAAAATTCATTTATAATAATAATAATATATTTATTTTACTCAACATATTTAAAATTAATTTTTATAACTTTATTATAAATATTAAAGAAAAAGTTATTTGGATGTAATATTTTTTTTAATTCTAAACTTTAAAGATGTAAACTGAGATATGTTGTAACTTTTATCCAAATTAAAAACTTACAAAATAAAACTTATAACAATTTTAAACAAATATTTTATAATCGTTACAAACAAATTACGTGTTTTACAAAAATAAAATAAAATTAAAATGATATTTAAAATTATATATTAAATTAATTAGATGTGATATCTTTTAATTATTAAACTAGATTGATAAGTTATGAGAAGTTTTACACCAAATTAAATATAATAATAGTTTTAAACAACTATATTATATTATAATTATAAAAAATAAAATTTTATGTTTAAATAACATTTGAAGCTTACAAGGAAGATTATTCTATACCCATAGACTAAAATGAAGGAAACTATCATATTACTTCTCAAAATATTACTTAATTTATGAAGTTGAATATTATATTACATAATATCATATATTTTATCAGAAAAGTATATCATATCTTTTAAATTAGAAGACATATATTGAATTTATTAGATGTAATATCTTTTTAATATTTGTGAGTTAAGATGCATGTTAGTTGAAATAATATTTAATCCTAACACCCTTCGTTTAAACAAATAAAATTTTTAAAATAATAATAATAGAAAGTATTTCTAATAAATTGGTTTAGTAAAATATATATATATATATATATATATATAATATGAATTCAAAAATTTTAAATTTAATAAAATTAAATTAAAATCATCAACTTAATAATATTTGTTTACAACCAATTATATGTAAAAAAATTATATGTATTCAAAATTAATATTAATATTAATATTTTTTAATATATTTATAATAATATTAATATATATTAAATAAATAATGTATATTAATAATTTTTATCTAAAATAACTTAAATTATATATAAGTAAATTAAATATTTTAAAATATAAATATTATATTTAATTAATTATGTGTAATAGTATTAATATCTTTCTTTCGCAAACTTAAAATTTAATTATATATTTTTAGAAATCTTAATTTTTTAATATTTTTTTTATAAATATTAGAAATTATTTGTTACTATTTCATTATATCATATCGCGGTGATTTATTGCGATAAAATATAACTCAACCCAATTTAAAATGTAGTAATTATTGATAAATATTACAAGTCAAAACCACTTATAAAATTAAAGAATGATATATATTTATTTAAAAAATTAAAAATATAAATTATAATTTCATTTAAAAAATATTGAAATTTGAGGAGTGATGGGCGCTAGCAGTTTCTCCTCTCCATTATGTGTAAAATTAAAGAATGATATATATTTATTTTAATACCTGGTTTCGATAAACTTTTAACCAATATTTTATTATATATATTAATTTTTGTTATAATATATTTTTTAAATATGTTTTATAAATATATTTTTTAATAAAAATTAACCATTTTTTGAAGATGATTATTTTTACATATTTATAGTTTTAATTTTTTGTCAAATAAATAAATAAATAATTTATATAATTAAAAACTATCATCTAAATTTTATATAATGTAAAATTATTTTTAAATATATTTATTAGTTAATAAATTATTTTTAAATACATAATATTATATATTTAAATATAATAATGTTTTGATTTATTTAATATAAATTTGAATATAATTAAAGAAAAATATACCTAAATATTAAAAAAAAACTAGATAGTTTTAAATATTTTAATTTTATAAATTTTTATTATCAGTTCACCCTCAATGTTAAAATTATATATATATATATATATATGAAAAAATGTGATAATATATTTGTTAAAAACAATAATAAAGTTTATGTAAATATTATAAACATATATTCAAATTATCAAATTTAAAAAATATAAAAAACAAAAATAGTGAGAAATCAATTATGTAAATTTAAGCATAAATTATTAAAAAATTATTATTATTATATATTAAAGACCTTATAATACTATTTAATAAATTACGGTCTTATATATTTTCATATCACATTAGATTCAAAATTCCTGTAATATTTGTGTGGTTATATATTATATAAATTATATTATGTATGTATGGTGATAAAAGAATAAAAATAATATATATATATATATATATATATAACTATTTTTGTTAATTGAATTTTATTTAAACTTTTATTCTACCGATTATGATGTATATTTAATTTGACCTTTTATTTTTTTTAATTTGTTTTCATCATTAATATTTTCAAATGGTTAAGAATAAAAAAATATCAAAATAAATCAAAATAATCTCTAATTTTTCAAGTATTATTAAAAGTTTCTATAGTCATAAAATTATGTCAGCAACTATTAAAATAATAAACAAGTTATTTCTTATTGAAATTTTTGTTAATATTTTTTACTTAAGATGTTTAGTATATTATGAATATTTAAAAATTAATTTTACATATAATTTGTGACTATTTAATATTAAAAATAATGATAGAAAATATCTAGAATTTAAATATGAAATATGAACGTTGAATTAGTCGGCATGTATAAACGTTATGGGGGAATTCTCGTGAGTTTGTAGTACCAGAAATATTCGTGATAAAACAAACATTTAAAAACTTGAAAATTTTATGCTCAAGAACCCAAAACCTGTAACGAAGCTTCAATTTGCAATTTTCTGAGTTGTTCCACATCAAATTCAACAACTCTCATATTCTTTCTCCTCTCATGCATTCCACCCCATCATCACAGAAATGAAGGTCTCAATATCAACCCCACTCTTTGGCATCCCATTATGGGCTTTGCTGCTGCTAGTTTCAATACTAGCATTCATTGTTGTGACATGCGTCATCTTGTGCTTTAACTTCATTTACTATCCTCTTCAAAAATCATGCAAACCTCGCTTTTCTTTACCTAAATCAATAGCATGCAAGAACAACAATGGTGATTTTAGCTCTTCCTCTCTTGACAAGAGGTTACTATCAGTGTCAGGAAATGTCTCAGAACACATCATGAACTTTGAGAGGTTGTCATCAGGTTATTACAATCATGATGAGTTGGTCCTCATTGACCAGTTTTATCCGATGGCATATGGCATTGCAAATGATCGATATTTTGAAGGTTTGGGATCAAGAGGTAAATTATGTTCCATAGTCAATGATAAGAGTAAGGGGTGGTGCTTTAGCCTTAAGGAGATACAGGATGCTACTAATGGATTTGCAAAAGAAAATGAGGTTGGACGTGGAGATAATGGAATTGTTTATCTTGGTTTGTTGCCAAGTAATAGACAGGTGGTTGTGAAGAGACTAGTGTGTGACAGGTATACTTAATGTAGAATTTTTGTTTAAATTCCTATTCGATTCAATTTTATTAGTCTTTATCAGTTCATATTGATGAGAAAAAAATGCTATTTCATTAGGCTATGTGATTGTCAAATATAATTTCTTAATATGATAGTTTAATCTTGTTTGTAAGTTGCTTTCCTGAGTGCATTCAATATTGCTTCACTAAATTTATGGAATTTAGTGAATTGTTTGAGTTTAATCTAATCAGAATCATCTAGAAGGATTTCTGCATATTGCTTGACAAAAGTATGAAGTAACTTCATGTTATACATGTTTTGTTATGCCTGATCATTTAAATTTAGAAGAATTTCAGTTTGATAACATTTTATTCCATGAAAAGCATCTTAATCCATCAAGAGGGGTTGTTGGTATTAGTATAAAGTTCAGATTCTGAAATAAAAATCAAGCAACCCGTTTTGTTGGCTCATACAACTTAAGATTAAATAGAATGAATAACCACACTCTAATGATGCAAAATATGTCTCCATTGAGTTTGATGCAAACATGTAAATTATGACCTGAACTTTTTTACCGGATTCGTAGTGGCCAACCTGAGGAACTTTTTGCATCCCAAATGGAAGCAATAGGACGTGCAAAGCACAATAACCTGGTCAAATTACTTGGATATTGTGCTGAGGGTGCTTACAGGTATATACTACTAGTTTTTTTCATCTAAAGCTAAAATGTTCTATCAAGTTCTGCTCATATCCATCATTGTGAATATTAAAATATTCATTCCTCTCTCAGGATGTCAGTATCTGAATATGTAGCTCATGAAAGTCTGCATCACTGGCTTCATGAAATTCCTGAAGCACAAATCACCCCTCTGACATGGGATATAAGAAAGAACATAATCCATGGTGTGGCAAAAGGGTGAGATTTAGATTTCAAAATATTCATTACAACTTTATCTACAAAAAAGAAAAATTGTTAATATTATCTAAAGACAAGGTATTTATGCAGACTGGCATACCTTCATGATGAAGTTAAACCAAAGATTATCCACGGCAGCATAAAATCTAGAAACATTTTGCTGGACCACAACTGGAATTCAAAAATATCTGATTTTGGTCTTGTTAAGGTTCTCAGTCCCAAAAGGAGTAACGTTGTACTGGAAGTGGATGCATTGGGGTCAGTTTTCTTTCCTTCACAAAATTATTAACTTCATTACATGTTTCCACATTGTAAGCCAATTCTTCTTATCATATAATATTTGATGATTTTAATTTCTATGTTTTGCCCGGATAACTTTTTTACACTGTCATTCAATCAGAATTCATGTTAGCTAGAAAATTACTGAAGTCATATATAAAGAGCATCTATGGTGTCATTACATTCAAATAAAATTCTTATTTGATTAAACTAACCATCAGTTTTCAAAGTGATTTTTATTTTCTCGTGCTCCAGTAACGAAACTCCAGATTGTCATTCAAGTACTACCTTAACTGAGGGTAATGACATTTATGATTTTGGATTACTTATTATGGAGATTGTATCAGGAAGAATCCCTTCATATCACAGTCAGACAGAGGTACAACTACCAATACTAGATTCATTAGTTGTTGGTTTTTGTTCCTGCTCACTTCTCTTGCAGATTATAAATATAACATGAATCCAAGTTGCAGACTCATATGGTGGACTGGTTCAAATCAATGATTTCCAGTGGAAAGATTGAGAATGTGATGGATCCAAAATTGATTAAAATGCCTTCTTCCAAGGTACTTAAAGAGGTTGCTTTAGTTGCTCTACGATGTGTAGATCCTGATGTGAATCCTAGACTCAAGATGAGAGATGTGGTTTGCATGCTTGAAACCAACATTCTTCTTTTTGAGGTAATAATTATTTATTCATTTTTAGTTCCTAAGTTCATTCATTTTTGTTCCTTACATCTAACAAAATTATGCTAACAGCATTTGTGATGAGAGACTGAAATCATTTCATTTTATTATCTATGAGGATTGTAAACGAGTAAAACTTATACAGGAACTAATAATATTTTTTGAAACCAAAAACATATTATACCTGTTTTTTGATACCTCTTCCTCATTTATTGAAGGAACGTCAAATTGCGAGGGAGACTTTAGAACGCAATCACTTTCCACAAAAGCAGCAAAATTAGATGATATCAAGATGTAAACAGCAGAAATTGCCATCAGAAAATAACAATATTGTTCCTCAAGTCTATTGGCAAACCAATTTGACAGAACTTTTCAATTATTTAATGTAGTTCATAAATTGAGCTTTTTCCTTAAGTATACTTTATTGAATCTAATGTCATTTTACTAAGATGTGAGGAAAAGTTCTTCCTAATAGCAGTTTTAAGCAAAGCGACAATTTATACTCTGAACACAAAAAATGAGAAATTAAATTACAAAGATATCAATCATATATCTTATTCTTAAATCCTGTATGTTTATTTATACTAAAAATCACACATTAATTGCTTGATTTATTTATTAAAAGCAATGGCTCAAACAGTGATAGTGTAAGAATCATGCAGTGACCAAATGTAATTCAATATTTTTCTTATCCAAACATGGATTTTTAAGTTTGAAACCACATGCATCTTTTGTAAGAGTCAATACACATGAACTTTCTACTATGTTGCTCGTGTCATATAGGAAAACTTGTTTGACCCCTATTATTGATTTCATGATATTACAGACCTAAAATCAGTTAGGTAATAAGAAAAATAGACCATTTATTCTATAAGTTCGATTTGATTTCATTTTTTAAAAACTCCTATTTGGATTACTATATTATTGTCTTAAAAGAATGAGAGACTTTTCAAGGAACAAGTCTTCAGCTGAACACTTTCAATGGGCACTTTGTCATCTGGATAAGGACACTCAATTAGCTCTTCCTTCTCTGGAAGCAACTCACAAGGCTTAGGATAGACATTGCTTGTCACCCCCTCAATATCAGTGCAATTCCATTGCAATTTCTTTTCACCACTATGGATAGTCACATTAGAAATACAGATTCCTGTAAAAGGATCATTAGCAATTCCTTCAAGTCTTGCAGAATATGTTACATTATCTGCAAAGACATCTCTATAGTTTATTCCAGTTATGTTGGGAAGTGCTTTGGGATCAAAGCCAGGGTCAGGGTGTGAGCCATAAGAACCTGTCATCCAAAACACATACTTCATGGTGTTTAAGTTCATTCCTTTCACAAATATGTCTCTGACATATGCACCTCTACCAACTGCAGTTTTGATTCTTACTGCTGATTGAGTGTTGATAGCTGTGAGGTCTTCAGCTCTAACATCCTGGATTCCACCCGACATTTCACTGCCTAAAGCAATCATAGCACTATCAGGGGAAACACATTCAAGCCTTCTGATTATTATGTGTTGGCTTGGCATTCCAAATTTGATTCCATACTCATCCCAACCACTCTTAATTGCTATACAATCATCACCAGAGACAATATAGCAATCTTCAATCCTAGTGTTGGTACAAGAATCTGCAAAAAGGATGACATAATTAGGAAATGGTTTAATTTTGGGCCAATACAAAACTTGTAACTACCCAAAACTTCAGATTGAATACACATAATTAGATGAAAAGTTCAGAATATGGGAAACAAACAAGCATATATTTTTTACAGTTTAATTTTGATATATTGTACAAAGATTTGTGAAAACCACTATAGATGTGACTTATAAAGTATTGATCACAAAACACAATTAGTTTCAATTATCTGACTTATCTATGGTTGAATTGAATCACAGTATAACAAACTTTAACTTTATATCAGATATATTCCGATTAAATGTTATGGTTTATTATCAGAGAGTACAGAGTATATTGTTCATTTTTTCTTAAAACTATTTTTTTATCCTTTTTCCCTTTTCATCTTCTGTTTATAGTTATGATAATAATATAAATCACCTGGATTTATTCCATCAGTATTGGGAGAGTCAACTGGAGCAAGAATGGTCAGTCCTTGAATTATGATGTCACTGTAGACACAGGGGTAATAGAAACATCAAAATATATGGTGCATTAAGATTAAAACATCAAAATATATTGTGCATTAAGATTAAAATATCAATGCAAAAGAAAATCATTGTCAAACCTGCTGTAAATTGGATGGACAAACCAAGATGGAGAATTGATCAAAGTGAGATTTGATATCTGGATTTGATTAGAGAACATAACCTCAATCATGTAAGGCCTGGTGAGTTTCAATTCATCCTTGTGGAACTTGTCCCACCAATAAGATCCTTGTCCATCAATGGTCCCATGGTAACCTGACGAACAAAATTAAGTTACATGAAAAAAGATTTCCAGTGAGACAAGTTACTTTACTAGTGATGAGAATAGTAGTTACCAGTGATTACTACATCAGTGAGGTTAGTTCCAAAAATGAGACTGCTAAACCTTCCATCAGGAGCATCCCTTCCTCTGCCATAAGATGGTAAAACTTTAACTGTAGGCCACTCTGATTCATCCTGTTAATGTGGGTCCGTGGTCAGCAAACAACAAACTATAAAAAATAAAAAGCTATAGATTATGATGTTAAATGTAGCTTAACTAACGTGCCAATATTGCATAGTTTGGAGAAAGGTGAATGGTAAGTGACATGATATTAGGTAACCAAATTCCAATGATGTACCGTAACAAATAACAACTGCTATTTACCAAAGAGAAAAAATAAGAACTGATATTTTTTCACTATAAAATACGGTGCACATGTGCATGCAGAAGAGAGATCGTATTATAGATTTATTAGTTATAAAAAAAAAATATACAGTTCTCTAACTTATTTAGCATCTCAAGTAAACATAACATGATTGACCACATGCTATAACATGAAAACATTGAATATTCTGATATTTTTAAAAAGAAAGAGGACGATATTTTTTTTTTAATATAGTAAAAGGGGAGGGTAGAATGAATAAAATACCTGAGATGCAAGAATGGTAGCTTCATTGTGGAGAAAAAGGGTAAAATGGTTTGTGAGATTGAAGCTTCCTGTTAGCCATTTCCCGGGTGGCACAACAAGTAGAGCTCCACCATCAGATGAATAATGGCTGAGGTTGCTAATTGCATATTGAAAGGCCTTGGTGTTAGATGTTTTTCCATCACCAACACCACCAAAATCAGTCAATACTGCACTGTGTTTTCTGCAGCTGATAGCAGGATACTCAAGACAATCCAATCCTTTGGCAACCCTTACTCCTTGCAATCCCAGCAACAAAACTGTGAAGATCACCTCAACAACCTGTAGAAGAAAATCAGACAACTCAAACACCAAAACACGACAAATAAAGGACAAGTTTACTGATCCTTCACTCAAATTATTTTTTAAGGTTTCAAATTGTGGTCCACAACTTCAATTGACACCCCACAAATGTATTTTTGAAGGTTTCCATAACTACCATCAATTCACTAGAGAACTCTAACCGCTGTTTAAAACCTTGCAATGTTATCTTTATATGCAAAAGAATAAAGCAAAGGAAGAAGAGGGGTCCATGAACATGCAAACACAGGAACCAAAATTATTAAAACACTGAAATACACTAAGAAAAATCAGAACAAAACATTGTTTTTATATCAGAAAAGCTCAATGCACACACAAAGAAAATGACAATTACAATGGAGTCACTGAGTTTTGGACACGGCTTCATAGTTTGACAGTGAGGCTTGTTTCAGTATAATACATTTGGTGGCACAGAAGACAAAGAGGTCATATTTAAAGAAAATTATTAGCATTACTAATGCATAGTATTTAGTGGAGAAGAGATTGTAGGTGATGATGATAATGATGTATCTGAGGGAGATTATCGGAGAATCTCAGGATCGTGGTGATTTTCAATGCTACATTATAGAATATTAAAAGCGTAGTTACGTGTTGGAAACCACACTATGGGCACATGTGATGGAAGGAAGTTACAGAAAAAAAATGTCTACGTACATGAGAATGTGCCATGATATGTTGCCATTTATAAAAGTTTTTTTTTTTTCTCTTTCTTGAAAGATTTTGAACAGTTATGTATGCAACTACGATGATGGTTAGGAATTAGAAATTTTGCTCCATTGTTGACACTTTTTTCAAAAAGTTGTTGTCTTATAGAGTATTTCATGACTCTAATATAAGAACGTAGCACATGATATGATATGGGCATAGTTATGATTTGTAAGTTACATTATTCAAACAAGTTAAACTTTAGGAACTGTTACTTGACTCTTGCGTTCATAAAGAAACTAGAGTAATGAAAGGATAAATATACAAAGGAATTATATCTCGATTAATCTTATATATTATTCCAAAAAATATATATCTTTTATCTATGGTTAATGTTATGGTATCTTTTGAAATTTTTAAATATATACTGAGGATTTCTTTCATCACACATATCTTGTATCAATGTCTTAAAAATAGAATTAGTTTTAATATTATTTTAAAAATTATGAAATACTTAATTCAATCTTATAAAATAGACTCAGTCAAATAACAATTATATTCACTTATATATTATAATATTTTTATATCTCTTTTTAATTAATGATTATCCAAGAATTATGTGTTTAAGTATTTGTTTTATCTTTGAATCTATCTTTAAATTACTTATATGTGTGATTTGTAAAAATGACATCAAGTTACTTGACGAAAAAAGAATAAAAAATTCAAGAAATATATATATTGTGTGCGCCTAAAAGAGATGTAAAAACATTTTTTTTAAAACCTCGAATTTTGTTAGGTTTTTTTATTAAGCTGTGAATAAATAAAATGGTATAATAAGATTAATTATTTGAAAATAATCAATTATTTAAAAATAAGTAATAAAGTCATTAAAACGCTTAAAAATAAAACAAATTTTGATAACTCAAAAGTGGGTTATAAGACTAGTTAAATACTATTAAAAACGTAATTAGTTTCATTTAAAAAAAACTTAATTAGAATTATCATATTCAAATTAATTTAAAATTGATTTCATAAGATAATTAATAAGACGTATTAATCTAAAATTTACAATAAATCTTCCCTCTATTTTAATAGATTAAGAATTTGAAAAAAGAAACAAATTCTAATTTTTATTTAAAATGTAATATGCCGGAGGTGCTTAGCTCTATGACTCATTCCTAAACTAATAGTTTATCAGAAGATTGATCGATTAAATAAATTATTCGTTTCGGATTATAATAGTTTCATTTTTCATCCATTAACATTTAAGTAAAACATTCTATTCATCCTAATCCATTTCATAAAAAATTAAATTTAAATAAACATGGATATCCAATATTAATCTATAAAAATAATATATATATATATATATATATATATATATATATATTTTAAATAAAAATTTAAAAAAATCATTAAAAAAATTGGTTGAATTAACTTTGATTCATTAGGACTAATAAGTGAATGTCTGCATTTTTTGAAATAAATAGAAGGATTAAATGAATTCAGTTGTAATTAACCGAGTAGATGATGAATAAATGAATGTATTTTAACCTTTTAAAAAATATCTAATCACATACCATAATCATAAAAGTAGTTGAATCATATCCACTCTGAACCTTGATCATTTTTCTAAAGAAGTGAACTTTCTTCATATATATTTTTAGATGCTGCAATAGCACTCCAAATATGTTCTGTAAATCTAACCAAATCAAACACACCCAGATCTCAAAGTGGGAAGGCTGCACTAGCAGTAGTCACGGTTTTGGGTTTCTTGAGACAAACTTCATATGAACAAAAACAGGATTAAAACTGATATCCCTCCTAAGTAGATTCCATAGTAGTACTTCATCAAACAAATGAATGACCATGCAAAAATTATGACAATATACACGTAGGAGAATTTATAATAAATATTTTAATTTCATTCCTCACTAAAATAAAACATGGCCAACCAACCATGAAACATTACAATTTCAAATGTTTGTCAGATAACAAGCATAAAAAGACAAACATTGGTATTCATGATTCTGAGTTAGTATTGATTTCTCTCCTTCTAATATAACACCAAGTTATTAGTTATTATGCAATGGCACACCAAGGGTCTTAACCATCATGTGTAACCATGTGAGGTTTGAAATACAAGAATATATTTAGTTGGTTAGGAAATTTTATAAATACAAAATTAAATTGAACAGTTTTATGAATATTTACCTTTTCATTATAGAATTCATTGTGTGCTTCTTTTTTTTTAATTCAATATATTGACATTATGGAATTTATATTTGAAAATGGAATGAAAAAGTTGAAGTAATAAAAACGGATTTTGGTGGATCAAAACTTTAAACTCGTAAGTAATTTTTTTTTATTTGTGATCTTACTTATTTTTAAGTTTAAGAAGAAAACTAGATAATAATATCTATTTTGGTTAGGCAGGGGTGTTATCTAGGTTTTAACATAAGAGTATTGACATTGGACGGTATATATATTTAAAAAGGTTGAGATTAAAAAACATTTTGGCATGGAAAGTTAATTATTTAAGTAATAATATGTCTAAAAATGAAATATATATGTTATAATATGTTGATATTTTGATGTTGCATACATTTTTATTGTATGATTGTGACCTAAATAAGTTGTATTATTGGATATTAGAATAAGAAAATTTAAAAATTGGACAAATCTTATGTTTTAGATTCATTTTTGCTCAAACAAAACTTGTGTTGCGTGAGCGAAGGCAAGTCGCGGTGGAAGAGATAACCTAAGACCATAGTGGTTTGTTCAAGTGAGAGTCTTCTTCTTTAAGCAAAAATTAAGTTGTTTCAATTTTTTTCTCAAACGGAGAAAAGATAGAATTGATACTACCAAATTTGCGCTTAAGCAAAAGTCAAAGTCTCTAAAGTGAAATTTTTACTCAAGAAAGTTTAGAGGTTTTGTGTGTTTTTTTTGTATATTTCCGCTCAAGTGAAAAACTCCTAGGGTTGAGAGTTTGTTTTTCTAATGCAAGTTATTGCTCAAGTGAGACATATGTAATAAAATGTTGTGTAATTATGAAATGACATGTATGATATCATAAAATGACAAGGTGATGTTGTGGGTTCTTGAGACTAAGATACATCTATTTAGGATTAGTTGAGAAGAAAATGACTCGTAATCGACTGTTATATTCGTGTATATGAAACTAACTCGAGGAAGGAATATGATTAATAATTGGCTACAATGTTTATGATTATAAATACTCAAAGGAAGTTATCGTGGTGTTAATGTAATTATTATATTTGTGTAGATTCAATAAGACATTAAATTCCACTAATAACCATAGTTGAATAGATGAAGATATTTGTAGGTGAGAAATCGATAGAAGATTAGTGATGATTTGTTTTAATATCACATGGAAAATGCATCAAGACCTGTAATATTGTCATTAGTCTTACTCTATGGATTGGAAGACTAGAAATAAAAATATGTTGATAGTTAAAAAGTATCTAATGCAACCTAATTCACAAATGGTAGTGTCTAATTTTAAAATATAATGTCCATTTTTTGAAAATATTTATATAAATTATAATGTGATGAGATACAGTAATATTATATACGTGATAGATGTTATGTTTAATTATGTTTCTTGTTTATATAACTTCACTTGGTTGTATGAAAGAATATGATATTATATATATAAAAATTATGGGCGGATAATAAAATTATATTATGATACAGTAAACTAAGAATTTTATGAACAGTATTTTATAACATGAACTTATATTAATAGAGATATTTTTATTTAAATACTTATTAAATCTAATATTCGCTTTTTTTATATATTGTCGATTAAATTACTTCTTCTTATCAATCTTTATTGTATATCGATTAAGAAAAAAAATAAACGTTTTCATTTACGAAAACTCCAAACAATATAAATGTAAATTTTTTTATTTTAAGAATACATTCCCAGCTTGGATTTAAAAATTAAATTGAAAAAAATAACTATAAACTTTATTTTTTAAAATAATTATGGCAAAAAGAAAAACAAAATAATATCTACAACTTTTTATCTCAATTGATTCGTAAATTTTATCTCTTACTACACATATTACCCATTCCAACTTCATTTTTATTAACTCTTGACATTTATCCTTTACTATTTATTAAACTCGAATTAAATAACTAACTAACAAACAAAAAGTTTCAACAATTTATATAAATTAACTCCAACCATTTATTATTTTCATTTTAATATATATTTTTTCAACCATTAAAACAAAATAAAAATTATAATAAATAAATAACGAAATTTTACTTTTTATATTTGTCTAAATTTATATTCTAATGAATGATTGAAAATCAATACAAAAAATTAACTCCAAATTCATATTAACAAAAATCAGTGAAAAAGGTCAATATCAAAGACGAATTTCAATGAAACTAAGTTTAAGATGTCTATAAGTTTTTCTTTTTTTTATCAATAAAAGAAGTGAAATGTAGCAAAGTTTAGTTTTTTTTTTTCTTTTCTAAAGAACATATATAACCTAGACGGTGAACAATTTTAAGCTAGAATCCATAAGGAGGATCTTAATCAAATCTGAAATGTGAACAATTTATGCCAAAGATAAAATCCTTGACTGTGTTATCCACATTGAGATTGTGTACCAATGTTTGAGTCAAGAAATCCTCACCCTACCCTTTCAGGTGTCTCTAATTAATGGTGCCAAACCCCACTTGAGTGGCATGCATACCTCAATGCCCCACAGAAAAAGACTAACCAACTGTGACTAAATGGAATATAGCTGACCACCCCCCACCCCCCACCCCACTAGGGGCAGGGCCATGCCTCATTTCCTCGAACCAAAGCCAAAATTTTAGGCACCAATTATTTGTTACACCACCACCTTCCTTTTTAGTGTCACTAAAAGTTAAGTGAACATTTACTGTCACTAAAAATATGAGAGTATTTGCAGAAATATTTACTATTATTTCATATTTATCTTTATTGATATATCATTCATGCTGTAAAGAATTTATATTTATGGACGCAAAATTTTGAGATAAATTTATTTAATATTTCTGCTTTTTACACTGATGATGTCTTCTATGATTAACTTTTTTTGTATGATTTTGCTCTCCTACTTATCTCTTTCTCCAGCTCTTCTAGCCCTCCCACCTCTTCAACTTCCTGCATCCCATATTTAACATTTTTTAGTGATTAATCAAAAATAAATAATCAAATTTGAGCTAATAAACTAAATATTAAAAAACCAAATTTTAAAATATATATTCAAACAATTAAATAAATAAGAACAAGGGAAAAATTAAATAAAAACAAAATGCAACTTACCTTTGGTCCCAAAAACAGCCCATATGGTACACCATCGAATTTTTCCGAATGGTGAAGCTGAGACAAAGACAAGAACAGTATCACGGGTATCAGAACATGAAAATGAACTCAAACCATTAATTCTTTTTGAAAAAAATTGTTATATAACTTGTAAAAATTGAAAACAATATTAATTTTAATTATTTAAATTTAATAAAATATGATTTCAATTCCAAACACTACATCTCAAAGACTAAATACTTTTAAAGAATTTTTTTAAATTTGAAATTGTAAAATAGTTTTTAAAAAATGAGAATTAAAATCAAAATCTAACTTTAGCTTAAATTGCTTAAAAATAATACTGAATGGTTATATATACATTTAGAGTAAAATAAGATTTGATAAGAATTTCTTACAAGAATTATTTATCAATAAAAACATTATTTTAATGTAGACCTTAAAAAATGAACTTTTTTAAATTAAAGGAAGTTATTTTATAAAATTCAATTATGTTAATAGAATCTATATTAAAAATAATATTTTTATGGATAAAAAACTTGTAAAAAATGGTATAATAAAAAAGAATGAATTTTTAGGATGGTAATTACTTGGTGAGCAGCAGCCACTCTTCTGAAGTAGGGGACGTTGGCAATGGGGCCCACAGGGAATCTCTTATGAACCAAACCATCGTGAACAAACATGTAGGCCATCCCAAACACAGTAATTCCAAGACCCTGTTCATAGTAAAAGTGTTCATTTTCATCTATGCAGTAATCATTATTTTATGAAAACCCTTTACCAATGAAACCTTTGATTAATCAAGATACATAAACAAGAACAGAAAAGATTAGTTTAATTTGAAGTTTGAGACTTTACGCACCGCACCGAAGCAAAGACCAGGGATGAGTCCCTTGTGAAAGAAACCGTACGAAAGGAGAGCGATGGCAGGGACAGCATTTGTTATGGCAAATACATCGTTCAGTTCGAAGGGTCCTTCTCTTGGTCGATGGTGGGACTGCAATTCAAGTATAAAATTTGTCAGTTTGTGTTGATCGAATCATATAGTTTCTGGTGATTGGTTGCTGAGATATCTATCACAAGGATTAACCAGAAACCAAACAGTTTTTCTTCTGGGTCTTGGACTTCGCACTTTCTGGTTTAATAATTAGTAAAAAGAAGTGTTCAGAATGTTCATTTTCTTTTATGAAAATTGGTAAAAATACATGTATTTTTAATGATTGTTGAATTTTGTCACTCTTTATAATAAAATGTAAAGACTTTCAGAAATAAATTCAATAAAATTTGAGGACCTGAACACATTTTAAGAAATAAAAAATTATGGCTGAATTGACTTAAACAGTTAAGAGAAATAGGATTCTCAGGGAAGAAGAAAGAACTGAAAGCATACCTCGTGCATGTGCCACAAAGAAGCATGCCAGAGAGCCCTATGAGCCCATCTAGCCCAAAACTCCATACCCACCTGAAAATCAGACATAGCCAGATGAATTTTCCACTCAAATTTCACAGAAGACACCCAATTTGAACCCCCAAACCATCCAAAATAACTGAATTGAAATCAGGACTACTTACAGCAGCACCCACTGCCAGAGCAAATGTGCCGAACATTTCAGACCAAGGCACTTCTCCACCCTACACCAAACCAAAAACAATTTCACAGTCAAATTATAATCACATGCAAATCGCAAATCGCAAATCATATATGACAGCAATGTCAAAGATATAAAAACAACAATTTTACTGAGACTGCAATTTTCGAGTATCCACAATCACTACTATGATCACATTTATCTCATTTGCCTGTAATTTTTGGAGGCATCGAGGATCACATGGAACACGTAACCTTTTTTAAAACCTTGGCAACAAGAAGGGGTCAAATTTTACCTCCATTTGCCACGCGAATCGATAATAAACAGCAAACACTGCCATGGATGTGACCCCGAGGCTAGACATGACAGCAGCAACGAGGTAGGTAAACCTCTCGGACTCTTTTCTAGCCAATTTCTCTGCCAACTTTGGTGACAAAACTTGTGGAGGGGAAGCTGGTTGTTGTTCCTGCTCCTCAATTTCCATGTGGGTGCTCTGTTTGGGGTCCTGCATGAGGACACAGACGGTGAAAGGTGACAACTTTTGGGTCCTTAGGAAGGTTGTGTGGTGGGAAATTCTCAAGGGAGAGAAAGGGAGTGTAGCTGGGATTGACTTGGGGAAGTGGGGGTGGTGGAGGCGGAGGAGGGGCTTCAAGGTTACGGCGGCGGAGAGTCCTACCGCCATGGTTGAAGTATGAAGAATTTGGAACAGTATGTGAACGTTTGTGTATGGGTGAGAGAGAGAGAGAGAGAGAGAGAGAGGGATGATTGTTCTGTGCTTGTGAAGGGGAAAGGTTTGATTTGAAGTGAAGGTATTAAAAGGCCATGAACAGAGTCCACAAGTTTCTTTGTATTGTATGGAACGTTTTTTGTGTGTGTGGGCACACTGTAGAAAACAGAGGAAAACATTGGTGGAACATTTAAACAACCAATAGGATCATTTTCATTTCCTAGGGACAATAAATGACACTCTGTTAATACAGTAAATGAATTTTGAGAAAAATAAGAAAGGAAAAGAAATAGAAAAAATAATTTGCTATTATATATAAATTAAATCTATTAACTTTATAATAACTTTCTTAAAAATCAATTCTATGTATTTAAATAATAATAAAAAATTATACAAAGGAAGCTTCTTAATTTTTAAAATATAATTTTCTTTAAACTATATTCATTATTTTATCTTCTAATAACAAATAAAATAATCAACTAATCTAATTTTATTAATTTTTAATTATTTTTATTAATATTTCATTTTTATTTTCATTAATTTATCAATTAATAACAAACATATAATATATTTTTTAATAAAAATACTAAAATTATAAAATACCTTATTGAATAATTCTTAAATTTAATATGTACTATTAAAATTAAATGCTAATGCATATTAATAAATAAATCTTAAATGCCAATAAAGTGATAAAAATATAACATTACAAAATAATAATATTAACTATTAATATTACTAATTAATTAGTATTTAATAATTATCATCAGTATTAATAAACCGCATCTTTGTAATTAATATCTTGCTATACATTTGTCAATTTATGGTATAGTATTTATTAAATATTACTCTTCGGTCCACAATAACGATAATTTAAGTTTTTTTAAAAAATAGATTAAGAAAATAATAAATATATCACTTTTTAAATAATTGTATTAAAATAATATGTTTTAATAAGTATATAATTTTAAATGAGAAAAATAAAGTAATTAATTTGAGAACAAATTTAAAAAACAATTATAAAAACATAATTTGATTTTTTTACTTTCCAAACTACAAAAAATTGTACATATATATATATATATATATATATATATATATATATATATATATATATATATATATAATAGACGTGAATAATACGTTAGAAATACCAAGTCGGTTCAGTTTCTTTATAGAAATAAAATCAAAGAAAATATTACAAAGTACAAAATTATAATCAATAAATTAATTATAAAATAAAGTGAATAATTACTAACAATTATTAAATAAAATTAAAAAACAAAGGTTACAAGTGAATCTTATAAATAATATACTTTAAAAAAATTACTTAAATAAAATATCTATTAATTTATTTAATCACATAAACATATTTACTTCTTACGTAGTTTTCTTTTTTCTCTCTTCTCATAAAGATTTTTATGTTTTTCTTTTCTTATTTACTCCTTATTTTATTTTTCTCCTTTTTTTTTATCTTACATCTCTTATTTCTTTCTCCTCTCTCATTTATTCTTCTTAAATACACTACTATATTAAAATTTAATAAAAATATGTTAATTATGATAAAACTAAAAAATTATTAATTAATTATTTAAAATTATGATAATAATAAATAAGTTTATTTATTTTGACAATAAATAATTAATTTAAAATTATTTTATCATTAAATATAATTATTCATTTAATAAAAAACATTAAATATTTATAAGTTAAATATATTTGTTATTTAATAATTTAATATACATATAATTAGATTGAATTATGATAATTAGTTAAATTAGATGATTTAAAAAAAATACTTATTAAAAAATTAATTTAAAATAAATATTTAATTTTTTTCTTAATAATTATAAGATAATAATAATAATAATATTTGTAATATTTTAAATTTATTATAAAATATTTGTTAAATATAATATATTAAATTATAGTATTTCTAAATATTTAAATATTTTTATTTTTCAATAATAATAAAAAACTCATTCTACTAAATTTTAATATACTATTTTTAATTGAAAAATAAGATGGAATGAAAGAAAAACAAAAGAAGATTAAAAAAATACTAAATGAGTAAAAAATAAAATAAAAAGTAGATGAGTGAGAAAAAAAGAAAAATATTTAAAAAAATATTTAAATAATTTTTTTAAATATATTAATCCTGATTAAACGTATTATAAAACTAAAAATTAAACAAAATAAGTCAAAATAAATATTGAATACGAATTTAAATAATATATTTAAAATTATTTTTAAATATTATAAAGTCGATCACTCTTTATTACCTGAAGATTAAATACAATTATTTTTAAGTTCTTAATTATTATTTAAATTTAATAACACTACATAGTTTGATACTAAAATAGAGTGCATTAAATATAATAATAATAATAATAACTAATAATAATAATAATAATAATAATAATAATAATAATAATAATAATTTCCTTTAATATTTAATTGAATTATTTGCATTAACATTTTCTAAGCACACATTAAAGTTCACTCAACAATAAAAATATTAATATGATTATAAACTAACTAAAATTTATTTTTGTTTCGAGAAATAATATATGCAATATGTGGGATACACGTGCAAAATACTTAAAAAAAGAGAAATGAAAGAATTTTAAATTATCAAAGAATAATTATTTTGAATAAATGAAATTTAAAAATACAATTATTTCTCTATATAACATTTTTAACTTATAAAATATTCATTCTCTATTAGTATTTATCTTAAAACACTAATAAAAAAATATTAATTTTTCATCTACTTTACCCACTTAAATAAAACACTTTAAAAAAAATTCGAAAAATTCGTTACTTCAGGCAGTGAAGTTATTCTTGACGGTAAATAATAATATTCATATATTACTAAGAATTGTTTAAACAAAATATAATGTATTTTATTATATTTGAAGCTATAAAAATATTCCTTTTGATTCATTTTTTGTCTGATTATATTATTAGGAAAAATATTCATAAATATAATAAATAAATTTATATATGCAAACATTTAATTATAAAAATATTAAATTTATTAATTAATAAACAATAATAAATTTTATCATATTCTTGTTATAATTTAATACTTATTAGTTTATATTTTTAAATACCAATATATTAACTAATTATTTTTATAATAGTAAACTTTTATATTCATTTTAATATTAATAGTATATATTTATTAATTATATAATAATGTTTAATACTACTCATTTAATATTAATACATATTAATTTAGTCAAAGAGAAAACGATACATGAAAAAAAAGTTATCATTAACCTTAAAAACTAAAAAATAAATAAATAATTCATTAAATCCTGACTTTTTTTTCATAAATAATATAATTTTAAAAATATTTTCAAAAAAACCTTTTTACAATATTATTTACTCATCTAATACTATTCATTTTATATTACTGAATTCTGAACTATCATTTATAAATTTTTTTATTTTTCCAGCCAGAATTCGATCTGGGAACCGAATTCTGAAATGGGTTTTCTAAATTTTTTTTTAGTTTTAGTTTTTATTTTATTAATTTTATAGATAAATTTTTTATAATTCTAAATATAATTTATTTTTAAGTTGTAATTATTATTTTAATTTATACAATATATATATATATATATATATATATATAAATAATTTGAAGTTCATATATATAATTTTAATTTATATAATATATATATATATATATATATATATAATATATAACTTATTTAACATTAAAAATAGATATATTTTTATTAATTTTATAATTATATTATTTTTTAAGGTTATAATTCTAAATATAATTATTTTTAACCTTATAATTATAATTTATATAATATATATAATTTATAAATAATTTATTTATTTATTTTAATTTGATATATGTTTTTTATTTGGAATTAGTTAATGTATATTTAGAGTAATTTATTTATATGTGACTTTTATACATAATTAATATTTTTTTTTAATTCCCAAAATAATATCTCTTCAACGTTATTTATCGAACTAATACTTTTTAATACTTTTTATTGTGTTAGTTCAGAATTTGGTCAATGGGGGAGCCGAATTTTGAACTGATTTTTTAATTTTTTTTTTGTAAGTTTAGAAATTGTTATTTTTATTTTATTTTTATAATTATAGAATTTTTCAAGTTTAGAATAATAAGTATAATTATTTATAAGTTTATAATTTTAATTTATATAATATATAATTTTAATTTATGTTATATATATATATATAATATTTTGAATATATTATATCTTAACATTATGAAATTTTTATTTTTTATTTAATATTATATATATATATATTAATATATTTTAGATATAATTTATTTTAAAAATGTAATTATATATTTATATTTTTTTAATTATAATTAATTATTTATATATTATTTAATACAAAAATAAATAATAAAATCTAAACAAAATTTAAGTGAGGTCAATAAGATATTTTTCATTAACTTTTAAGATTAATATATAATAAAAAATTCAAAATAAAATAATACAAAGTTAAAGTTTTAATCTCCATAGTGATGTTCAATTCTATATCGAGGGTCGCATCTATTACATCCTGAAATTCTTTGTTGTGGTTGTTCGTGTTGAGGAGGATCTTCTTTTGTAGGGTGTTGGAGATTTTCCAACTGAGTTGATGAAGTCTTTGTTGATTGGGATCTTGTGGTTGGTACAAAAACTTCGTATAAGCAGCTGCTAAAGCTGGAGTTAAAAGATAGTGAAAACTATCTACGATAATTAAGAGGATTTGTAGAAGAAATTCTTTTGTTTCTTATAACTCATGCAATGCGTTGAAATATTTTTATATTCTATTAAATAACTTTAAATGACAATAGTGGCATCAAATATAAATATGCAGAGATGTAGATGAGATCTATTTAAAATGAATAAAAGTTAAGTTTAATTGTATTTTTTAGTTAAAAATGTGATTTTTATTTTTAAAAACATTATAATTGCGTGATTTTGATTACTTTATCAATGCCATATTCGAATATATTGATTTGATATAAGGATAAAAATTATACCATATATAACTTATTTAAATTTATTAATTAATTATTAAAAAGTATTAAACCGAATGATAATATAATAATATACACTAATAATATTAATATTTTTTGAGATAAAATGATTGACATAAATTAGTTTATAATATTAAATAATAAATATTTAGTTTATACTACTTTTAAACGGTAGCTAAACTTCTTAAGTGGCACCCATTCTTTTTAATATATATAAAATTAAGTTGTATATAAAAATGTCATTTTATATTTTATATATTTGGTATTTTTAATTTTTTTATCTCAAAATAATTAAGTGAATATCCACATTTCCTTTTTGAAGTCTTTTGACTATTTATAATATTTTTTAAACATGTATAACAATTTTTTTATACAGTACAACATTTTTTTTTAAATGACTAAAATAGATTGATATAATATATAATAAATTTTAATATAAAATTTTCAAATAATTATAGATTAGTTTGTATATTTTATTATGTGGAGCAAGGAATATACACAAAAAGAGGTGTGTACGTATTTACATTTGAAAGTCGATGCATTTACGTAGTCGCATTCATATGTTGAAGGTTTTTGAAATAATAACTCCAGACTCGCTTTCGTAACCTAATTAAAATGAAAATAAACACTTTCAATCATCTTATTTATGATGAATCACTTCTCATATTCAACGCATGTTAGGGAATGTTATTTTTACACGTTTTTATTAATACATAAACGTAATCCGCATGAAACCTTCTCTTCACAAAACGCCAACTTGTTAATCTAAATTTTTTCTATCATGCATTATTATCATAAATTATTAATAATTCTGACCATGATAATAAGGACTATATAAGTTCATCTAAACAACTATTTTTGTTATTATTATTATTATTAACTCTGATGGTTTAGAGGAAAAGTATGGAATGAAAAGTTCATATAAGAAAATAAATGAAAAAAATTATTTAATTTGTTGGATAATTAAAAAAAAATTCATTTTTATAACATATATGTTTCTTTTTCATTCATATAAAAAAATAAAAAATATTATTTTACAAAATTATCCTCTCTTAAATAAATAATTATTCATATTCATAATTTTAATATATATATATATACATATATATAATTATTATTTTAATAAAATATTACATAAAATAAATTATAAAATTAAATAAATAATGCAATATATTTTTTATTTATTTGTAATATAATATTAATTTACTAATATTAATTTAAATAATTTTAAAAATAATTTTATAACAAAAAGTGTTTTATAATATATATTAAAGTATACACAAATGAAAAAAAGACTTTATATGACAATTATTTTAGATTTTTTACGTGGATTGTAGAACTGACATAAATTAAACGATATAAAAAATATTTTTTATATCGGTTATTAAATAATCGATATAATAATCACTTATTATGTCGATTCTTAACATAATTATCGTAAAAAGTATTGTGTTAAATATTTTTTATATATTATATTTTTCACAAATATTTTATTAAATAGTTTCAATACAACAAATTTCAAAAATTAAACATAAACATTATTCACATTCAAAAAGACAATTAAACATAAAATGTAAATATATTCACTTAAATTGGATGAAAAATTATTTATAAAAGAATATGAAGAAAATAAAAGTAAATGAATATGATGAAGAGACAATGAAACAAAAGAATGAAAAAATTAAGTAGAATTTTTCGTACAAAGGAAAAAAATAAAAAATGAGAAAAATGAAGAAGATAAACTGAACATTTTAAATGTGAGAATTTTCTATATCGATTTAAATTGAACCGTCATAGCAAAAACTTTCTATATCAGTTCAATTTTGAATCGTCATAGGAAGTACTTATTATAATGGTTTAATTTTAACTGACATGCAAAGTGTTTCATATTTAAAATTGACAAAGTCATTTTCTATGTCGATTCAAAGTTGAATCATCATAATAAGTACTTATTATGATCGGTTCAAAATTGAACCGACATAAAAAAATATCTAAATTTACAATTTGCAAAACATATAGAAGGTTCAAATTTAATTTTGAACAGACATAAAAAATGAATTTTAATTACAAAATTACCAATTTTCAATTATTATGACGGGTGAATTATAACCGTTATAATAAGTCGTCATCACATATTATTTTTATACTAATGTATTATTAAAAAAATATTAAATATTTAAAAATTATTTTATTTCTATAAAATTAATTAATAATTATATGATTAATTTTGTAATTAAATAAATATTTAATTTAATTTAATTATTTATTATTTTTAAAAGAAATATTTATTATTTTTTATATTGTTTCTCTATAAACGAATAAGAAGAATTTTTACTTTATTTTATTTTTTCTCACACTTTTTTTTTTTTCCTTCTTACCAAACCAAATCCTAAATCTCATAAATGATTTTATTAAAATATCACTAGGTAACTTCTTCCACGTCCTATTTGTTCAATTAAAAATAAGCTTTATAGTTTATAAGTTATCCTAGTAAATGAAGCTACTATATATACATTCATGGAACCTAGCTCCACTTGCAATGCAGACCCAATGAAGACCACAGCACTTACCAACCCATGCAGCTGAGAAAAGGTGATAGAAGAAGATCCAAAAGAAAGCAGTAGTTATCTGGCTGGCTTTTGGCTTAGTTTTGTCTGTTGCAAGAAAAAATAGAGAAGAATGAGAGGATTGAAACAAGAGATGTGGCTGCACAACACTTCCATTGTGTGTGTGTGAGGAAGGGAAAATTAAGAACACCGTCTTTAGGGTTTCTAAAATATCAAGTGGCTCTCATTCTTCCAATATCACATTACTCCACCATTCATTACCTGCAGGCCATGACCCTACCACCTGCACTTTTAAACATCACACCATAAATTCCTAAACTTTTACAAAATAATATGTCAAAGTTCAAATCTTCGTAACCCTACCAGGGTCTATAAATATTGATATTTCTGGTGAAAGATACTTATGAATGAATATTGAAACAAAGGTTTTTATAAAAATACATTTTCTTACATTTTTAATACAAAAATTGATTCTACAAGTGTTTAACCAATATTATGCGTATTGGTTAACACGGGATTTTGAATCGATGTTCTTATATTAAAATCTAAACACCACTTTTAGTAAACAAGATTACCAATAATTTGAAATATTTACGTTTTAAAAAAAATATGAATTTAACTTTCTTGTTTTAATGAATACAAAATTAGGTAGGCGTCGATAAATAGTTGGTTCAGAACGTGGCTTCTGATTAGTGGATTCTCTTGTTCCACAATTGAACATTTTCAACGTTCCTTGAAAAGCTTCGTCAAACCCCAAAAGTATGTTACTAAAAACGCAATTCATTGTCAGATTAATTATCATAAAACATTAAAGTATTAACAAAATTCAAAAAAATTGACCCAAGAAGCATCTCAAGTGGGTCCAAGATGGGTGACATATGTACCCACACATTTGTCAAAAGTGTATCAATGCACAAGATAGAGCTCTCAATCAATTTTAAATGCCATAGAAGAGAGAAAAACTCACATAACTTAAATTGTGTTCATCCAAAAAAAAAAAATCAATTTTATCTGAAATTCAATATCTGGGTTCTCCTATAACATCTTCAATAACTCAATCTGATAAATCATAAGCCAAAATAAAAGACCCCATATTCAAGGTTAAAAATTATTATATATTAATTTTTAAACTTTTTTTTATATGATAAAAGATAATATTGTTTTATAAAAATGTATACTAAAAGTGGTTTAAAAAAGTGCATAGTTAGAAATATTGGATTGGTTTGTATGGTAGTTGTGATGGGCATGATTGAACGCGGTTTGGAGTCGACTATTAGATAATAAGGATGTCGTGGGCATCCACGATGATGCCTCCTAAACATTTCCTAACTTCACTTTTTGGGTCTTGTCTTTTGTCCCTCGCGCAAATACGTGTGATGATAGGTCATCATAAACTGACACGTGCCTTGCATCGTACGTGTGCATGCCACACTTGGCCTTTTCCTATGGCTTTGACCCTACACCATTACCTAGTGCTTTTAGTTTCAATCCCAATGTCTCCCACCATTTTCCATTTCTCATCTTATTTTAGGGAAGCACTGAGTAATTAGTTCACACCTTCACTCATCACACTCTTCCCACGTGTCACTCTTCCCCCTTTAACCTCCAATAAATGGGTCATTCCATTTGCACTTTAAAACGTCCTTATCTCTAAAAAGGCCTTGCACCAACTCGTTACTTTTACCCGTTCAAAGCTCAAACTCCTATTCTTACAATAATTATATTTACTTCAATTTTAACTACCAAGAAAATATATTGCTAATACTTTTCTTATTTTAAACAACTCTTAATTGGTTCATCATTAAAATTTCTTATTTAGATAATCAATATTGACATTAGACAAGGATGTTTAAAACTTAATCGATCTAAAAATAAAACTCAAAATGAAAAATTACCATTTTTTTCAATTATTTTGACTTAATTTAACAATTATGTATTAATTTAAATCCAATCAAACCAAAATATAAAATAAGATTTTATGCGAGTTAATTACTTTTTCATAATTTTTTGGATGTATTAATATATAAAAATAAATTAAAATTATAAATATTATAATTAATTATGTATAATATTTTTTATAATTTATTTTTCTTAAATAATTATTTTATTATAATATATCCAATAAATTAATAAAATAAAATAAAATATTTGTTTTAAATAAAATTATAAAATTTTTATTTTGTTTAATTTGGATTTTTTAAAAATAAAGATCTAATCAACTTAAAGTTTATATTTGATTCAGATAATTTTTATGTGAAAAATAAATTAATCGAACAGTGTAAAATTTATTATCGTAAAACCATACAAAGTTTTAAAATCATCTTTAACTTCTTCTTTTTCTCATCTAATATTCTAATAAAGATATTCATATTAGAATTAATTTAATCAATTCATTAAATGATTAACTCAAATATAATTTAATAAAATATAAGAATATATTGATTATTACTGAAAGTCAGAATAAAATAAAGATAAAATAAAATAAAAATTTATAGTAATCAATTTGATGAACGTGGGTTAATGAAAGATGATTGAGGTTCCGTCTCTCGATATAAGATTTTTTTCACTATAAACCATCAAGAAAGCGTGAGAGAAGAAAAAAGAAAGACAAAGAGATAGATTGAGAAAATGAGGTTGGAAAACAAAGAGATTAATTGGAAAATAAAGAGATTAAATAACAAACTCTCATGGATCAATGTTAGTCTTCTTATTATGATTCATATATATTATATTGTAAAAATCAATAATCTAAAGATCCTGTAGTTTTTCAAGAATGAATTAATAACGTATGAAAACTATAAATTAACTTATCGTGAGCCTAGTTATTAGATTTATGATTTTCCTTTTATGAAAGTTTTCCCGGATTAAGATAAGCCCTAATTATGAATTTAGGGATTTCTCTCGTCAGATTAACATGAATCTTAATTTATTCCCAAATTTGTTTTTCCCAAAATTGAATAAAGGAATAAACTCTAATTATGTTTTTAAGTTCAAATTGAAACCAATTTTATAGCTCCTAACCGTGAATGACCCCATAATTGATTTTAATTGAAAGATAAATGACGTGATTAGGTTAGGGTGAATCATGTATAAAATTGGTTTCACTGCATGTCATTGTTATGATGGAATGCATGTTATAATTATAATGGAAGAAAGGTAAACGATAAAGTTGATGCTTTTATGTTTTACTGACAAGTGTTGTTAGCATGCATCATGCACCGTGGTGACATAGCACATTTGCCAAACCCATGTTCCTTTTTATTATGTATAATTATTATATGTCGTGAGATATTTTTGTTGGTAGTGAATAATTAGCAGTTACATTAGATCTACATATTATTTTGTTCACATGTTATACACATAGTAAATGTTTGGTAACTGCTGATAATGCATTGTCCCGGGATGTGCCCAGTTTTATTTTACGTGGTACATATAAATGAATGGTTGCCAAGGGAGTAAATGCCTTAATTGCAAATTGTGTTTTACAAATTGAATTGAATTATTTTCGCATAAAAGTTTTGAATTTAACAATTTCAATAAAATTGATGTGGACATAAAGGCCCAAGCGCATAACGAGAAGAATGAAGGCCAAGATCCAATCCAAGACTTAGGTGGACCTATGACAAGAGGCAGGCTCAGAAAAGCACAAGAGGCATTGCAACACAAAGTGACCAATTTGCTAAAGGCCCAACTATTAAAAGCTCCAAACATGGAGGAGTCTAGCTTTATCACATGCATAAAATGTTTGGAGAGCTAGGAGACCCAACTAAAAGATTTAATAGTTATTATTTTTATTATTATTTGCTACAGTGGAGATTTGAACCCAAGACCCAAAACTTATAATGTCTTCACTGAACCATCAGGACAATTTAACTTTGCTTGGGATATTAGGATTTTAATTTATCTTTATTTCCTGCAATGGGACAAACTCATAAACTTAAGTTGTATTAAACATTTGGAAATTGAGAATGAACGTACGTAATATTCAGAATCATTTTGTGATTTGTTGCTCTGCTAGGGTTCTTCCTTGCATCACTTGATCTTATCAAGAATTATCCAATTCTTGTGGCGATCCTTCTTGGCTTATCAAATATTCTTACTTGTGGCACCTACGATATCCTTTATGTTTTTCTGTTTTCTATTTCCAATCAAATCAACTCTTAAAACCTAACCTTAAATTGTTTCCCTTCTATTCGAGTGTCGTCAAAAATAAAGGTCTTTGTTGGATTGAAAATCAATCCTATAATGGAAATTGAATTTATGGTTTCAATTTTATTTATGACATATAATATTTTATTAAGTGAATAATGTACATATTTATTAAAATTAATTAAAAAAATGCTACGAATGGTTAATAACGAGTTAAATATATTATTTATTTGAAATTAAGTATGATAAATTTTGTTAATCACGCCAAAATTGTAAGGTTATTTTGATTTCAAATTATTAATGATTTTATTTCAATTACCCATAGTATGAACGCTAAAATTATGAATAATTGATTTATGAGTTAATTGAAATTCATTATTATAAGGCATTTCAGGATCACCCAAAGGTTGATTAGTTGTTATTATTATTAATGAACATGAAAGTGAATAATTTTGTGTATGTCACTAGTTTTATTTATATACCCAAAGGTGTTAGGTGATTCTAGTTGATGCATATTTGAATTATCATTAATGTTATAAATGATTAGTGTAATTATGTTTGTGTATTAGTGGATCTCTCGAAGGAGAACATTAGTATGCATAAAATGGTTATTTATATTTGAATATGTATTTATGTTTAATTTTTATGACTCAAAGCATTAATGTTAGACATGTGTTAATTGAAGTATTTGTTTCTATATCTCTACATTCGCTTACTTCGTATGTTCCAGTCTTTAATGAGTTAAATTTTTCTAACTGGAGTGAACAAGTCTAATTTCACTTAGGTGTGTTGGACCTTGATTTGGCTTTCCAAGTTGAAAAATCGGTTGTTATCACTTATGCTAGTAATAATAAAGAGAAAATTTATTATAGAGCTTGGGAAAGGTCAAACCGACTTAATCTTATGTTTATGCGAATGAGTATAACAAACAATATTAAGTTTGCTCTTCCTAAGACTGAAGATGCGAAAGAGTTTATGAAATTTGTGGAAGAGCGCTCTCAAACTGCTGACAAATCCCTCACTGGGACATTGATGAGTACGTTGACCACCATTAAGTTTGATGGTTCTTGTAGTATGCATGAATACTTAATCGAAATGACAAATATCGCAACAAGACTCAAGTATCTTGAAATGACAGTGAAAGAAAATTTTTCTTGTGCAGTTCATTTTGAACTCATTACCGTCTGAGTATGGTCCGTTCCAGATAAACTATAACACCATGACAGACAAGTGGAATGTGCATGAATTGCACAGTATGTTAATCCAGGAGGAGACTAGACTCAAGAACCTAGGAAGCCACTTTATTCATTACATTAAAAATCAAGGAGCTAAAAAGAAAATTGTTAAGAAACATGGAAAGGGTAACTGACCATTAAAGATTAACGAGTCATTTACTAACATTCAGAAGAAAAATAACAAATGTCATTTATGCGGGAAGTCTGGACATTTCCAGAAGGACTGCTTAAAGCGTAAAACTTGGTTTGAAAAGAAAGGTGAGCATAATGCTTAAGTATGTTTTGAATCAAATTTAACTAAAGTTCCCCATAATACTTGGTAGATTGATTCTGAATGTACGACTCATGTTTCTAATGTGATGTAGGGATTCCTTTCAACCCGAACCATAAACCCAAATAAGAAGTTCGTCTTCATGGGAAATAAAGTCAAGGTTCCCGTGGAAGCTGTCAGAACTTATCGTTTAGTCCTTGACACTAGATATCACTTAGAATTTATGGATACTTTTTATGTACCTAGTATCACTAGAAATTTAGTTTCTTTGTCTAAGCTTTATGTTGCTGGATACTCTTTTAAGTTTGGGAATGGTTGTTTCAGTTTATTTAAGCGTATTTGTATGATTGGAACTGGTACACTTTATGATGGTTTATATAAATTGAATTTGGATAATTTGTATGCTGAAACTCTTATAACTTTGCATCATAATGTTGGCACTAAACATAGTTTGGTGGATAAACGATCTACTTACTTGTGGTATAAGCGTTTGGGACATGTTTCCAAAGAAAGAATGTAAAGATTAATAAAGAATAAAATTCTTCCGGATTTAGATTTTACTTATCTGAATATATGTATGGATTGTATTAAAGGCAAACAAACAAAACACACAAAGAAAGGAGCCACAAGAAGCACTCAACTTCTTGAAATCATACACACTGATATATGTGGTCCATTTGATGTAAATTTTTTTAATAAAGAGAAGTATTTCATCACCTTCATAACAAATTCTCGCGTTATGGACATGTCTATTTACTACATGAGAAATCTCAAGCAGTAAATGTCTTAGAAGGTTATATAAATGTAGTGGAGAGGTAATTAGACAAAAAGATGAAAATTATCAGGCCAGATAGAAGTGGTGAGTATTATAGAAGATACGATGAAGGAGGACAACACTGTGGTCAATTTGCTAAGTTCCTTGAGAAGCGTGGTATTTGTGCCCAATACACAATGTCCGACACACCACAACAAAATGGTGTATCTGAAAGGCGTAATCAAATTTAATGGATATGGTTAGGAGCATGTTAAGTAATTCATGTTTACCTGTATCATTGTGGATGTATGTTTTGAAGACTACCATGTATTTGTTGAACAGAGTTCCTAGTAAAGCGTTTCAAAAGACTTATTTTGAGTTATGGACAAGTAGGAAACTCAGTTTGAGACACCTACATGTTGGGGTTGTTAGGAAGAAGTAAGAATTTATAATCTGCAAGAAGAGAAACTCGATACAAGAACAATCAGTGGATATTTCATTGGTTATCCAGAAAAATCAAAAGGGTATATGTTTTACTGTCCTACTCATAGTACAAGAATTGTTGAAACTAGAAATGCTCGGTTCATTGAAAATGGTGAAACCAGTAGGAGTGAAGTTTCACGAAATGTGGAGATTAAGGAAGTTAGAATTCAAGTTCCTGTAACTAGTACATTTTCTTCAAGAATTGTTGTTCCACATGTTGTAGAACCACACGACAATCAAGAAAAACAACAAACTAATGATTCTGAGATTAACAATGAGCCAATAATAGAACAATCACAAGAAATAATATTAAGAAGATTTCACAAAGAAAGAAAGTCTGCTATTTTGAATGATTATGTGGTTTATCTACAAGACTCAGAAAATGACCTAAGTATTGATAATGACCTAGTTTCATTTTCAAAAGCCATTAATGGTGATAATTCTGATAAATGGTTAGATGTTATGAAAGATGAACTAAAAATCAATGGCACATAATGATGTATGAGATCTTGTGGAATTGCCAGAATGATGCAAGAGTGTTGGGTGTAAATGGGTCTTTAAGACTAAGTGTGACTCTCATGGCAATACCGATCGTTATAAGGTCCGACTTGTTACTAAATGTTTTACTCAGAAAGATGATATTGATTATAAGGAAATATTTTCACCTCTTTCTAAGAAAGAATCATTTAGAATTATCATGACATTAGTAGTTCATTATGAACTTGAGTTGCATCAAATGGATGTTAAAACTGCCTTTCTGAATATAGATTTGGAGGAGGATGTTTATATGGATCAACCGGTGGGGTTTATTGAAGAAGGTAGAAAGCACATGGTGTGTAAACTTAAGAAATCAATATATGGACTTAAACAAGCTTCTCGACAATGATATCTTAAGTTCAATGATATTATTCTGTCATTTGGATTTAGGGAAAACACTATTGATCGGTGTATATCACTATAACAAAACATCAAATAGTGACTGAATTTTCGGTCACTAAATGACCAAAATCGGTCACTAACTAAATTAGTGACCGATTCAGTGACCGAACGAGTCAGTCCACTATATCGGTCACTAACAAAAACATTAAAAAATTAAAAATATTTTTTATAACCCCTTTCTATTTTATCTAATTATAATAGTCTCTAACCTCCCTTTTATATTCTTTTATAATATATTTTAATTATTTATTATATTTTTTAGAAATTTAAATTATTATTATATTGAAATAATTGTCACTGACAAGATTTGAACCCAATACCTTAAAATTAGAGACTTATACTCCAACCACTAAGCTGCTAGGATTTTTTTGATAATAATTTATTAATAAATTATATTTATATACAAATAAAAATATATATCCGTATAAATATATAAATATAAAATATATAAATACAAATACAAATATATTTATATACTTATATGTTGGATGTGAGGGCGACCTCGAGGATGAAAGTGTGTGTCGAGTGGATTTTCAAAATTGATGTCAAATTTGTGAGCGAATCTCTTTATATGGGTTTATAATTTAATAACAGAATATAATCTTTATAATTTATTTATATAATGATATAAAATAATTTTTTTCTTTATTTATTTTTTATTTTATTTTTATTTATTCTTTTTTCTTCTATTATTTAATTAAAATTCTTATATTAAAATAATTTTTTCAATATTAAAAATAATTAAATATTTATTTTTAAAATTATTTAATTTAACAAATTATTATAAATTAATCTAATTATGATTATTAATAGAGAAATTTTTTCCTAACATATATTATTATAAATTAATCAAAATCATCTTTTAATAATTATTTTTTCCAGACATAGATTAATTTATAATAATTTGTTAAATTAAATAGTTTTAAAAAATAATTTTGAAAATAAATATTTAATTATTTTTAATAATGAAAATATTATTTTAATATAAGAATTTTAATTAAATAATAGAAGAAAAAAAGATAAAAAGAATAAATTAAAATAAAATAAAAATAAATAAAGAAAACAATTAATTTATATCATTATATAAATAAATTATAAAGATTATATTATATCATTAAATTACAAATCTATATAAAGAGACTCAGCTCACGATTTGACATCAAATTTTGAAAACTAACTCGACACACACTTTCACCCTCTAGCGTGATCTCGACATTGAATATATAAATATATCAAAATATATAAATATATTTGTATTTATATATTTTATATTTATATATTTACAATGATATACATTTATTTGTATATAAATATAATTTATTTGTAAATTTGTATTAAAAAATTTTAACAGTTTAGTGATTAGAGTATTAGTATTTAACTCTAAGGTACTGATTTTGAATCTTATTAGTGATAATTTTCTTAATCTGATAAAAAAACTTTGTTAATAAGAGAAATTATATATTTTTGTGGTAAGACGATGAAATTTCTATGTTAAACTTAAATTAGGACAACTAAGTTGTTGTTATGGACTAAAACCCAAAAAGTAAAAAATAAAAAATATAATTAAATAAAAGAAAAAATATATACTTTTGCATTTTTATTTTCAAATATTAGTTTTTTTATGAAATTATTTTTAATTAAAATAATTAAAGTGATATATATATATATATAATTTTTTTAATTTTAATTTATTAATATTATCAAATTTTAGCTTCATGATTAAAAAAATACCAATAATTTAAATTTTATTAATTATATAATTTTATATAATTATTATTATAAATTTAATTCTCCAATAACTAATAATATTAACACATTTATTAAATTAAAATTCTTTATTTTCATTAATTATTTTGATTTTTTTAACAATTTGTTTTAAATAAAAACGATAAAACTTAAAATTAATTTCTAACTAAATCTTCACAGATTTATGGTTAATAATATATTATATTATTATGTTTAATTAAATTTTAAAATAAATTCACTTAATCTTTACACTTTTATAAAAATACTAATATAAACTTAAAATATTTATCCAATTATTAAATTATTTAAGATATTAATATAAATTTGAAATATCAATTCAATAATTAAAATAATTTTAATTTTTTTATAAATACATTGAAATTCATTTTTATTAACATAAAAGTAACATATATATATATATATATATATATATATATATATATATATATACAAAAAGAGACTAAATTAATAATTAATTTAATCATTGATTATATATATATATAAGAGACTAAATTAAAAACTACTTTAATGATCAAATCAGTGACCGATTCGGTGACTAATTTAATAATTAATTTTAATTTTTTTTATTCACATACTAAATTTAAAAATAAAATCAAATAATTATATTACTAAATTATTTAATAAGTTAATAAACTATTTTTTAAAAATGTTATAATGTTATTAAAATTTTTATCAATTATTTTAAATTATTAAGTAGATTTATATTTAATATATTATTAAAATATTTAAAAAAATATTTATATAAATAAAAAATGGTCACTATTTTATAGATTATTTGTTTAGTGATCGAAATTTTAGTCACTAAATCAGTCACTAAATATAAAAAGAGAAATCGATTCATCGATTCAGTTACTATTAGTAACTGGATTTTTCGGTCATTAATTTCGATCACTATTAACCATTTTTCTAGTAGTGACCGAATCAGTGAGTGATTTGGTGACCGAATCAGTGACTGATTTGGTGACCGAATCAGTGACCGATTTCTGTGACTGAAATTTTAATCACTAAATCAGTCACTTAATATAAAACGGGAAATCAGTCACTGATTCAGTTATTATCAGTGACTGAATTTTTCAGTCACTAATTTCGGACACTATTAACCATTTTTCTAATAGTGCATATTTAAAGGTTAGTAGGGGCAAGTTTATATTTCTGATTTTGTATGTTGATGATATCTTACTTGCGACTAATGATCTTGGTCTATTAAGTGAGACTAAGAAATTTCTCTCTAACAACTTTGAAATAAAAGATATGGGTGAGACATACTATGTGATAGGAATAGAAATATTTCGTAATATATCACAAGGATTGTTAGGTTTGTCTCAGAAGTATATATTAATAAAGTTTAGAGATATTCAAAATGGAGAAATGTTCACCATCTCCCATTTCAATACAGAAATGAAACAAATTTAGTCTCATGTAATGTCCAAAGAATGACTTGGAACAAAAACAGATGGAAAATATCTCTTATTCATCTGTTGTTGGAAGTTTGATGTATGCTCAAACATGTACGAGGCCAAATATTAGCTTTGCAGTTGGTATGCTAGGTAGATACCAAAGTAATCATGGAATGGATCATTGAAAAGCTGCAAAGAAAGTCTTAAGATACTTACAAGGAGAAAAGAATCACATGCTTACTTATAAGAAAGTTGATGATCACCTTGAGGTGATTGGATATACAAATTCAGATTTTGCTAGTTGTATGGATACACGAAGGTCTATATTTGGTTATGTGTATCTTTTAGCCGGAGGAGCGATTTCATGGAAAAGTGCGAAGTAGTCTGTCATTGTTGCATCCACCATGGAAGCTGAATTTGTGACATGTTTTGAGGCCACAGTTCAAGCTAATTGGTTGCGAAATTTTATTTTAGGACTTGGAGTAGTCGACAACATTGTCAAGCCACTAAAAATTTATTGTGATAATTCCGCAATAATCTTCTTTTCTAAGAACGACAAGTATTCCAAAGGTGTTAAACATATAGAATTAAAATATTTTGTCGTTAAAGAAGAATTTCAGAAACGAAGAGTGTCAATAGAACATATTAGCACTGATCTTATGATTATTGATCCTTTAACAAAGAGATTATCGCCCAAGTTGTTTGTTTGTTTACTAGTAATAAATGTTGAATATTAATGTTATTATTAATGCTTACGTGATACTCTGAGATCTTTAATGTATAAGTTTCTGAAATTTGTGTTTTCTTCTTTATTTATATGAATGCAAATTATGATGAAGAAAATAAATTATGTTATTATGAGATGATATTATGTTTGAACCCATTATGGACTTCTCATTATAAAGTCATATTAAGAAGAAAGAAATAATATAGTAGTACATGGAAGGGAGTATGTCGATTGAATGATATGTAACTGTCATGACTCTTGTTACAGTTGTATCTTTAATTATGAATAATGATAGAACTAATTTATGTAAAGTTCTTTTAATGCGCATTATGACTTAAGTATTAAATTAGAGAATCGTAATGTTAGAATTAATTTAATTCATTCATTCCATTATGTGACTTATATGAAATGTAATGATGGACCCAAATGTGATTTAATAAATATAAGGATATATTGGTTATTATGGGAAGTCAGAATAAAATAAAAACTTATTGTAATCAACTTGATAGAAAGATGATTGAGATTTTATCTCTGATCATAAGGTTTTTTTCACGATAAACCATGAGGAAAGCACGAGAAGAGAAAAATAAGGCAAAGAGATAGATTGGGAAAAGGAGATTCGAAAACAAAGAGATTAAAAAACATACTCTCATGGATCAATGTTAGTCTTCTTATTATGATTTATATATTCATGTATATTATATTGTGAAATTCAATAATCTAAAACTCTTGTAATTTTCTAAAATGAATTAATAACGTATGAAAATTACAAATTAACTTACAATTTATTCATTAAATTATTATCTGAGTTTAATTTTTATGTAATATGAGTGTAAGACATTTTTATATTTTCAATTAATTAAAAATAGTTTTTGAGGTCTTTTTAACACAATTATCATAAAAAGGGAACCAAATTACCCTATACATGATAACTTTTATTTGATAATAGTGTAAAATTGTTTTACACCTGTGTATAGATTTAATTTTTTTATTTTTAACTTTATTTTATTTGTTTAGAATGTTAAAAATAAATAAATTATTGTTTTATAGAAAAATCAAATAAAGTAAAAATATATATATTTATATTTATTATTTTCCATATTCGTACAATTTGAACGAGGTTTTATGTTTGAAGAATATCTCAATAGCATATTTCTGTTTCGAGAACACGGAACAAAAGATATTATTAATTATCTTACCACTCAAAAAAGTATTTACTAAAATCAATTATGTGTTCAAATTGAATTTTTTTCCCTTAAAATTAAAAAAAATCGATGATTAGCAACTAAGTATGTTTATAAAATAAATCTATTTGTGTCATGAGTTTCTTATAACTTCATAACTTAGAGTCGAAGTCTCTTTTCATATGACCGAAACATCTTTTAAAAAAAAATATACTAAAAAATTAATATTTTCATCTTAATTTAAAAAAAATAACATAATTAAAATGTTTCATATTTTAAATATTATCTATTTACAAATCTCATATCTTATTTTAGTTAGTATGAGATAACCCCATAATAAGTTCAAAACTATAATAAAATATAAATAAATAATATAATTTTATTCTAAAATTACATTTTTAAATTGTTTTAAAAAAATAACAACACTTTTTCTTAAGAAAGTATAAAATTAAGAAAATCTTAGCAAGAATTGTTTTCTATCTTAATTTTTTTATGTACTAAGGTGATTCAAATATATTTTATTAAAAAAATATTTTACTCTTTACAATATATATATATATATATATATATATATATATATATATATATATATATATATATTTTTTTTTTTTTTTTTCTCGCAGATTTTCATGACACACGTTTTAGAAACAAAATCATGAATTCAAACGGCTTAAATATAAGACTTTAATATTGTTATATTTAAAATGGACTTAAGAGTTGAAATATTTTATATTTGAATTATTTTTTAAGTAAAAACTAATCTAGTGTTTAAAAAACGTGGTTTCGTAAAAAATAATTATGAAATTATGTTTTAAAATGATAAATATGAGATTATTTAGTTTTTTATTTAAAAAAAAAGAAAAATTATTTATAATTTTTGAGGAATCAAGGTGCCTCTGATTTATACAAAATAAGTTTCTTTGATAACTAATTTAAGGGCTTATTCATTTGCATGTTTTGTTTCGGCATCCTAATCATTTTTTTTCTACTGTGGTAAGTTAATCAGAATTGGAAACATTATTAAATTTGTTTGAACTAAAATAATGAATTTCAAAAGACAAAGTGTGTGAATAAAAATTATCTGAAATTCTTCAAGTCAATTTTAGTAAAGTTTCAGCATTGAAATTGAAGTTTTATTTCAATCTTAAACATATAAGTCAAACTTTAACTATAAAATAAGATAAAAGATAAACAAAACTCTCTAAGTTTGTTTTATCCTAAATATCTTTAGATTAAATTGAAACAAATTAATATATAACTTTTTTTCTTTACAGTTTTTTATTTTATTTCATTGAATTAGGGATTTTTATATCATTGTAATTATCCTTGATTTTGTGAGTTTTTCATACAGTGAAAAATAAATATAAATTATTCTATCTTTACGTAGACTTTCAGAATTCATAAATGCAGGCCATTAAATCTTGATTATATAGGGCCTGTATTATACTATTTTTTTTTCAAAACTCGGTTATATACCATGTATAAAAAATTATTATAAACTAAATCGTTATTATATGTTATATATAATAATAGTTATATTTATAATTATGTATAGTCTAATATTTAATGATGATTTTTTTTATAATTATTGTTATACATCATAAATATTGTGGAATGTCTTGTTAAAATTTTTAAATTTGTTTATTTTGTTTATTTTATTTTTGTATCTTTTTTTTCTCCTCCTTCATTATAATTTTTTTATTCTTTCTTTGTTCATTTTGATTCAACTCTTTTCTTGTTCTTTTTTCTCTTGTTCTCTTTTGCAAAATTTTTCTCTACAGTATGTAACGATCCTAGAAATCACTACTATAATGATGTCTTCGCAAAGTAGTAAATAAGTAAATAACAACATCTATTTTACATTATATTATCGTAATTGTAACATATATTGAAATTCCAGGTTCACTAACGTAACTTCAAAATATAGTAACATAATTTATTTATATATTATACATGTAAAAGTAGTTCCCTCGAAGCTATCCCATCGAACTATCCCTCGTTGTCCAAGTAGTCACATCACCATCTCTCAACTCCCGATCTCGCTCCCACATAAAAGTGATCATCGCAGTCTCATCCACATGGAAAAATAGGGGTAAGTATTAAATCATTCGATATAATAAAACGAGATATAGATGTAATAATTATATATTATGATCAATTACGAAATTATCAACACACTAAGACACCTTCTGGAAGTATACCCTAACTATGCCCAAACTCAGAGACTATCATCTGTGGGCACATTGTGATCGGTACCCGCAGTACCATTCTGACCACCCTCCACACAGAGTAGGATTACTGGCGCCCTTCATCACTCATACTAGAGTACCCCTCCTAGCGCGCCACCAATAATCCCCCCATCGACTTCTCACCACCTGATCTCGTAGTCTACCTGACCCGACCAATCAGTGAAGTCTGGGACCTCATTCAGAATCCTCCGACATAGTTATTATACTAATGTACTCTGTACCACCCCGGGTACCATTCAAACATACAAAATTTATTCACATTTGCCGGATTCTGGACCACCTGTCCTCATGGCTCAATCGAGTCAATAAAAATAGTATTTGATTGATTCTGGCACCAACCCTCCGGCTCAGTCTAGCCAATATATAACGTCTCAGGACTGATTCTGGGCATCAGCCCTCAGGCTCAGTCTGACCCACACACGTCACAACACACTACTTTCATTCTCTCTCTCTCTCTTTATATATATATATATATTTTTCTAAAATAATTTCCAAAATCATTTCCGAAACTATTTTCGAAATCATTTTCAAAATCATTAAATTACTATTTTGCCCTTAATCTTTTCTTAAAATTCCATGTATGTCCCTAAATGACTATTTTACCCTTGGACATTTTTGAAAATTCCATTTATGTCCCTGTGATGTAAAATGACTAGTTTACCCTTGATCTTTTTAAAAAATCCCCACCATATCCCTTTCTTCTTCCTTCTCTCGCTCAAGCGAGTACACCGGTCGCTTGAGCGATACAGAACCCGAGAGTCCCCTTTGTTTGAAGGCTTCGTCGCTCAAGCGAGTACACCGGTCGCTTGAGCGAGACATGACCCGAGAGTCCCCTTTGTTTGAAGGCTTCGTCGCTCAAGCGAGTACACCGGTCGCTTGAGCGAGACATGACCCGAGAGTCCCAAATTTTCCAGGTGTCCTCGCTCAAGCGATGTATTTTTCGCTTGAGCGAAATTTGCAGATTTTCCAGTTCACCATTTTCGAAATCCAGATTTCAAATTTCTCAGTTTCAATCACCCAAATTAGTTCCAAATCAAAATTTAACCATAAACATGTTCAATTTAAGTTAAAAATAACAATTTTAGTATATAATTCATCCTTAATTTCAATAATTAAAAAAAACTTTCAAACGATAAAAAATCAGAAATTCTTCAAAATTAGACATTCTTCAAAATTATACATTCCAATACTTCATATCTCTACTCCTATTCCTTATTCACAGAGTACCCAATAATTCAATTTCATATATTGAATGAATTAAACTTCCCCTTACTTGGTATGGTATTTTTACCGAAGCTTTCCCACTTAATTCAAGTTCTCTCCCGTTTCACCAGATCCTGCACGCGTAGAGTCTCGTTGCTTGAAATTTAGACAATAGAAGAAGAAGGATGAGGGGAAAATTTTTTATTTCCCTCCTCCCCGCTTCAGTATTCATATATAAGAAAATTTTTATCGTGCATGAGGAAAACTTCGTTACGAAGTTTTCTTGCACGAGTAATATTAATATAATATTAAAATAAAGCATACGTCACACAATAAATGTTCCTATTATATATATTTTCAACACACTTAAAATTGTTATAATAATAAAGATAACATTTTGTTGAGACAAAAACAGATGACAATATATTGTTGAGATAGAAGACAAGAAGATGTTTGGTCGGCGTTGAAGTAACGAAGAATTTATGAAAGCTTAAAAGTTATTGCAATAGAATAATAAAGGAGTAGTAAAAATTTCCATTATGGAGGAGGAGCATTAGTGAGGAAATACATTTATCGTAAGACATCTTTATTTATTGTATTACATATCTGTTTAGTGTGACAAAATTTCTAGATATGCTACAATTGAGCCAAATGGGGTTTTAATATGTAAGACAATTATATTATATAATTGTCATTATATAAGTAATTTAGGAGGATGATTCAAAACTCATTAATTTATTAATTTTTAATGAGATCATTTATAATTTTTTTAAAAGATATTTTGAAATTTGTTGTTATAATTTTTTTTAAGTGTGTAAAAGAAGTTATTTGTAAAAGTAATTATTTCAATCTTAAATATGATAACATATATTATTAAGATTAATTATCTCACTTTAAATTTTTAATTATGAATTTGTCTTTATAAAATGTAACAATGAATTAAAGAAAGAAAGTATTTATAAATTATAAAAGTATAATAAAACATTGAGTCCATGGTAGGCTGGGATTAAAAGTTTTAAAGTTAAAATTTATAAAATTATTTTTTTAATCTAATTATATAATATTTTTGCTTTTACAGGAAACATTAGTATGTAGTGGTTAAGGTTGTTATATTTATTTTTTTGTGAAAAATAAACCGAACATAAACCTATTTTAGGGATGAAATATTATTAAAAAATATATAATTTTACCTAAAGTTAGGTATAAGAGAAATTTTCAATGATGTTGTAACTGAGAAAGCAAAATATTGTGAAGACAGGGAATTGAATCACATGCAAGTCATTTTCCTACTGTGTGATAAAGTGACACTATTTTTATTTTATTTTTACACTTTCACTTGAACCTAATAACCTAACCCTTTTTTTTTTTTCTTTTGTTCTTTACGAACAAAGAAACGTGCAAGCTATAGCTATATTATAGCGTGTAGCTATTTGGTTTCTCCTTTGTTTTTCCAACAAGAAAGCAACATCGAAGGTACATATAACATGCGTGTCACCTTTCTCAATGCTACAAATAGGTCGAAATGGTTACAATATGCATTGACGAAGCGAAGAGAAAAACAAAACAAAAAAAAGGATTTTGAGACCAACTTTTTTTTTAAATTGTTTGGTGGTGTTTCCTAGTAATCCACACCTGTCAATTTTAGATAAACTTACAGGAAAAATACCCACTTTTTGTTTGCAAAATATCTTAAACCTTTTACAATGTGATTATTTTGACCTAAGTGAATATTGTAAAATCAGCTTTTAATAATAATTAAATAACTTGAAGTTTATTTGAACAAACTTTTCTACTAGAATTAAAAAAACAATTATAAGCTCAAAGCAAAATCCCAACTCAACTTTCTTTGTATAATTTAGATGTTATAATAAAATTATTATTATTTTTATTAACCATAATGAACATATTATTAATAGAATGTTTATAAATAATGGATTAATGTTAATTTATAAAAGAGATAAATTAAATAGTTAATCTAACAATAGTCTACTTTTATAACATTAATCAATTAGAAAGGTAGATAAATTTCAAGACTTGAATACAATTATGGTCAACATACACCAATAAAGGGACAAGGAAACATAAACAAACAATGATAGACATATATATTATCATACATGCCAATAAACCAATATTTCATTTTAAATTATGAGGGAAAGGAAAATTTAAGTTAAGATAACATGCAACTCCAAAAAAAAAAAATGAATTTTTTCACAATTAGACCAACCTTTACTAGATTATATAGGTACTAAGATAAACAATTATGCATGATAAATTCATAAAACTAAGATAAACAATTATGCATTAAAAAAGAAGATACAAATTTGAACCCATGTCACAGAGTCTATACAAATTTATGTACATTGGTCAGATAATTGTCAACTAGACTCTTAATAACAAGTTTATACTACAGAAATACTTATTTATCAAGGTTAAAAAAGTATATAAAAAAGGAAAGCACCATAAAATGGTAAAAAAGTGGCTTATATATTATTTTTATTCATAAACTTTATAGGAATAAATATCAATGTTAACACATAAATCAAGATTAGTCTTACAAAATTAACTTATATAATGAGATTCATATTTTATTTTTATATTGTAATGGTATGATATTTTGAGTAAAATTCAATTACACTCTTTATATTAACCATACGTGATCTAATATTAATTTGATGATAAATGATTTATTTCAATAACAATTAATAAATAATGTTATAAATCTCGTGTCGAGTTGAAAAAAAATTATATACACTATTTTTTTTAATATATTGAGTTGTATTTTAAAAATAAATTATAATAGACAAAATCTCTAACCAATAATATCCCAAACATAAAAATTATATAAAGAAATATTGAACTAGACATGTAAAAAAAAAAATTCAACCTACCTCCACATGTCAAATTTTGGTAGTTAATTCCAGGTAGCAATATGTAATATTTAATAATGGCTGATTGTAGCATTCTTCCATGGCATTGGTGGTATGTTAGGAAGAAATTTTTGTCATTCGGCAAGTAAAAGAAAAGTTTATTTTTCCACGGCTTTGTACATGCATTCTCATCAAGCATTTTTGGAGAAGATTTGTGAGTGGATTATATACCTAAACATAACACGTGTTGATATATAAATGAAAAAGTCAAAAAGTTGAAAAAGTAAACAAATTATTGCTGTGTGTATATATTTAATGAATCATGAATGGATGATCGATGCTGATAAGGAATAAGTTGTGATATTATATAAAATAGGAAACACATACATATATTCTCATTGCCTTTTAATTAATTATTATTTACAATATTTATTTTATTGATGACGAGTGCATGGATTGAGTAAGGTGACTTAGGATTACATTCTTTGTATTTTTGTTTCTGTTTTTTAACTATAATTCTTTTGGGTATTATTTATTTTAGATTTATTAAATTTTATATAGGATGAATCATGTATCTAATTAATTAGTTGTATGAGTTTAATAGTATATTAGGTTCATTCAATATTTGTTAATTATTGTAATGCTTTTTTACTTATTTATTGATGAAGCTTTATTTTTGTGAGAGAAATTTTCTTATGATTTTGTTTATTATTATTATTATTATTATTATTATTATCTTAATTTAAGGTGGAAAATAATCATCAATTTACCAATTCCTTTTTATTATGGCATCTACTTTGTTTCTCTCTTTTCTTTCCATGTTAAACCAAACAAAGTAAAAGAAATTTCAATGCTATTTATCATCTATACTTTTTCTAATTATTATTATTATTATTATTATTATTATTATTGAAATGAATTTATTTAGTTTTTAAATAAAATACTTTATTATTTTAATAGATGTGTAAAAGTGAGTTGAATTCTTTAAAACTCATGTTCATTTTTAATTTTATAATATGACCACAATGGATATTTTTGAGTTATTGGAATAGAAAAAAATAAAATAAAATTGTGAGTTCTTACTAATTTCAAAGAAAAATGAAGAAATAAATCAACACTGTAGAACTGCTACATGTGAATAATGGATCGGTGTAATGGGTTTTCTAGACCAATTAATGGGCCTCGTTGGGAAAATGGAAGGCTTTGTTGTTCTCAGTCCTGTATTTGTTAGGTTCACCCCTAACATCTTAAAAAGAAAGTTAAGAAAAAAATCTATGACGAAAATCCGTTTCTATTATGTTAAGTAAGCACCCAGAATCCCTATGAGGTTTCAGTGAACAAAAATGGAAGCATTCCATTATATATTGTTCTTAACTAAACACAGGATTTATATTAACTAAACTCCAAGCAGTAAAAACCACAAAATTTGCACTGGATCAATATTTCACCATGTTCAACGCAGGGTGAAAAAAATACCAATGTTTCAGATTAGGCAGAAACTTATCATTGAGCAATCAACACATGCTGTTTTCGCAACAAAAATGAACCTAGAGGGCTACAATTCACATTGGCTTATGTCAACCAAATGATACAAACATTAATCCTACAGCACCAAGAAATTACATAAAATTATTCAATTAACCCAATCCTTAAAGAAGAATCTCATTTAGTAAAGAACCAAAGGGAAAATATCAGGGACAAAGCATATCCTCTATAAGCAACAAAATAAAGTTCGTTATACTACTATAGCATAACTTCATTCATGGACTATAGATTAACAGCTTATCCTCTATAAACAACTTAACAAAGTTCATTTTGATTATATATTACTATAGTGTAACTTCACTCGTCAACAAAGCAAAAAAATGTTCATTGCAGGAGAGCTCCATAGTTCAACACGTACCAGAAAACCACAACAGCACGTTCTATAGTTAAGTCAGTACTATCTCATTAAACCATCAACAGCATTAAAAAACCCAAATACGGTCCATTATAGCCACTAACAACAGATTTTCTGACTGCTCAACGGATCAATTAAACACGAAACAAGAAACAGAAAACCTTTAGTAATTAACCCAACCAACTAACTAAGCACACTATGGATAACCTTAAAATACCACAAAAAAATCCTACCTACCAGAAAAAGAGAAAACCCCAGTTTAGAACCAAACAATACGTACATCAATCCAATCTCAGAAATGAACTAGCAATGACAAATTGAATTAACAAAATAAATTTTAAAATCACACTTTATACACCTCCTCCAACAAGAACAAGCACTGCAGCAGAAACACTTCCATAACCACAGCCACTATTGCGAGTTTATCCTCCCATTTATAATTAGGACAACACATAAATTGAGTTCTTTAGATGTTTTGGGTATTATTTTCCGGTGAGAAGTTAAGTTTCATCTCAACAATTATTCTAATAAAGGTTTTCATTGAAAATCAATATATATTACCAAGTAAAACTCAAATTCTAATTAGAGAGAATAGGACTAAAAACACCTAACAAACTGTATATAAGCTTTGTTCCTATTAACCCATCATTTCACCTCAGTAATCATCCCGACGCTTTACATTAATTCAACCTAAATTATTGAGACGAGACTTCATTTATAATCAAGAAATAATACCAAAACCACCTTGGAATTAGAGAGCAACAAAAAAAGAAACTTGAATAAATTTCATTGCAATCAAACCAACCCAAAACGAGGAAAATCAGTCACTCAGCGAACACAGTAAGATCAATCAAAGGGAAATCCATCAGAGACACAGAATCATAACCTCTAAAAATAACTTAACAAAGTTCACTTCCATTCATTGGCTATCATGATATCATAACTTCACTCATCAACAAAGCAAAATAATTGTTCATTGCATTAGAGCTCTATACCAACACTCCTCCGAAATCAACACCGGTCTCTACAATTCGTTCAGAACTCCCTCATTAGACCATCAACATCATGAAGAAATATTATAAAAAAGAAAAAATCAAATTCGGTTCTCTATAGACACCAACAAAACAAATTTACTCATTACTCAATCGACCAATTAACCAAAAACAAGTAATCTCGACTAATTAACCCAACCAACTAACTATACATCCTAAACACCACAAAACAAACAAAAAAGAACCCTACCCACCAAAAAAGGAGAAGAACCCACGTTTAGGTTGCTCCTCGACCACCACGGCCTGCATACTATCCTGCTCCACGAGCCTCCACGCGGCTTGCTCAAAGGCCAAGCCAGCCAAAGTTGGAGGCTTGTTGAGCACAAGAGGGTACCCTCTATTGGTGCTTCTGATAACCTCACTGTCCTCAGGGATAACCCCAAGAAGAGGTAAGCCTAGCATCTCTTGCACATCCAACACCGACATCATGTCCTCGCCCTTAATCATGTCGGTGCGAACCCGGTTCACGACCATCTTGATGTCCCTGATGCCGTCGCACTCGAGGAGGCCAGTGACGCGGTCGGCGTCGCGGAGGCTTGTGATGTCGGGCGTGGTGATGAGGACGGCCTCGTTGGCGGGTGTGATGGCGGTGATGAAGCCGGCATCGATGCCGGCGGGGCAGTCAATGAGGATGAAGTCGGGGGATCCACCGGGACGCGCCTTGAGCGCGTCGACGAGCCACGTGAGGGCCTTGCCGCCGAAGCCGAGGGGGAGCTTGGAGCGAGGCTTGGAGATGCAGAGGAGCTCAAAGTTGGACCAGCGCTTGTCGCGGACGAGGGCTTGGTCTAAGCGACAGTCGCCATTGAGGACCTCGATGACGGTGTAGTTAACGCGGTTCTCGAGGCCGAGGAGGAGGTCGAGGTTGCGGAGGCCCACATCGGCGTCGATGGCGACCACCGAGAAGCCAAAGCGGGCGAGGGAAAGGCCGATGTTGGCCGTGGTGGTTGTCTTGCCCACGCCGCCCTTTCCGGAGGTGATGACGGTAACGCGCGGGGTGGTGCCCGAGAGCTCGGGCTTCCGGTTCCACTGGAGGGGGGCGGAAGGGGGACGGGGTTGGGGGGTTAGGGTTTTGTAAGGGGGGCGGAGAAGGGGATTGGGGAAGGGGATGGCGCCGGGGAGAATGTGGAGTGGCGGCATTGGGAAGAAGAAGAAGAAGAAGAAGAAGAAAAAGAAAAAGAAGATGTATTTGAAGAAGATGAAGAAGAAGAATCAGTGTGTCTGAGTGAGTGAGGTAACACTGAAAAGTGAGAAACGGAAGATGAGGAAGTTGAGGTTTGGGTATGGGTTTAGTTTTCTTTCTATTTTCGCTTCTTCTTTCTTTCTTTACTTGTAAAGTTTTTTAAAATGTAATAAGTACTAATAACTACATTTGTATTTAGGAATAGTTTATTAGACTTTTGAGTTATTATTTTTTCAAACGGGCCTTTAAATTATGTCAAATAAAAAAGATGTCAATTTTGATAAACTATAAAATAAAAATGAAATGTTAATTTTATTTTATTTTTATAATGTTTTAAGGTGGATTCTTAATGTGAAAAATAATTATGGGTGTCCAGAAATCCTACTTTATTTTAATAAATTGTTCTTTTAAGAAGGAGATAGTATATTTTCATTTTTAATTAGATTTAAGAGTTATAATTAACCTATGAAAAATAGTTCTTACACTAAAAAATGTGATGAAATTCTTTTGAATTTTTTTTAAGATTAAATTAAATATTTCTTATTTTTTTTATAAAAAATTCATTATTATGTGACTGAGAAACTTATTTTATAACATAATTGATTCAATTGTCTAAAAAAAATTTTATTTTGAAAAATACATTTGATTAATTATAACAATTTTATGAGTATAAATAACCTGTATTTATCAAATTTAAAATTCAACATAGATCATTTCTATGAATATATATATATATATATATATATATATATATATATATATATATATATATATATATATCCTTAAATTCAATAAATAGTTATTTATTGTTATTCTTCTTTTATATGATAATTCCAATATTTGATAAGAAAATTATTGTTAATTTTGGATAAGAGGGTTAATTCGAGAGAGTGAAAAAAAAAATGAAAAAGAGAGATAAAAATTATATTGAGTGAAAAATAATAAAAAATATAAAAAAAATTATAAAAATTTGTGAGTAATTTGATAAACGTGAATGATAAAATAAAATATTTTAATAGAATAAATTTAAAAATGATTAAATTACTCCTTGATAAAAATTATTATTATTAAGATTTTAAAATATTATAAATATTAAATTTTTTTTATTTTAATTAGTAATATGAAAAAAAAAATTATTATTATTATTATTATTATTATTAAAATACCCTTGAGTATTTAGCTGTCTCATATGCAACATTTGGTTTGAGGATAATTTAGTATTTTTATAATTATATAGATCCTTTCCTTATCAAGGAATGATTTTTTAACAGAAAATTATCTCTTTTACTTAGAGAAACTCCCATGGGAATTTCAAAACTAAAATCTTCTACTTTATTCACAGAATGATATTGTACGGTACCAATAATTGATAACATTATTTACCCTTTTTAAAGTACATATTATGTAAGTTATTATTTATTATATGACTATATTAATATTTTTCAACTATCATTATTTTTTTTTCAACGTTATACAAAGTGGTCTAAATCGAATATGATTTTATTGATCTCAAAATAAATTATCATTAAGCGATCACACAGTCCAATTCAAATTTAATAGGTAAAACATAACACCTTTACGGTTAAATTTATGATAATAATATATCTTTTGTGAGGCATATTAGGCCCAACATTGATACGTTCAAAGAAAAATATAAATACTAAATTAAAAATATGGTTTTTCATCTAATTGGGTACTTGAGTGTTTTACTTTAATTGAGCCTGCTAATACTACAATGACAATTTTGTCTTTAAAGTTGGGTTGGACCCCTTTGGTTGAATTTTGAAGTGGGCTAATTATTCTTGTGGGAATTGGGTTGGGGTTTTGGTGAGTTGGGCCTCTTGGTGGAAAAGGAATTGAGGCCTTAGTCAAAAAGAATTCTAATTATAATAAATTGGGAGTTGTAATATATCCATTTATACCAACTAAGAGCATCACCTTTCATATAGAAGGAATCCATGTAAAAATTGAACTTCGTATCCTTTTGTTGAAACCAACCCCTCTATTTCCTTAGTTGAAACCAAGTAAATCACACCCTGATTAAGGTGGAGTGAAGATGTTGTAATTGAAATTAAATAAAATATTTTTCTATCAAATCTAGTTGATGATATCTTAATCAAAATTGGTGATGACCTTATATAATGTCTATACTAAATGACCTAATTTAAGTCTCTTTACCTAAAATTAGATTGAAATGATTTTGATCAAGCTTAATTAAGAATAATTTTATAATATCTTATATCATTGCTAAAATTAACTCCATAGTCTTTAACATGTTAAACAAAATAAATATAAAGATAAATTAATTAATTTTGAATCATTAAATATTAATGAAAGGATATATTTTATTTCATCAATATTTTATGCAAATAAAAGATTATATTAACAAGTAATTTAATTTATGGATTACAGTTCAATTCACATATGCCGAAATTTATCGGATTTCTTCACTTTAAAAAATCAAAATTGAAGAAAAATGAATAATATAATTTATATCTCGACTTCGTTTCCACCCGTTTTTAAATTTAAATTCTAAAATTTTAATATTTTTAAAATATTTTATTTTATTTTTCATATTATATATAAAAACATTTTTATATATTTCATATTTTTTACTTTTCTTTTGTCCATTTTTAACTCTTTTGTTTTTATCAATTTCTTAAATTTAATTATATTATTCTCTTTTTCTCATATTTAGTTTTTTCACATTTTTATAATTTTTTATTTTTTCCAATTTTTTCAATGAATTTAAAAACACAAAAATTATTTTTTCTTTATTTTTCTAAATATTCAACATCAATCTAACTAATAACTAATATTATTTTATTTATAATTTATCTTTATTAAATTTTATTATGTTATATTTTTTAGATTTTATTATTCCTATTTATTATATATACTTTTTTTTATAAAATAATTATATTAAAAAATATTAAAAAATTAATCATTAAAATTTTTATCATTTTGAATTAATTAAATAAAAATTAATTTATTAAATATTTTTTAATAAATTATATATTTCATATTTCTAAATATTTTAAAATAAAAACTTATAAAATAATTAATTATATAATTAAATATTTAAATACAATATTATAATAATAATAAATAATTTATATAAAAAAATATTAAACATTTCATTTACATACATATTTTAATATAAATATAATAAATTAAAATATATATTTAATTAATAATAATTATTAAAAAATAAAAAATAAAAATATTTATTTTTATATAAATAATACATTGAAAATATTAAAATTTATTTAATATAAATATAATTATTTTTTAGGAATGATATGTAAGGGGAATAAAAAACTTGAAACCCCACAAAAACAAAACAGATTCTAATCCCAACGAAAGTTAGAAACAGGGACAGATGGTTAAAAAGAAGTTGAAAATTTGGGAACACAAAACCATCCCGCCAACTGCCATGCGTATTTAACTCAAATATCATTTCCCTCAACGACTTTATATTCTTTTGTGATTAATATAAATGTTAAACTACTCATAAGGAATACTTATTTAAATATAAACAAGTCACTCACAACTATTTAAAAATTAAGTACCTAAAATTTAAAAATAAATTTTGTACTTTAAGATTTTAAAAATTATGTACCTAAAATTTAAAAATAACGTGTTAAAAATTCTACTAACTTATAAAACAATTTTTTTCTGCAGTTTTAATGTCTGAAAATTCAAGTTAACAATTAATGTTTTAAAATACAATTTGTAGAGATATTAAAATCCCCACATTTTTTTTCTTAAAGTTTATTTTATTTGACGTATGTGTTAAACATGTAAACACAATTTGCACTAAAGTTTTAGCAAATATTTTTATTATTAAATTTAGCTTCATTTAGAAAAGCGAACCGACTTAACATTTATTAGTGAAATATAAGTATTCTTATACTTCCATGATAAATAGAAAAAGGTTAATATAATTATTATAATAAAAACATTTACTTACGAATAAAATTATTATAGACGAAACATGATAATTAGGTAATATATTACTTAAGAATAACATTTGCTTTAGCGCATTTTAATAATTTTTTAAAATAAATTTTATTGAATCAACAATATAATTTTTTAAAATAGACAATATATTAAAATTAAAACTATAATATATGAACTGTATCGTTTTATGGTACAATTCTAAAATTAGTTTTAAATAATAATAATAATAATAATTTAACATTTATAATTCATTGATAGAAAAAGAAAAAAATTTACAATTTGTCCTCTAGAAGGGACCTACCCTTAACAACGACACCTCATATACCCTTCATGATAGTGCCACGTGCTCCAAATTATCAGTGACACGACACAGTTTCGTTTCTTGCAAAGTCTTACGTGTCACAAGAAGAAAAGTCATATAATCTAGAGTTCCCTTTCGGCATTTTTGTGTCACGTGTCGTTTCCTGATTCGTCCTTCACACCACTGTCTCGTTTCCTTTCTTGTGTAATCGGTTATTTTATTGTTTCTCTCGCTCTCGCTCTCTCCTTCTCTCTTTTTTTCCTCCGTTTTCTCTTTCTTGAAGCACAAAACTTTATCACTTTCTTCCCCTACCCACCTACGTTTCCTTCAGATCCAACCAATTCCATCGTCACCGGGGACACCCCTTTTCTCTATTCAGCTTTATCTCACTCCTCAACTGTGTCTGTCATAGGTGAAACCTTTCCTCTGCTCTCTATGCCATTCCCACAGGTTTGATTCGTCGTTTCCTGATTCAAAGCTTGTGTTTTTATTGCTGTTCTTATAATTTTTGTATTGTGGGAGGAGAGGGGGGGGGGTGTTTCCTTCTTTAATTTGGGTGAATAATGGGTGTTCACAATTTTATGGGATTTTGGATCTGTGTCTAAATTCTTTTGTGGAGTGATTGATTTTGGTGTTTATGGTAGATCTTGTGGTATTTGTTGATGGGGTAATGAATTTACTTGAATTTTACGCGTTGTCTGTAATTGGGTGGATCTGGTCTCTATAGGGTAATGAATTCGTTAGTTTTGGCTTGGTTGCAAATTGAATTGAGGGAGAAATAAAAATGGCGTTTTGTGCTCTTGTATATGGAAAATCAGCAAAACAATCTCAGGGCGAAATAAGATTTGGCCTCATGTTTTGTGAGTGTTTTTGTTCAGGCCAGTAATTAAATCTTGTTTATGCATGTTGTCTGTCACTAAGGGACAAGCTAGGTTATGTATGTGTTAGTTAAGTGATTCTTATATAATTTTGGCTTTAGGTTGTTAGGTGGGTGTGGTGTTGGTGGAGGGTGAATTTATAATGAATTGGCTAATAGTATCTCAAGTGCATGTTCACATTTGATAAGGAGTTTGCCTGCTTTTGAATCATTGGTTAATTGTTTATTTAGGACTAGTATATGTGTGACATATAGATGCAAGTATTTTCCATCAAAATTAAATTTCCAATCCTCCCAACACCTTTCATGAGTGAAGTAATTTTGTTAGTCTTAAAATGTATTGTCCATGAAGATTTTAGTCTAACCATGCTTAATATGACAATTTAAACTTAGCTGCTCCACTTGATTATGTGCTGTTTATATCTTTCCGCGAGTCTCTTAGTCTTCAGATGTTTAATTCTATACTTCATAGTGAAATTTGATTTGTTCCTGAGACATCTTTCATGCAATTGTTGACTTGTGTGTTTCATTTTGCCCTTCTAGTATATTTATTTATTTGTTTGGGGCTGTCTGTGATTCAATATCTGTAAATGAGTCGTGTCTCTTTTTTGTGAGCACTTACAGATTTTGATGATTCGCATGCTCTATGTAGCTTACTCTGCAGTTGGGAAGGGTGTACCCGAACACGAGTGTAATTGCAGCATACGGACATATTAATAGTGTTGTAGATCTGTTGGCTTTTTCAGGATGGGCAAGTGCAAGGGTTGTGGAAAGTTAGGAAGAATGAGGCCAAGTCATATGAGTGCTTATGAATTTTCTCTGATGCTGGCTCCTGTTGTTTCTGTTTGGGATTGTGTAGTTCGCAAAATGAGGTACTCCTACAGACCTGAGTGGGTGTAGTGGTTGGGAACGTATCAATAGTATTAGTCTTGATACTTCAACTAATTAGAATATATTTAGCATTACAATTAGGGAAAGAGTGGAAAAGAATTACAGAAAAAAAATGTATACAGCTCTAAAGAAATTCACTTGAAGGAACTCTCAAAGACACCACTTTAGTATTTACTATTTTAGGTGTAGCGAATTCTATGGATACCATGGCATGTAATAAAGGGCAACATGTGAGGAAGGCGAAGAAGAAGCAGGTGAAAGATGAGTTGGATCGTCTGAAACAGGCGGAGAAGAAGAAGAGGCGCTTGGAAAAAGCGCTTGCTACTTCTGCAGCCATTATTTCTGAACTGGAGAAAAAGAAACAGAAAAAGAAAGAAGAGCAGCAGAGACTCGACGAAGAGGGTGCTGCTATAGCTGAGGCTGTTGCTCTGCATGTTTTGCTCGGCGAAGACTCAGACGATTCGTGTAAGGTTGTGATCGATGACAGTGGGTGCAAGACCTGGAACTGCAACCGAAATCTGGGCATCTCTGTGGGTGGAGAAAGTGCTTGCATCCCTCATCTAGATGGTGGAAGATGGTCTTTTGAAAGAGTGGGTTGGGTCTCTGATGCATACAGATATGGTTGCAAGTGGGGTGCTGGTGAAAATGGTGAATGGTCATTCTCATCAGACCCTTTTGAGAAGAACGTGCATGAACCACTATATGAAGGTGCAGGATGGGGACCTGCAGGTTTCTCTGCTGATCTCATAGCAGCACAAGCAGTTTCAGCACTGCAGATTGCCGAGGAGGCAGATGAAGATAGGATTCTGTTTTAAGTTCTAAGGACATGCTGAGGTGATAGAAATTAAGAATAACTGTTTGTGGTGGTGACTGGATGAAGTCTTATGCTGTTTTGGTTGAAGATCGTGTATATATGCTATAATCATGAGTCTTGTCCACATGTCAAACACTCTCTGCTTCAGTTTGAACATGTAACATGTTCCAGCAGTGTGATCAATGTTTTATTATTTATTATCCTTTAACTGTATGTTAATGTGAAGCTTCTAATTTCCTGTGTGGAGTGACTTTTTGAACTCATTTCCAACAATACAAAAGCACTAGTGGACCCCCCTTAATTTTTATTCTACTACCATGTGCCTCTTGGATCATGTTATCTCTTTCAGGATTGGCAACTTGACACTTTCAACATTGGCATCTTGATAATAACCTCTCCCCTCTAAAATCCATCTAATATCTATGAAAAAAGTGGATTTGTAAATTTTATAATCGGTGAGTGTTGCCTCTAATCTTGATTTCTAGTATGAAGTTTTCTCTTCTAACTATAAACATTGTATAAATCAAAATATTTTTAAATAAGGTTATGCATGGACAATGTTAAGTAATTTTAGTTAATGTTTTAGGAGAGAAAGAGAAGAAAAAAATGATTTTTTTATATAATTTAAAATTAGTTTACAATTAAGAGATTTTTAGGAAAATTACATGAGAATGTTTTTATAAATTAATTAAGTTAATTATACATATTTTATTATTTTTCTTTTAAAAAAAGTTCAGAAGCACATCAAAATGATAAACCTTTTAGCTTTTAAAATAACTGGTTTCGAAGTCATATCAATTATGATTTTAACTGATCGACAGAATAAAATTCTGAAACAAAATGAGATTTAAAGCATTTTATTTTGTTGTTTAACTACAATTTTTCATAAACTGTTGAATTTTATAATAATTAATTTAAAAATCATACATACAATAGTTTCTCATTGTTTGAGATGATCATTAAATAAAGAATAGATTAGTTAGAATAAAATTTTGTACGGACTTATTGTGAGGTTGTGGTGAAATGTGACCATTTGGCTTCCATTTTCAATTTGGATTCATACCCATAATATGAAAAAAATAAGAACCAAGAAAATGATATATATATATATATATATATATATATATATATATATTATATCTTCAATCTTTTAAATTGTTTATAAGATGTGCTAACTTTTATACAACTCTATTTTACTAACTAATTATTTTGACAAAAAAAAAATGTTTTTTATATCAAATTCATGAGCCATAGTTGCACCTTGATCAGATGGTTACTAGTGCATGGAAAAACGCAGATACACGAAAACGGAAAGTTGATTTGCGAAAAATACAACACAAATGCACAATTCCTGGGATAGAACAAAAGGTTGTGACTTGTGAGAGAGCAACATTAATGTGAAAACTTGTGTCCAACATCGAATGAAGATTCACGTGAGAAACATAGTTTCTAGACTCTGCGTTGCTCACGCGTGGATTGCACCCCACATTGTTTCTTGTAGCTATATCACTGAAACCCATCATGCCAATGCCGCTAAGCATGAAGCCTCAGTTGTACACAAAGACATTAATCTATTTGGTTTGGATTCAACCACTTTCCATGTTGCCTGCCACATGTTTGAAGAGATGTCTGACCTAACTGTTGCTTCAGCAACGACCATAATTCAGGGCTTCGTTAAGCGGCACTGTTATGAAGATGCTATCCATCTTTTCTCGAAGATGTTGGCCTCAGAAATTAGACCCAATGAGTTCACATTTGGAACCGTGCTTAATTCCTCTACTTCACTTGGAAATGTTGTTGTTGGAAGACAGCTTCATGCTTGTTCAATGAAGGTTGGGCTCAGTTGTCATGTATTTGTTGGTAGTGCTCTTCTTGATTTGTATTTCAAGCTGAGTACTACAGAAGATGCCCAGAAGGCTTTTAAAGATACTGAACATCCTAATGTGGTGTCTTATACAACTCTAATTTGTGGGTACTTGAAGAGAGGGAAATTTGAAGATGCTCTGCGGGTTTTCGAGGAGATGCCTGAGAGGAATGTTGTCTCGTGGAATGCGATGGTTGGTGGGTGTAGCCAAACGGGTCATAATGAAGAAGCTGTGAATTTTTTTATTGGCATGCTTAGAGAAGGATATATACCAAATGAATCTACATTTCCGTGTGTGATTTGTGCAGCTGCAAATATAGCTTCTTTTGGAATTGGGAGAAGTTTCCATGCATGTGCAATCAAGTTTTTGGCCAAGGTTGATCAGTTTGTCGGTAATTCACTTATCAGCTTCTATGCAAAGTGTGGAAGTATGGACGATAGCCTGCTAATGTTTGACAAGCTTTATAGAAGGAACATAGTTTCGTGGAATGCCATGATATGTGGTTATGCACAGAATGGAAGAGGTGCTGAAGCGATAAGCTTCTTCGAAAGAATGGGTTCTGAAGGCTATAAACCCAATTATGTCACCCTTCTTGGGTTACTCTGGGCTTGTAATCATGCAGGTCTTGTTGATGAGGGCTACTTTTATTTCAATCGAGCCATGCTTGAGAGTCCCAATTTACTAAAACCTGAGCATTATGCTTGTATGGTTAACTTGCTTGCTCGCTCAGGAAGATTTGCAGAAGCTGAGGATTTTCTTAAGAGTGTGCCTTTTGACCCTGGACTTGGATTTTGGAAGGCATTGCTTGGGGGATGTCAAATCCACTCCAACAAGGAGTTGGGAGAGCTTGCTGCAAGAAAGATTTTGGCTTTGGATCCTGATGATGTATCATCATATGTGATGTTGTCAAATGCTCATTCTGCAGCAGGTAAGTGGTTAGATGTGGCAACAGTAAGGACTGAAATGAAAGATAAAGGGATGCAGAGGATTCCAGGTAGCAGTTGGATTGAAGTCAGAGGCAAAGTTCATGCCTTTCTTACTGCAGACTATAATCATGATAGAATAGATGAAACTAATTTGCTTTTAAATTTTTTCTGCGAGCATTTAAGGGAAAGTGAAGATTCCGATTCGTTCAACATTTATTGGTATCTCAGTTCTTAAAAAAGGGTGTTAAGTGATTTGGTTTTATACTATAGTTCTCTATTTTTTTGAACAATATGAGATTGGCCATAACTTGCTGTGAAGTACAGAACTTGAGCAGAATAATTCAGAGGTTTTAAGAAGAACATAGCCAATGCTAAGTGATGGTAGATCTTAATGACACTTTTCTTGATACATAAAACTTATTTTCAACCTCTCATGCTAACTTACCTGATTTCAGGCCACATTTTCTGCATCTTTAAATCCTCAGGTTTACCTGCAAAATATGCAGTGAGATTTTGAATTTGGCAATTTTCTGTATTTATGTGTATGCTAGAATGTGCTTCACATAACTGCCTTCTTCAATCTTATTTATCACCCAGCTAACATGGTAAAACTTTTAAGCATTTAAAGATTTCGCAAAGGGTACATGGTATAGCAGAAAATTTTGTTGTTAACAGAGTAATGAGAAGGAAATGGAATGGTTGTGCTTAAATGTGGTTTCTTGTATGTATATACTCAAGATACACATACCAACTTCTAGCTGGTAAGATCTTGTTTTAGCTTAACATTTGTGTATATTTCATAATCAATTTGCTGCTCTTAATGGGAAGCGGTGCAGTATTAAGGAAAGTTGTCTGATTTCCATCATAAAAATGATAAAATATCATCAACTTTGGAATTATTCTTGTTGATACGCCGCACCTTTATTTTACTGTCAAAAAATTTGGTCTAACTGAAGCTTTTCACTAGACGAACCACCAAATTGAAAACCTTATGCCTCATTTAATAGCATACACTTCACACGCTTGAAGAGTTAGGAACATTGGAACTAATAATCTTTTAGTCAAAGCTACCAACAAAAGATGCTATCTGCTATACTTTATAAATAAATAAATAAATATAATTGTATACTTTATGAATGAATCAGTCCTTAACGATGCATAGCTCTTCATCATATTTTAATAGGTTGTCTATTTACTTGTTGGTTTAATTATTGATCAAAGAAGAATACTATAATGCAGAACAGAACAGTTAAAATGCATGTTGTCCTTCTGTGGCTTTAGCAGTATATATTCACTTTGCAACATACTAGGTGTTGGTGGCTTTCCTCACAGTATTTTGTTGTTGTTAGTTCCTCGCTATCTGATAAAATTTAAACCATGGACACGTAACTTTTCAGATTGAAAATGCTACAGAGAATAAGAAGAAACAGTTGATATCTTCAATTTTGGAGCATCTTTAACGTTGGTGTTTCTCTCTTTAAATCCAAAAGAATGTTTAGCCTATTCACGAAGGTTTGATTCACTTGAAGGCCAGAAACTAGTGAGATTGAGTAGCTTATTCAAAATGCATATAATAAGATGATGGAAACTATATAGATTTAAGCTGATTCGAGTATGTTATACTCAAAATGCAAAGGAGGGAAGGATAAACATAGTCAAATATCACACCCGCATGGAAAAAATGGAAGTGTAAACTTTTATCTTAGGCCTCTTTGAAAGCTTTGGTTGACATTTACTTTGATCACCGAAAGATAGCCAGCATTTATTCAGTTCCTCAATGATGGAAAATGGCATAATATTACATTGTATATAAGAGAATCTAAACCATGAATAGAAGTCCAAAATTAATAACATAGAATCTTTTTTTTTTTTAAATCAAAGACTTCATGACATCCAAAAATTAACCATCCAAATATTACATGTTACAAAATTATTCCTATAATTCTCGTGTAAGAGTGTTCTGAATATATATATACACACAAAAGCCTACTTTATTCTGGTCAGGAAAGATTAAATAGTGTGCAACACTGTAGCATCACAGCAATGACAACTGAAAATAAAACATCTTATGCAACCAGCAACCACCTACATCTTATAAATATAAACTTCGTTGAGAGAAACAAAATTCATTTTACTATTACGTTTCAAAAGCAGCTAGTTTCTGTCTTCCTTATAATCGATTTTGAGATATTTTGATGCAAATAAAAAGTAAAAGAATAAATAAATACCCTTTAATCATGACTTAATTTTCTTGGGGAGTTCATAGTTCTCACGCAGTTGACTTGTGGCAATTGAGAAGAGGGGTCTACATTATCTTAAGTATATCGCACTATAAATTGTGGCATTTGTTTGATTCGATAGTGATAGTAAAATAAAACCTTAGATCTCTCTCTCTCTCTCTATCTATCTATATATATATATATATACTATTTTGCTGATTAGCTGTCTATTACTTTTGGAGGTATCAATAGGTTTGAAGAACCCATTATGCCTCAGCATAGGTTCAAATCCAATTTTTATGGATCAAAATTAACTGGATTCACTTAATCTATGTGCCAAATAAGTTCGAATAAAATAATGAGTCAACCCCAAAAGTACATCAACTCAAAATTTGTGGAGAACAACATTAGGCCAAAGTAGCAGAAGATATAGAATGGAGTCATGGTCAGGCGTTGTACCACCGCCAACATCAAACATGAATTAACTAAAAACTAAAGTGCACAGGTCGTTCATCAGTAACAAATGGGCACCAAATAAGATTTGAGTTGAACAAAAACAAAAATTTTACATTTGATACACAAATGAATAACATGTAAAATTTTGTTTACTATTTGTGACTTACAAATTACATTACACAGCTAAGCCTTGACAAACATCAACTATCGTGTGAAGATGGACTGTGCAGGAATGCCTTGTCATCTTCTCGCTTTGGCGGAAGAGGAGTAACTCCATTCTGATTCTCACCTTCAGAACTGGTAGACGGTTTTGCACCATTGGTGATCATATTTTTCAACCAAGTAGCTTGAAATCTAGGGGACCCTCCTCTGTTTGAATTGTTAGGGGACTCGGGACCATTCTTAACGTTATTAGTAACATTATTCGTAACACCTAAGAGGAACCGGTATGCTACTTTGCTTGCTGATACAATCTCGGTTTTAGCTTGCCGGAACTGCAAGGACCAGGCATCAGCATCAGTGCAACATAACAGTTTCCCAAAACACGTCAATACTAATAATAAGTAATAACTACTTGAAATGAAGTGTTCAAGCCAAAAATAAGCGCCAGGTTGTGATGAGCCAATTCCAACAAAAAGTTTATACAAGACCATATTGGTCGATCATGAACTTTGTTTCGTACCCGTAATGCAGTATTTCCAGCCACTTCCATAGCAGTATCACCGGCATTGGCAAACCTATTAACCCAACCTGTCATGGAAGCTGTAAGAATACCCAGTAGAAGATGGAAATAAACAGAAGTAATAATTCACCAGATGGATGGATCATTGCTTAAGCCATGTTCACTTTACAAATTAATTTAAAATGAGAAGTGGAAATTATCTATCAACCCTAAAATCCAATAAGTCACTTTCTTTGAGTGCATACCCAAGCATCTCTCACACTGCTGTAAAAACAATAAATGCCTTGATGAAACCATTTTCCTAATCCTAACTTCCTATCAATATATGCAAAAGACAGATATTTATATATTGAACTAAATAGATGCGTTCTATATCTACACCATAAAATTAGTTAAAAAGTGAATTCAATAAGATAACAAGCATATAACTATTCAATATGAATAGAGTTTCCTCAAATATAACTATTGTAGTTTGGGAAAAACAGGTTCAAACACAAACTTTACTGGTAAAGTCTAGCATACTGTCAGAAACGACTAAATGAAAGATAGAAAAACTGTATTCACAACAAATGTATTACAGAAGTAACTTCTGCAAGACCTACAGAGTTAAAAAGACCAATTCTACACTACTAATAAAAAGCATAAGATCTAACTCCCATCGGTCAACTATCCATATCTTAAATCAAATGGGATCTCCAATTTCCACTTCTATTTCCCATTTTGCGTCCCTGCATCAACTCCCTTTTATTTTTTCTGTTGTCTGACTTCCAAATCAAAAGCCCAGAACTGAGTTTCATAGGACAAACCAATTCCTGCCCAGGGCCTTACACATACCATAGAATTTATATTATGTGTTCCAAAATATCACTAGGTCATCTTTTAGGAAAAAAATAATGAACATTGTACAAGTATCATTTTTAGTTAGATATTTACCTGGAAGTTTTGGTACACCAAGCCTTTCACAGAATTCATCACAGAAGTGATTGCAGTTTTTGGCCAGCAGATCATATGAACTCCCTGGCCACTCTCTACTCAGTTCTCTTAGTATTTGATTCACCTTGAAAATAGAAAAGTTTGTTTTCCCAAGAACAATCGACTCCCGATATGTGTACATTGGATTCTTTCCAGAAGGGCAACTAAAAACTCCAGTACCTTGATCACAGAATCCAAATGACCATTCATCATCTCCATAAACCTGTCACAGCAGAACAAAAAATCTTAATATTTAAGCAGAAGATTTAAATAAATAAATAAATAAAAATCCAGTCTACCATGTGTCAAGGAAACAGAAGAGTGTCAATGAAAAAAAAAAATGGACCAAAAGATGTAAGCATACAACGTGCACAGATAAAAAACAACAAATATGAGGGTGACAATTTCTGTCTAAGCCGGATAAAAATATAAATGAAGAAAGTTGTATCACCATATTTCCCAAGTAGAAGTCAGTAAAAAATATTTTCCATTTCAAACTGAGATAAGTTCCTTTTGCAACTGAAGGGTGAAATTAAACAACTGTATTCTTCATGATTTTAAAATCTAAAGGGAAATAATACAATTACATCTTAAATACGCAATTAATAAAAATGGTAAGAACTTCACGTTTTAGTTTACAGAAACTTTTGCTTGGAAAGTTATTGGGTGGTATTCAACGCCCAGAGGGTTCAGCATTAATCATGCCTAAATAATTCCTCCTAAACTCCTCTATATGACATACAATAATGCAATCACACTTCCTTCTATTAAACTAAAAATACCCAAACTAAGATATCACATGACTGGTTCAAGCCAGCGCCCAGATATACCAAATGACCAGTCCATGCCAACTCAGAGAAGGAACTTCTAAAGCAACTAAGCTAGAAACACATATTTATAACACCACCAAAATTACCTGGGTGTGGGTGTCAGTCTGTGAATCAATGCAAACAAATGATGACAAAGATTTTCTTTCAAATTGAAAGAAATATATACACAGTCACAACTGTTGCAGCCATATTATACATCACACATATAGCCCGGCCCAATCTTACTTTTCTCATTCACTTCAGCATGATCTCTACTCTCACACCACAACAGTTAACTAGTTACAACGATACACTCCACAGAACCTTAAAACCCCTAATACAATAAAGATAGAAACAACAAGAAGCAGCATCCAGTATATCTCTAACATACAAGTTAACACCTGCTCATTTTAACGGCATACATATAATTCATACATGGTGAAGAATGAAAGAATATCTACTACACCGTAGATATACGAGCAAAATAAAAAAACTCATCATAGCTTACATGACTGAAAATCACTTAGGCACCAAGTTAATTTCTGTTTCTCAAATCTCAAATACACTGCTTCATGCAAACAAAATCCAAGCTAAATGAGTGGGGTAGAGCATCGAAACCCCAATAAAACTAAATGAAATTCCAAGGCTAGCAGTAGTGTCACACATTGGACAGTTACACAAACCCAATCAACCTTTACATACATACACCAATCAAGTTCCCCACAACATATAAGCAAAATACAACCTAGATCCAATCAACAGTGAATCCTCAAACAATAACCAACAGAACATGAATTTCTTCAAAGTTAGGGTCGGAACAAAACCTGCACGGCGCTGTGGAAAATGCCACCGAGACCAATCCCATCCTTGAAGATCTTGTTGATCTGAACAATGGTGTTATTGGTTTTCTCCGATCCACTATTCGTCACATCGTATATATGCAGTACCACATCCGTCATCTTCCCTTTCACACCAGCCACCCACAACAACAAACCAAAACCAAAACTTTCCACAACCCCACTTCACCTTTGTCTCTTTAAAGGCTGTTTACTATCTGATCTTCTCTCTAAAAGATTCGAGAATCAACAACAACATCAACGACGGGTGTTGTTGTTCCTCTCCCTCTTCGTAAATTGAACCGAGATTCGACCTCGGGATCCTGGAAAACCCTCCAATTTCACCATCCAAAATTTCTCGACAGAACAGAAAGATTTTCGGGTTTCTCTCGTGGATTTATTATATTCTAGAAGGAGGAAACACAACGAAGGGAGAGTGTGTGTGTAAGAGAGGCCAAAGCTACAAAATGAAAAAAAAAAAATGAACAACAGAATATGGAAAAGAAAATGGCATGAAAAGACGGTTTTGTTCCTCTGAATTGATTAAATTATAGGAAACCCTAATGCCTTTACAGCTGGCTGCCACTGTGGGATGTGTTTGGTTAATGATCAGTGAGAGAGTTGGGAATTGTGGGCTCCACGACTCATGTAAGCCATTATTAACGGTCACACAAATGGGCCGCTGGTGAAGGGCAAATGACACACTTACCCCTCTTCTTTCTGTTGCAAATTTTGAATGTTTTGACCTAAAGGAGTTTGTTTCCCTCTATTAGGAGATGGCTGTGAGTTTTTTTTTTTTTTTTTTTCACTAGTTTATTATAATTATTAATAAAATCTGTATATTCGCATTTCTACCATATTAATTTTAATATATATTATTATAATAATTTATTTTATTAGGTCTTAGTGGATATAAAATATAAGTTAATTAAACAATATGATGAATTAATACATATCTAAAATTAATTATTATTGTAATTTTGTTATTAATTTTTAAAAGCTGTTTGGGTATTTCCAAATAGTTATTATCTATCCTTATACATTAAAAAAAAATCTTTATAAGAGCTTTAAGAATAATGGATAAACATAGTTGTATGCATTAAGATAATATTTTTGTTTTAATTATTAACATTTATTAATTAGCATTAGACCAAATATATTAAAAGCTATGCTATAATTATAAATTATTACCAATGCAAAAATAAGATTAACTATATTTAACAATTGGATATGGACCACCAAAGTATTATTTATTCATTAATTGTTAAAATTAATTAATTTAATATTTCTCCTCGTGATACATTAATGAATATAATAATTTAGAAGTCTCATAAGAAATCAACTTGAAATAAATAACAGTAACTTATTTATTGCATTATATTGTATTTTTCTCGATCTTATATAAATAATATTATATTTATTATATTAATAACCTATTATTGTTAATAAAAGAATTATAATGTTAATCAACATCAGCTGTAAATTTTATCATTCTTTAATTTATAAACATTTATTATAATATTTAATTATAGTAATTAAGGTGATTGAAAATATACTTTGATTTATGAAGAAATTAAAACATTAAATTTTAAATATATTTTATTTATATAATATGCATGTTAATTTTGTATATATTCTATAATTAGACATTTTTTATTTGTTTATAAAAAATTTATATTTAATTATAATGATAATAGGTTTTTTATTTAACTATATATTTTTTAAAATTTAGAATAAATATTCTTTTAATTTAATTACTTTTCATTTGTTAAATGTTTTATTTTAATAAAATATTTTAAATATATAAATTTTTATTTTTTATTTAAATATAGTAATTAAATTTATTTCAAAATAAAATTTTACTTTAAAATATAAAATTCTAATATTAAACTTTATCAAACATAAATTTTACTCAATTTTAAACATTTAAATAATTAAATATATTTTTAAATTATAAATTTATTAATTTTAAATATAAATATGCATTTTTTATATTAATATTTATTAAAATATAAAATTATATTAGTGGACTTAGTGAGAGCATATTCTTAACTAGAGAGGTTCATATGCATTTGACTCTTCATAATAGGTAACAACCACATTAAACATGAATATTAATTTACTAAATTTCAATTATTTAGGAGGGTGAGAGCTTAGGGTTATAAGAGAGAAACGTGAAGAGAGCAAAGAGATAAAGCTTAATAGAGTGAGAAAGTGAGCATATCCCATGATATATAATAATATTATATTATCAATAAGTTTTTATTTGAAAATTTGAAAGTTATGATTTTTTTTTAATGTATTTTACTTTTAACTTCTAATATATATATATATATATATATATATATATATATATTTTTTTTTTTTTTTTTTCTTTTGAGAAGAAGATATTATGAAAATATCCCATGATATATAATAATATTATATTATATAAGTAAATATAATTTTTATTTATCAGACTAATTTTAAAAAATTGGGTTAAGTATATTAACATTAAGAACATAAGAAAAATGCGTATCAAATACCATTCACAAGTTTTTGTTTAGTAGTGAAGCTTAGAGAGGAGTTTATAACAAACTACTATTGTCTCCACATTGCAAAAGTTAGCAGCATTGTGCAGTGTGTTTGCCTTTTTGACCGAGAGAGCTCAGAAATCCACACAGAGAATAACCTCTTAAATGGTGGCAAAGGCAAAATGGTGGAAGCCAACCTTACTAAGCATCCCAATTTTGATCATGTAGGTGGCCCTACTTTATTAGGAATCTTATTTTTAATTGGGGGTAACAGTAATTCAGATGGCCCTTTGTGTGTGTGTGTAAAGTCTTCTATGCATCATTCCAATCTTATCTGAAAATATCCTTCTCTTTCTGTAAAGTGGTAGTGGAGTGAGAAGAAAATGGAGGTAAGGCAATTACTTCAATAATATCTAGAATTGAATAAGTATTCTTTGACCCTTTTACCTGAAAAAGAGATTTCACAAATTCTTCAAGTGAACTACATGGGCGGTTGTTGAATTAGTTCGATTGACATGCCAAATTTAAACATGTTCATTAGATGGTAAATATCTTCTCTTATATTCTTGCTTGACAAATATTCGAAAAAAAGAGTGAGAATGACACAACAGCATGTGAAATGTAGATGCAGCTTTGAGTTACATATTCCTGACAAATATTCCAATGAGAGTCTGATCCTATGAACCTACAGCATCTCTTAGCAAATAACTTACTTGAGTTACAACTGATCCGTGAAACAAAAGAATGGAGTATATGTTGAAAGTCTTACATCGCCTACCTCATATTATTTAGTATGGTTTAAATACAAGTTAGGGTACTCCACATATAGCCAATTGGTTTTATGTTGGAACCTTAACATGGTATCAGAGCCAAAGCCTAACATCTTTCCGGTTATTGTCATGGGCCAAAAGTTGCCCTTTAGTTGGGTCAAAAGTACCATTTGCTTGGTCCGGCAGGCTTCGTTGGAGGGAGTGTGTTGAAAATCCCACATCGCCTACCTCATATCATTTGGTATGGTTTAAATACAAGTTAGGCTACTCCACATATTGCCAATTGGTTTTATGTTGGAACCTTAACAATATATTTTTTATGATTATATTTAGGAAGGTGGTAGCCTTGAAAACAATTTTTCACACAGACAATAGAAACTCACTCTATCGCCCCATTAGCCTGTTAATTACTATAATGAGTCAGTGTCAGTGTGATGAATTCATATTGAATGCTTCTGTAAAAAATATGATCAATACGTTTAGAGTTTGATCTCTGTTCCCTCATTCTGCTAAATAGATGTTAAATTTCCACGCAAGAAAAGGTGGGTTTTTATTCATTTTCTATGCTTCAAGCTGAAAGTCCTCCTCCATGAGGAAGTGTGTTAGATTAACACCATTAATATGCTTATGCATTGTCCTGGTCAGAGGATAAAACAATGTGATAACATTTCCTATCTATCCTCTCTTAAATCACAATGGTGAAAGCCATGTATGAAGAAAATGGTGCATTTTATTTTCTCCAATGAATTCATAACAGGCCAAAATAAGTAAATAACAAATTTTGAAACAATTATGATAACTACTTTACTTCATGCAAATTCATTAAGTTCAACTTCATCTGTCAACTAAAAGGAGGAAACTTATAATCATGAAAGCTATTATTATAGATACTTTGCATCTCTTCAATGTCAGACATCATTAAAATAAAGATTATCCAAACATATGTAAGAAACTATAAATGACTCTTGTTTATCACTGCCTTCCATATGCAAATGTTAATATTGGTTTTGGTGCAATTTATTTAACAAAAGAAAAATTATAAAGAAAATAATCATCAAAGCACAGGTACACCTTGGTACCTATATTTCCATGTGAACCTTTCTATAATACATCATCAAGTGTTGCCTCTATTTGCAGAACATTTCTCTCTCTATCTACCTTCACTCTTCATTAGTTGAGAAAAAACTTCAGTAGCACTTACATCTGAATAACCATTATCATTATCTCCCTCTCTTCTTATGTTGCTAGGACTTCCAGGAGTTATTGTAGTTGGCACATTCACTGTTTCCTGAGCACTGCTATCATCATATGGCTCCTCTTCTTGTTCACTTTCTTGGAGCTGAAGTGCATATTCCAAATTCCACAATACAGAACCCATAGTTGGCCTATCAACGCCATATTCAGCTAAACATTTCTCTGCTGTTTCACCAAATTTCTTCAGTGAGCTTTGCTTTATCTTCCCAACAAGATAAGGATCAATAATATGCTCCAGCATGCCCTTTTTCTGCCATTCAAGTGCCCATTCGGCTAAGTTCACTTGTTCTCTATCAAGTTGAGGATCGACAGCAGCTCTGGCACAAAGAACCTCAAAAAGCACAACCCCAAATGAGTAAACATCTGACTTATCTGTAAGCTGCTGCCTTCGGAAATACTCAGGATCAAGATAACCAAAACTTCCTTTCACACCAGTACTCACATGGGTTTCATTGAGACAAGGTCCAGATCTTGAAAGACCAAAATCAGCAACTTTGGCGACATAGTTTTCATCCACCAAAATATTGGTTGATTTGATGTCACGGTGTATGATTCCTTGCGCGAAACCGGTGTGTAGATAGTGAAGACCTCTAGCTGCACCAATGCATATCTCAAGCCGCTGCTTCCAAGACAAACGTGCATGTCCTGCTGACCCATATAGATGCTTTTTGAGTGGACCTTTTTCCACATACTCATAGACTAGTATCATCTCTGAATTTTCTTCACAATATCCAACTAGTGAAACAAGATGGTGATGGCGAATTTTGGATAAGATTGTTATTTCAGTCTGGAATTCAGGAAGGCCTTGTCTTGATCCAGGCATGCCTCTCTTGACTGCAACTTTCACATTGTCTTTGAGCACTCCTTTGTAAACCAGACCAAAACCACCAGATCCTATTATTAGATTTCTATCAAAATTGTTTGTGGCTAATTGTATATCAGCAAAAGGGATTCTCAATCCAAAATAACCATAAGAACCAGGAGAAGGAAAAGCTGTCCCTTCAGACATTCTACTAAGTGAACTCCCTCCAAACACACGTAACGGTGTCCATCCTACACTTTCCAGTGTCCTTTGTTTTGGTTTCTTCTTCTTCTTCTTCTTCCTGTATTTGAGAGCAAGTAGAAAAGCAGATACAACTAAAAGCAAAACAACAATACCACCACCTGTAATTGAACCCACCAACATCCACAACCTCTTCTTCCCAGGAACAACGCGCGAGTCCTCAACATTCACCAGCCTCATTATCTCTGCCCCATTCAAAATGGCATTCATCCTCATAGAACTGCTCAGTTCAGAAGGGCCAACACTTATTCGAATAACACCTGAATCATCAGAATCTGCTACAAAATCCACGTATACCGGAGATGCAAGCACATGGACTGTAAGAGACGACAAATCCAGATCCTTGTATGCAGAATATCCGTTGATATACACATTAAAGTAGAGCAAATTAAGAGCAGGACTAACAATATCACAAAAATGCAACCGAACCAAATGTCGAACACCACCTGGAGCCACTGGAAAATCCCAGGTTATGTTGAACTGTGAAGCTATAATGGCGTGATCCTTATCCATTACTTGAGCAGTCATATAAACACTATCTGGCGCTATCTCTCGGGTGGCTCCTCCCTTCTGATAATTTGGTGTCTGAGTGGTCACCGCAGTCTTAGCAGCATCCTTAAAAACCAGAAATTCCTCATCAGGAATCCAAGTCCTCCAAAGGGTGTCATTAAAGGCAGTTACTTTCACACCCCCAACATTAATCCTATGGACAGTTTCCAAAACATGAGATGAAAGGTTCTTGTACTCTATCACACCAAAAGGACCCACCAACCTAGCTCCATAATCTATAACAAAATCAACAGGAGCAGTAAACACCTCCATAGCATTGACAAAGCCAAAACCTGAATTACCTTCAGGTCTAAACACAATTTCAAGCAAATTTGACTCTATCTTAAGAATAAACTCCTTAAGCAGAACACCATTAGTTGGCTTGAAATTTCTAAGCACCAAATTACTATCAACCAGGATACTAAAGTTAGCAGATTTTAGATCAAACCCTTGAGCCTTAAAAGTTGAGAAATGAAAACGAACCAAGTGGATGCCATTCCTCCTCATGTCGAACCTGTAGCTTCCAGTGCTGGGAAAAACTCTTGCAGTGTGATACAAAATGGGCAAATCTGGAGGAGGGTTTTGGTTGGTGAGGGAAATGGATTTGTCAGCAGAGAGAAAAGTTGAGCCTTGGTTGGCGGAATCACTCGTAAAGATGCGGTTGAAGAAAGAAGCATTATTCTGTGATCCACAGCTAATAAGGTAGTTAGCTATGGGAGTGAAAGAGGATGTACAAGGAATTAAAAGGAGAAAAATGAGATGTAAAATTAGCTTTTGAGTCTCCATGGAAGAATGAGAGGATATGATCCTTGAGGTGTTTGAAGCTCAAATGAAGTAGAAGCTCTGAAGGATTTGCAGTGAAGACTTATAAAGAAAGAAGAGAAACAATAACTTTACATCAATTTTGGTCACTCATTAAGTCAAAAGGAAGGGGGTTGCCACTACTTTTCATTTTCTTAAAGGTTGTGTTTAAAAAGCAACATTTGTTGATGTTTCACAAAATGTGTTGGACTAACTGTACTAGATTGAGTAGATTCGGTTTAGTTCGGTTTCTGCTATAGATTTAGTAGGTCCTTCGTGAAGTAATAAAATATAGGAAAACAGAAATGGCTACATGCGTTATTTGCAGATAAAAATACTGATATCGTTTGGTTTTGCCAAACTGAAATCCAGTTTTTTTATTTGAGCACTTGCCGTGCATCTTTAGAATTAGAAGAATAGTTTATCTTATCCTAAATATATATAAAATATATATATATATATATATATATATATATATATATATATATATATATATTAAACTGAATCAAAAGTAAAACTTCATATTTTAGAACACACTAATGTAAGTGCTTCTTAATTTTTATCTGATCTATGCTAAAACATGCATGACATTTTGTTGAAAGTAAATACTAATTTCCAAGAAGATGGTGAGGATAGTAAGCACCTTCCAGATGGCATCTTGTAGGAACAATGTGAGTTTTGTTACTTAGATTCTTTAATTAACATTTGGGATTCAATTTTCAACTTGAACATGAAATTCCATTTGAAAATACCACTTTATTCTAAAAGTAGATCAATGTATAAGAGTAGTTATATAAGAAAAATAATAGTAAGACTCTGAAAATGTACAGTGTAGATAGAGAATGTTGATTCAATTACTTTTCTTGGCAAAGTGGTGGAGGGGCTTGTTTGGTTGTAGTCTACTTAGCAATCATTAATGGCCCAGAGTCTTGTTTGGTTGGCATCTTTAATTGGTTGAAAATAAAGTTGACACAACTTTTTATTCCAAGGAATTGGTTTGGCTGCCTTCCACTACTATTAACAAATTAGAGTGAGGAAAAATGCATCACTATAAGCTAATAGTACCTTTTCTTTCTAACCAAAGCGAGGAAAATGCATAACTATTATGACATTTGATGTGTCGTTGAGTTTAGAATGTTATAATTTGTTATTAAGAGATATTTCAGGATTAATATATATATATATATATATATATATATAAATTATATCTCAATTCTTAAATAATTTAAAATTTATAAAATATAAAAAATATATTTTAATAAAAAAGAAAAATAGAGTACATTATAAATATTAATATTTTATTTAAAAATAAAAGTGTCTTGTGTAAATTAGTGAGATATATTATCATATTCGATTTAATTCATTATAATTTTATTTTTTAAAATACGATTAAAACTCTAAATCATAGATATATTTTATATTAATTTGAATTAACTAATATATATTTTCTAAAATAACTATTAAGAAATTTATTGAATTAGGAGAGTAACGTGGATGGACAATTTAAAAACTTTTGTAGCATGTAGATGTACATGACATATGCATGACGAAATCTCCTTGGTGTCTACATAAAACATGCATGTGCAATTGTACATTCATTAAATGTGTCAGTTAGTGTCCACTGTAAGCTCATTTATATTGGATAGTATTCGTGCCACATATAATATTAATAAATGTTTAAGAATTTAATTAATATATATATATATATATATATATATATATATATATATTAGTACTCTTCATTAATTTGAATAAACAAATCTAAATAAATTAATAAACAAATCTAAATAAATTGGATTATTTTTTAAGCAGTAAAATTCAATCTAATATAAATTTTTAATAAGTTAGATGATTTCAATTCACTCAACTTAATTAAACTTATTAAATATGTTAATAATAATATAATTATTATTTTATTATTATATTAATAAAATACTTTTAAAATATTAAATTATTCAAATATTAAATAATATAATCTATTTTAAAAATATATATTCTAGAAAAATCTAAATGAAAGTTTTCAAACTACAAATTTTAATTTTTTTTAAAACAATATGAATGTCCCAAAATGTCTAAACAAATCATAAATGTGTAATTATTTTTTCATTCACATGTGATCATTAGTAGTATCAATAATTACGTTGATGATTAAAAGTAAATGGTTAGATTAGATAAGCTTAATCATGGTAGTTTAGTAAAAACCTTTTCATTATATATTTGAAATGTAGATTTCAAAATAAATTATAATTATTTTCATAAATTATTTTTGAAAAATGGTTTAATTTGAACATAATTTTATATGCACATAGAATTTCCAGTTGGTAGAAGATAATTAAACAATTAATGATTAAATTTAGTTAGGTTGGTTAATCTAATTAATTTCAATTTCTATTATTTAATGTGTTTCTACATTATTTTGTAGAAGTGGTTGTATGAACCAATATACCTTAAGAATTTATTTTCTTTTCGCTATCTCTCTTTCTTAGATTTGTTTGAAATTTCTTTTTGTTAATAGTGGTATCCAATAGTGGACCTTGATCATTGATTTTGGAACAAAATAATATATTATTAATAAATAAAAATAAATATAAAAGGGTGAAAGAAGATAAAAGGATGAGATGATAAAATTGTAAATATATAAGTAAATATATTAAATGATTATTAAGTTTTAGGGCCAAAATTATAAATTATACGAGAGTTACAAAACTTAGGGAGATTGAGAGGATAAAATTGTAAATATATAAGTAAGTATATTAAATTATTATTAAGTTTGGGGGACCAAAATCATAAATTATATGGGAGTTACAAAACTTTGGGAGGGTCACGACTCCTTAGTTCCCAAGAAGGTCTGCCACTGGTGGTATCAGAGTTTCAAAATTCGGGAAGAAGAAGAACAAGAAGAATGGTGATGGCAGGAACTAAATTACATGGTAACATGTTAGTGTTTGATAGCAAGAACCTGAATGAGTGTCATAATTGATGTGTGAAAATGATGACCATTTTTTACTTTTAAGAAGTCTTGGAACGTAATTCTGAAGGGATATGAGGGATTGCCAAAAAAACTCACTGAGGCACGATGTGTGGCATTTCAAGAGGAAAAGAAACATGATTGTAAAGCTGTGCTTTATATTCACTAATGTGTTGATGAAAGAAACTTTAAGAATATTTCGTTGGTAAACTCGACGAAAGAAGCCTGGGATATATTGACGCACGATTACGCAAACGTGAAAAGGTTGAAGGTGTTGTAATTTCAAACCTTATGTCGTTAGTATGAGTTGTTGCAAATAGGGATGCAAGAAACCATCCAAGATTATTTTACAAGATTGTTGTCGCTCACAAACTTGATGAATCCTTGATGCTAAGTTTGATATGATTTTTGTAGCTATCGAAGAGACTAAGGATTTCGATTTGTTAAAACTTGATGAACTATAGGGGTCATTGGAGGTACACTGATGAAGCCTTGAGCCCCAAAAAAGAAGACCAAGGGTGTCTTAGGAGGATTACTAGAAGCATGACTAAAAAAGACACCCTTGCATCTCCTAAAACCCTCTCTTTACTTTTCATTTTAATTTCTTAAGCTTAATTTTAATTGGGTTTATTTTCCTTTGTTTTATAGGACTTTCTAAAGGCACCACACCTTGGATAAGCTCACCCTATCACATTTTGGGTTTTGGAGCCACCAAATACTTGGAGGGGCGCACCCCCCTTCTCTCCTTAAGTGATGCCACATTTTTTGCACCTTTTTGGAAGTATCAAGCCCAGTTTTGAAGTGCTTTTAGCACCCCTTTGCAGCAACACACATCTTTGGCCCTTTAGGAAGGTGTAAACCTAGTTTCTAGACCATTCTTTAAGGTTAATTTACATGTAATTTCTGTTGCATTTGATTGTAATTTGGGTATCATCCAAGCCTATAAATAAGGCTCCCATCCCATTCACCATGTAAAAGGACTTTTGGATGAGAAAAAAATTAGTGAGAATTTTTCAGTTTGTATTGTGAGTGTTTCTCACCCTCTCTTAGTCTTATCTTGAGTGTGATTCAAGTGGCGGCACCACCACTTATCTTAGGTATTCATAACCCAAGTGACGTGACTCATCCATTGTCATTCCACTTTATTTGGTTCTTATCTCCTTTCCACTTATTCTATATTATGTTGATTTTTATTTCCATTTGCCTACCATGTGTTTGATTAATTGTCCCAACATCATATTTCATTTTCCTCCTCTTGAATCCCATTTGAAATGAATATTCACATCTAGTTAACATCATATTATCTTAATGTCCAGTGAGGATTTTCTTTGGGGTTTTTTTCTTTTTCCTCTAAAATCAATCTAATCATCAACTCAAACCATAATCCATAAAAGGGGCTTACATCATTTGGTATCATGAACTAGTTTCTTTACTGTCTTGCCTATGTTTAATGTTTAATACCATTGTCTTCCTACTGCCTTTTAGTTGTTTTTGTGCTCCCTTGAACCAATAACAAGTCTGAATTTTTTTCACCATGTATTGGTGCATCTAAGTGGTCTAACATTGGGTGAGGAGTTGCATTTTTGGTTGCTGAAAAATTCTAGGCAATTTTGTGCGAAAATCTGGGCATTATCTTGGCTATTTTCCTCCCTTGTTTCCATGCTATAATGTTATTTTATTTTGGGTTAAGTCTTGTGTTTTCCTAGCTTTACTTGAGTCATATGTCTTGTTTTCCATTGAGTTTTCTTGGTTAAAATTCTAGTGCTGAAATATGTTTGATAAAATGCCTTAGTGAAGAGTGCATAAATTGAATTGATAGGGACTAAGAGCTTCATATTCTCCTTTTAAAATTGTGTGTTTAAGTCTAGAAAAATTGTGAGAAGCAAAAGAATTATTTTGGTCAAATTAAAGAAGTGTTTGCACCTTAAAACATTGAATTTCTAACAAAGATTTGGGTGCAATTTGACTTAAAAAAAAAAAACTTGGTTGTTTTAGTGGCTATTTTTGGACTTAAATACACACCTACAACTTGGATTGAATGTGACAAATTAGCTCCATCACATAGTAGGATCCTAATCTTCTTTTATGACTTGAAACTGAACTTTTATTTGCATATTTAGGTGTTTCTTAGAGTCGTTATTGCTACCTTCTTCTTGATTTAGTGTTCTTTTAAAGTTTTGTCTAAAATCAACTCTATTATAATTGTCACCTTTTTTTTTTACCTTTTACCTTTTCTTTTTTTAGTCTGTAAGAATCTTTAAGTTTTGTCTTTGAAGTTTTCTTCCTTTGCTTTCTTTTGAAGTGATGATTCTTGTTTTTCTTTTCTACTTGATTCTTACTCTTGGTGAGTGTTAATTTGAGGGAGTTACACACTTGTTTACATAAGGAGTGTGAGTGAACAATTTCTATTCATTTTGGTAAAGAGGCCAAACACTTGAGTGAGAGTTAAATTCACTAACTTTTGAAGATTCATTCTTTTTCTTTTTTTTTAGGTACAATGTCTGAAACTTCTTCTTCTCCTATCTCCCCTCCAAGAACTAACAAGCTAAGTGAGGAAATGGAAGCCCAACTTAAGAGGCAAGCCGAGCTTCCTCTTGTGGAGTTTTTGAGAGAGATGGAGATCTCCAAGAAAGAAAGAGAAAGAGAATTATGAGAGGAGATCCACCAACTTAGGAGAGAAAGAGATGAGCGTAATAGAAGGAGGTCCTACTCCCCAAGATAGTTCCACAACAATGATGAAGAGTGGAGGTTCCAAGGAGTACGAAGGGTGCGACATCAATCTCCCAAGAAGCAATACCACAATGTGAAGATCCCAAAGTTTTATGGAGACAATGATCCAGGCACGTACTTGGAATGAGATTCAAAGGTGGACCAAATCATGAGTGTCAATGTCATCCAAAAAGATCACCAAGTAAATTTAATTGTGTTTAGAATTTGAAAGTTATGCCATGACTTGGTGGCATAAAATTTGTAAAGAACATGGATTGAACCAAGGGCCACCCGCGACCACTTGGGTGGACTTAAAGTTTATTATGCGCGGTAGATTTGTTCCTTCCTACTATAGGAGGGAACTCTTTTTGAAACTCTAACGGCTTCAACAAGGAAGTTTATGTGTGGATGATTATTTTTAAGTTGATGGAATCTCTTATGCTTAAAGTCGATGTTGATTAGACAAATGAGGCCAAGGTAGCTAGATTTGTTAGTGGACTTAAGAGCGACATTCAAGATTTAGTAGAACTATATAAATACTCCTCAATTGAAAATGTTCTACACCTTGCACTAAAAATAGAAACTTAAGGTAATTCTTGTTCCCAAAAAGGATGGGAGTTGGCGAATGTGCACGGACTGTAGGGTCATCAACAACATTACCATCAAGTATAGGCATCTCATCCCTAAATTAGAGGACTTGCTAGACGAGTTACATGGTGCAACCATATTTTCCAAAATTGATTTAAAAAATGGATATAATCAAGTAAGAATCAAACAAGTAGATGAATGGAAGACCGCTTTTAAAACCAAGTTTGGACTATATGAGTGGTTGGTCATGCCCTTTGGCCTAACTAATGCACCAAGTATCTTCATGAGGTTAATGAACCATGTGCTTCGACCCTTCTTAGGCAAGTTTGTAGTAGTTTACTTTGATGACATTATAATTTATAGCTTCCTTAGAGGAGCACATGCATCATCTAAGAAGAGTACTTGAATCCCTTAGAGGGTCATCAACAACATTACCATCAAGTATAGGCATCTCATCCCTAAATTAGAGGACTTGCTAGACGAGTTACATGGTGCAACCATATTTTCAAAAATTGATTTAAAAAATGGATATAATCAAGTAAGAATCAAACAAGGAGATGAATGGAAGACCGCTTTTAAAACCAAGTTTGGACTATATGAGTGGTTGGTCATGCCCTTTGGCCTAACTAATGCACCAAGTACCTTCATGAGGTTAATGAACCATGTGCTTCGACCCTTCTTAGGCAAGTTTGTAGTAGTTTACTTTGATGACATTATAATTTATAGCTTGTCCTTAGAGGAGCACATGCATCATCTAAGAAGAGTACTTGATCCCTTAGGAAAGAGACCTTGTATGCTAATAGGGAAAAATACATCTTTGGCATGGACCATGTAGTGTTCCTAGGGTTTGTGGTGAGCTCGAAGGGAGTTCAAGTAGATGAAGAGAAGGTGGCAGCAATTAAGGAGTGGCCAACTCCAACTAGGAATGACAATTAAACATGTACCTTTGGGGACCGACCTGTTCCCGCCTCTAGTTTGACGGGCAAAACCAAGTTGAGCGGGGTCGGTGGGCGGGTTCGGGTTTTTCCCGCTTTAAAAAGTCGGAGACGGGAATGGGTAATGCAATCCCCACCCGACCTCGTCCCCGCCTCGACTTTATATTTAAATTTAAAATATTAATACTTTAAATGTATTTTCTTTTCTTTTTCTATTACATATAAGGTTATTTTTTTAATATTTCACCAATTTTTATTTTTCTTCTACCCACTTTTAATTTTTTTGTCTTTTTAAATCTTTTATATCAATTAATTTATTACATTATTTTCTCTCTTACCTTTTTGTTTTTTACATTTCCTTAATATCTCCCATCAATTTATTTATATTTTTAATCTTTTCAATTAATTTGATGAACACAAAGTAATTTTTTTTCTTTATCTTTTTCTAAATATTTTACATAAATCCTAGTAGTAACTAATATTATTTTATTTATAATTTATATTTATTAGGTTTTATTATGTCATTTTTTTATCTTATTATTCTTATTTATCATATATCAAATTTTATCTTAATAAAATAATTACATTTTAAAGGATTAAAAAAATTGATAATTTAAACTTTTATTACTTCGAACTAATTAAATAAGAATTAACTTATTAAATATTTTCTTATAAACTATATATTTCATATTTTTAAATGACAACTTAAAAATGAATTAAATTATATATATAATTAAATGTTTGAATATATTATTAAAATAATAATGTTATAAGTATTCAAATATTTGAATAGTATAATAATAATAATAATCATAATAATGTTATAAATATTCTTTATATATTTATATATATATAAATAAAAAATAATTAAATATTTTTTTACATACATATTTGAATATAAATATAATAAATTAAAATGTATATTTAATTAATAATAATTATAAATTATAAAATTATAAATATTTATTTATATATAAAAAATACATAATAAAATTAATTTATTGTAAATGTAATTATCTTTTTAAAAATAATATAGATCGGGACGAGGCGAGAAACCGAAAACCTAGCGAGGACGGGGATGAGGACTTAATTTTTAACCCCGACGGGGATCGGGGGCAGGGACGTGGATGGTTAAAAAAGTCGGGGACGGGGATCGGGAAGGTAAAATCCGCCCCATTGTCATGAAATAGTGAAGAAGGATGAGTTTTAAGTGGGACAATGATCAAGAAAATGCTTTTAATACTCTTAAGGAAAAGTTGATTAGTTCTCCCATTTTGACTCTACCAAACTTCACCAAATCATTTGAAATAGAATGTAATACATCTAATGTAGGAATTGGGGTTGTCCTTATCCAAGAGGGTCACCCCATAGCTTACTTCAGTGAGAAACTTAAGGGAAGTCACATCAACTACTTCACCTATGATAAGGAGTTGTATGCACTTGTGAGGGCTCTACAAACTTGGCAACATTATCTTCTCCCTACAGATTTTGTAATCCATAGTGATCATGAATCCATTAAATTTTTGAAAAGCCAAAGTAAGCTCAACAAGAAACATGCTAGGTGGGTAGAATACATAGAGCAATTCCCTTATGTGATCAAACACAAACAAGGAAAGAGTAACATTGTGGCGGATGCCCTTTCTAGGTGTCACACTTTGCTATCTCTTCTTGAAACCCAATTCTTTAGTTTTGATCACATAAAGGAATTGTATCCTCAAGATGTGGACTTTTCCAAAGTGTTTGATGAGTGTTCTAAGGGGGGTTCAATGACTACTTACTTCCTACACCATGGCTATCTTTTCAAAGGGAAGAGGGTTTGTGTACCTCAAGGGTCCCTAAGGACATCACTCATAAGAGAGTCTCATGAGGGAGGGTTGATGAGACACTTTGTGGTTTAACAAAACTTTAGAAATTTTAAAAGAACATTTCTTTTGGCCTCATATGAGAAAGCATGTAGATAGATATTATAACAACTGCATTACATGCAAGAAGGGAAAGTCCAAAGCCCAACCTCATGGTCTGTACACCCCCCTCCCCATCCCCACTTTGTCTTGGGTAGACATCTCCATGGATTTGTACTTGGACTTCCAAGGACAAAGAGGGGCATGGATTCCATCTTTGTGGTAGTGGATCGTTTTTCTAAAATGACCCATTTTATTCCATGCCACAAAATAGATGATGCGAGTTTCATTGCAAATCTCTTCTTTCAAGAAGTAGTTAAATTGCATGGAATCCCTCGGACCATTGTATCTGATAAAGATACAAAGTTCTTGAGTCACTTCTGGAGGACCTTATGGGGAAAGCTTGGCACCAAACTCTTGTTATCTACCTCGTGCCACCCATAAACAGATGGTCAAACGGAAGTGGTTAATAGGACTTTGTCTCAACTCTTGAGATGCATGATTTCGAGGAATCCAAGGGAGTGGGAAAACATTCTTCCCCATGTTGAGTTTGCATATAATAGAGTGATTCATTCTACTACTTCTCACTCCCCTTTTGAGGTTGTTTATGGGTTTAATCCCTTGACTCCTCTTGACCTCCTTCCCCTCCTCACTCATGAAGCTTGGTGTAACAATGATGGCCTGCAAAGGTCAAAATTGATTAAGAAGTTGCACACCAAAGTGAAAGAGAGGATTGAGAAGAAGGTAAGTCAAGTAGAGACGCGCGCCAACAAGGGAAGGAAGGAAAGAAAGATTGGGTTAAACTAAACCCTAGAGGTGATGGAAAGATTTCCATTTGAGGAAGGAAAGATTTCCTACCCAAAGGAAGTCCAAACTAAACCCTAGAGGTGATGGACCTCTCCAAGTGGTTCGCAAAATAAATAATAATGCATATGAGTTAGATCTTCCGCCCGAGTATAATGTGAGTACTACCTTTAACGTGATTGATATTTCTCCTTTGGATGTAGGTTTTCTTAATTCGTGGTCGAATTCTCTCCAAGGGGGGAGGATGATGAAGCCTTGAGCCCAAAAAAAGAAGACCAAGGGTGTCTTAGGAGGATTACTAGAAGCATGACTAGAAAAGACACCCTTATGTCTCCTAAAACCCTCTTTTTACTTTCCATATTAATTTCTTAAGCTTAATTTTAATTGGGTTTATTTTCCTTTGTTTTATAGGACTTTCTAAAGGTAACACACCTTGGATAAGCTCATCCCATCATATTTTGGGCTTTGGAGCCACCAAATATTTGGAGGGGCACACCCCCCTTCTCTTCCTAAGTGTTGCCACGTTTTTTACACTTTTTTGGAAGCATTAAGCCCATTTTTGAAGTGCTTTTAGCACTCCTTTGCAGCAGCCCACATCTTTGGCCCTTTAGGAAGGTGTAAACCTAGTTTTTAGACCATTCTTTAAGGTTAATTTACATGTAATTTCTGCTACATTTGATTATAATTTGGGGGTCATCCAAGCCTATAAATAGGGCTCCCATTCACCATGTAAAAGGACTTTTGGATGAGAAAAAAATTAGTTAGAATTTTTCAGCTTGTGTTGTGAGTGTTCCTCACCCTCTCTTAGCCTTATCTTGAGTGTGATTCAAGTGGCGGCACCACCACTTATTTTGGGTATCTACCACCCAAGTGGCGTGACTCATCCATTGTCATTCCACTTTATTTGGTTCTTATCTCCTTTCCACTTATTCTATGTTATGTTGATTTTTATTTATATTTGCCTACCATGTGTTTGATTAATTGTCACAACATCATATTTCATTTTCCTCATCTTGAATCCCATTTGAAATTAACATTCACATATAGATAACATCATGTTATCTTAATGTCCAGTGGAGATTTTCTTTGGAGTTTTTTTCTTTTTCCTCTAAAATCAATCTAATTATCAATTCAAACTATAATCTATAAAAGGGGCCTACATCATTTGGTATCATGAGCTAGTTTCTTTGTTGTCTTGCTTATGTTTAATGCTTAATACCATTACGTGAAAGAGCGAAATTAGAATAAGAGAGATCAAGGAAGAGGAAGAGGTAGAAACAATGGTGGATGAGGTTCAGAAAGGAAACAAGAGAATTATTCACAATCAAGATGTGACAGAGATAGAAACTCACAGTGGAAAGGTGATCGATCGAGCTCTAGTGCGAGTAAGAAGAATGTACAGTATTATAATAATTACAAATCATATATTGTTGACTGTTTAAGCAAAGAAGAAGAAGCGAATGTTGCACAAAAAGAAGACTCAGAAGATGAAGTGTTGCTAATGGTGACCACAATGAAACCAGTGGAGATTTTCGGTGAATCTTGGTATTTAGTTACTAGTTTTTCAAACCACATGTCATTTTAGAATAGTTGGTTCTTCGATTTAGATGAAAATGTGAAATCGAAAGTGAAATTTGTAGATAATTTGATAATGAACTATGAGGGAAAAGGCAAAATAATGATTAGAATAAGAGATGACCAATATACAATAATTTTGAATATCTTTTATGTTCTAACCATAAAGCAAAGTTTGTTGAGTATCGATTAATTTCTTTAGAAAGTATTTGATAGATTGGAGATCGAGGGAGTAAATGTTGAAAATCCTCAATAAGAATGTGACACCATATTTGAAAACACCTCTAAGCAAGAATAGAGTTTTTCGAGTATCGAATAACTTGTATTTTCCAGTAGTAGGCTCTGATGTCAATTGGTTGTGACATTTAAGGTATGGTCATTTTGATTTTAATAGTTTGAGCCAACTTACAGAAGAGGAGATGGTGATTAGACTGCCTTGAGTGTCTAAAAGTGTAAAGACATATGTGAAGATTGCATGATAAGGAAACAAGCTAGAAATCTTTTTAAGGCGCGCATTGAGATTAGAAGAAATGATTTGTTGAAAGTTATCTATATCGATGTGTGTGAACCCTTCGATGTTTCTTCACTTGGGAGAAACAAGTATTTTGTGATGTTCATTGATGATTATAACAAGAAGATGTGGGTGTACTTGCTTGAGAAGAAGTCGGGGGTGTTTAGTCTCTTCATCAATTTGAAATTGATGGTTAGAAAACAAAGTAGTAAAGTTATCAAAGTATTGAGATTGGACGGTAGTGAATACAATAATGGTGAGTTTTCATCATTTTGCAAGGAGAAAAGTATTATGCATGAAATAGTACTCCCCTCACACACCACCTCAAACGTTTGATTTTTTCTGGTCATTTTCCTAAAATTGAATGACTATCAAAGCAAGCTCTGATACCACTTGTTAGAATCGCACAGCGGAATGTTTGCGTTTCCGGACAAAAACTAAGAGGGGGGGTGAATTGGTTTCTTAACAAAAATTAGGTTTTAAAACTTTTTCCCAAATTTTACCAATTAAAATGTTGTGTAAACGTAAATAGAATAAGGATAGAGTCTTACACAGAAGATTTATACTGGTTCGGATCAAAAGACCCTACGTCCAGTTGCTAATCACTCAAACAAAGGATTAACACTATCACTATAATCAGGTTTTACAAACAGATAACAATTGAAAAGATAAGGTAACGAAAACACCTCTCTTGAGTTACACAAGAGATGAAGAATAGTTTTCCTTAGAGACGGCACAACACACAATCCACCAAGAAAACCCACTTAGTGATTCTTATCGCTTCTAGCCCACACTAGGTTCCAAAAGCCCCTTTTTCCTCCAACAAACAGTTCTCTGGCAATCACAACTCTCAACTTTTGTTTGAAAAAGGTTGTTCAGTTTGCAGAGAGCCTTAGAGAACCTTAAGTAGATGGATTAGGGTTTGAAAATTGGAAATTTTCGAAACCTGATAAATTGGGACTAGGGTTTTCGAATCTTGGTCCAATTTTGAAATTCAAAATGCATATCTGACTAAAATAATCGATTATCTTGAGTGTTAATCGATTATTACAGAGCCAAAATCACCAAGAACCCATAACCACGCCAGTTAATCGATTATTTAGGCTGTTAATCGATTAACAGCCCTATTAATCGATTATTTTAGCTGTTAATCGATTATTCCAGAGAGCTGATACAGAAAATGTTTTTTCTCTCTGTAATAATCGATTAGTTAGCCTTTTAATCGATTAAACCAGTGTGTTTTTGATAAAAATGAGTTTTTGAAACTTCTAAAGAGTAGACTATGTGATGGCTATCTTATACTCTAATATTACAGACGCAAAATCATCAAAACATAGTTATTATACAAGAATACAAGTCTTCAACTCTCTAAGTCCATTGTTCTTGAATCATCATCAAAATCAACAAGCTTCATGTCCATGTAAGTTCAACATTCATGTCCTTGTATGTTTCAACACGATGTTTCTTCACTTGGGAGAAACAAGTATTTTGTGATGTTCATTGATGATTATAGCAAGAAGATGTAAGTGTACTTGCTTGAGAAGAAGTCGAGGGTGTTTAGTCTCTTCATCAATTTGAAATCGATGGTTAGAAAACAAAGTAGTAAAGCTATCAAAGTATTGAGATTGGACGATAGTGAATACAATAATGGTGAGTTTTCATCATTTTGCAAGGAGAAAAGTATTATGCATGAAATAGTACTCCCCTCACACGCCACAACAAAATGGAGTTGCAGAAAGAAGAAAATCGAACGATTTTGAATATGGTTAGAAGTATGTTGAAGACTAAAAGCTTGCCACATTTGTTTTGGGGAGAAGTGATATCAATAGTTGTATACATCTTGAATAGATGTCCAACGAAGAGAATAAAGGAGAAAACACTAGAGGAAGTATGGTTTGAGAGAAAACAAAAAATAAAATACTTGAGAATATTTGACTTGATTGCATAAAGGCTTGTTCTCGATAAAAGAAGGAAGAAGTTCGATGACAGAAGTGAAAAGCTAATTTTGATAAGATCTCATTCAACTAGTGTGTATAAGTTGTATGATTTTATTAAAAAGATCATCCTTAATAGAGATATTGGAGGAAAAAGTTTATGTTACACAACTACTAAGGTTTGTGATCAGTGGAGAAGAACAGAAGGTTCTTAGATTGAAAAAGGTGTTATATGGCTTGAAACAGGCCACGAGAGTCTAAAACACTAAATTGATGGTCTTGAACAACAAAGATTCTTGAAGTATGAAATTGAGTATGAGATTTACTCGAAGATTAAAGAAGATAATGTGTTAATTGTTTGTTTATATGTCGATGATTTTTTTTATTACAAATAACAAAATTATTTCGATCAATAATTTTAAAAAGAAGATGCAAAATCAAATTGAGATGACCAATTTAGGAAAACTTACATACTTTCTAGGAATGGAATTTATTGAAGGCAAAAAAGGTATTTTAATTCACCAAAATAAATATGTCAAAAAAGTACTCAAGAAATTTAGGATGAGTGAGTGTGTAAATGCTGCAATTTATAGACAAATAGTTGGCAGCTTAAGGTACTTATGTTATAGTACACTAGATATTTGTTTTGGTGTTAGGTTGCCAAGCAAATTTACAAAGAAACCCAAAGCATCTTATCTTGTAGCAACTAAGACAGTTTTAAGGTACATAAAGGGAATGATCAATTATGATATCTTATTACCAAGTAGTGTGCATCAGGAGAAGAGTTGGTTGGATATTCTAATTCTGACTGGGTTGATGATAAAGTTGGTTTCAGAAGCACGTAAGGTAATATACTCTTATTGGAAAAATTATCAATTTCATGATGTTTGAAGTTACAACTTATTGTGACATTCTCTTTTTGCAAAACTGAATATATGGTTGTTGCTTACACAACTTGTCAAACACTGTAGATCGAGAATTTGGTGAATTGAGTCCTTGAAAAACCAAAAAAAAATTATGACATTGAAGATTGACAATAAGTTAGCATCAATTTAGGAAAAATCTAATTGAAAAACAAAAATAGGATATTGAGATTTCATTTCATTAGAGATGAAGTAAGAAAGAAAAAAAAATCAAAGCTTGAACATTGTGGCACGAAGAAGCAACTGACGAATATTATAACGAAACTTTTGAATAATTGAATGTTCAAAAAATTAAAGAAAAGTTTGAACATTTAATTGATAGTTAAACTAGAGATTGTATTAGATGATAATTACGTAAATATGATGAATGATTAGTTTCAATTAGGTTAATTAACCTAACTAATTTTACTTATTATTATAAATATTGTGTCTCTATGTTGTTTGGTAAAAGTAGTTGTATGAGCTCGTTTACCTTGTGAATATAATTTTTTTAATATCTTCCTATCTCAATTCCTGATTTAGATTCATTTACTCTAATATATCTAAATCATTTTATAAGATAGTCTCGATATCTTTTATATAATAGAAAATATTAACTTAATAATAAATTTTAGAATTTGTACTTTTTTCATAATTCTTTATTATTTTTATCCTTCTAAAATTAAAAAAAATATTTTTAGTCATTATAAAATTGGTGAAGTTTTATTTTAGTTTTTATAAAATATTATATTATAATTTTATTCTTCTAATATAAAATCGCTATTTTTAATCCTAATATTTATTTTAAAATAAATAAATAATTTTTATTTTGAAAATCTTAAAAATTTTAAAAACATATTATACTAACATCATATAACCATCACGTTGAACATATAAGTAATTATTAAATGTAAAATAACATTAAGAATTAAAAGCAATAATATTAAATTTTAAAAAATTTAATCGAAATCACTAATTTTACAGAACTAAAAAATATTAAATGTTCTAAGAATTAATATTTAAATCAACCACTAACTTTACTAATGACTTATAATTCAACATTTTAGTAGTCTTCTTTTCTAATCAATAATTTTTAGTTTCAGAATCAATATTTATAAAGAAATTTAAGATCAATTCAAAATTAAAATCACTTATGTGCTGCTTAATTGAAATGAAATTATTTAATTTAAATTTTAACTCATGTATACTGAAACAAATAAATTTTGACTCGTGTTATATTCAGTGGATAACATGCGATGAAGATACAAGTTTAGACTTTAAAGGTTTATAATTTAATTAAATTAATAAATTTATTAATAATAATAATTTTTATAAAAAGAATAATAAAAATTATTATATATTATTGTACAATATAATAAAAATTAATATATTAAAAATATAAAATAAAGAATTATTAAAATGAGATAAAATAATTATTATTTAAAATTAAGATAATTAATATAAGATAAAAAAATATAATATATATTTTATAAAAAATTTGAACATAAATTTATCCGATTTTATTTTAATTCAATTTAAATTCGATTATTTTAATATAATCTAATCCGATTTGGATTGAATCGGTCGCGTTTTCACAACAGTGTATAACATCATATATTCTGATATTCATACTCACACGAAAATAATATTAAAGAAAATATAAAACAAAAAATGAATTATTGGGCCCATGAAATTCAGAGTAACCACTTGGAAACGAATATTGGATCATGGGTCTTAGCCCAGTTCAGTGGGTCTGTGAAGCAATACGACCTTGTTTGTTTCTTCAGCGGTTCTTCTTCTGCATCCCGCATCAGAGAGAGAGAGAGAGAGAAACGGCAAAACCCTAATTTGTTGCTTTTCCTTCTGTTCGCTATAATCGAAGACCACAATTTTTACTAAACGGTAACCCACTCCCTTAATTTTTCTTTTATAAAATTCTATTAGTACCTTTTTCTTCTTCTTCTTCTTCTTCTTCTTCTTCTTCTTTTAAATAAAAGGTAGATGAAATGGGTAATTACGGGATTTTTTAATTGATTGTGAAGTGCTGGACATAGAATTTTTGGTGAATTCATCGTATAGTTAATCATCCAGTGTAATTAAATGGGATTTTTTTCAAGGTCTTGCTTTTTCCCTTTTATTTACAGTGTAATTCTGTTCATGCAATAGCGAACTTACGAACCCATTTGGCAAAATTGTAAATTTGTGTTTGTACCATGGATGAGTTCTGATAAAAATTATTCGTTTTTCGCTCTTGGGTAGATGAAAAATTCCATTGAAATTATGTGCAACTGGGTAATTTCAAAAGTGCAGAAGGTAAGAACTTGGCAAGTAATAATCATTTAGGAAAACTTGGGATTCGTTTATCTTATTGCTTCTTCCAGTCTTTTAATCCATAGAGTTGAAGTTATAACGCTACATGCATCTAATAAGAATTTAGCTTATTTCTAGTCATATTTATGAATAAGATGATGTGGTAAAATGATAAAATCTTATTAGTATTTAGTTAAAAATGCTTTCCAGTGATAATGTATATAAATTAATTAAACTTTATTTCGAACTTGCTACTGTACTGCTAAATATTGGCTAAGTGATGATTGTGCAGCATGGAATTACTTTCAGTGGACTAGATCTAAGTAACCCTAATTGATAATGTCAACGATACTTGTGAACATGCTGTTTTGAGTAAAATGTTAAAAGACTTGAAAGTTATAGTGGATTGTTCTTGTGCAGGATAATGTACATTCTATGATTCGGAGTTTTGGTTGAACACTTGTAATCTTTGCTGTAATGGTATGTTCAATATCTGATCTCTAAAATATATTCTGTTTATTCGTTATTTGATTTAACTGTGTCATTTTATAAATTTTGTCGTTCTGCTCTTCGCGGCTGGTTGAGAGATGTTGCAATATCTCATTTTTGAATTACTTGTCTGAGGGGGAAAGATTTTGCGCTGTTCTTGGCTTGTGAATATGATTTTCCTAGTTGAAGCATCAATTTTCATGTATACTTTTACATTGAAGAAATTCTATAAAATTTAAGTATGTGGACATACAAGAAATTCTATTAAGCTGGAAAAGTTATTACAGAAAAGGGATTGGCAAGATATCCTCCTTAAAATAAGGCAACAAAAGGGCACATCCAATCCCATAGATCCGACACGATCAGGAATAAATTCAAATTTTGGAATTCTTAAAATGCACCAAACTAACATGAATGTATGAAAGTACCTAAAATTGTTCATTTGGACTTTTTGATATTTTGCATATCAATTATATTGTAGCACTTATTTTATGCATGCTGAATGCAGGATCCCAATATTGATGATAAGTGTGAAAGTAGACTCTATATTGGTAACCTTGATCTTAGAATTACAGAGTGAGACTTGCTAACTGCCCTCCAAGACTTAACTTTTGTTTTTGTTGTCTTTCATGCACATACTGACATACGTGTTCTCTCCTCTTCTTTTCAATGCATTCCAGAGCTGCTTTGCTTAAAATGTTTTCTCCTTATGGAAAGATCATTTCTGAGGACTTCTTATGGCACACGCGTGGCCCAAAACGAGGGGAGCCACGGGGTTTTGCGTTTATCCAGTATAGCACAAAAGAGGTAAGTTGATTGCACTCATTACTTAATTCACTTTCTAGCAAATTCTGATTTCCATTGTTAAAGTGAGAATGCAGGAAGCAGAATTAGCCAAGGAGAAAATGCATGGGAGGTTTGCCTGTGGCCGGCCATTGGTTGTTCGTCTTGCTGGTGAGAAGTGCATGCTGGAAACAGCTGATAAGTCTACAAAAGCAGTAAGTGAAGGGCTCAAGGTGCATGTGATTGGAGGTGGTGGTGGTGCCATGGGACAGACAAGTCGTAGTGCGAAAATAGCTGCTATAAAAAATAAATTGAAATCATTAGAGGAGGAGAGTTCTAGGACCAAGAAGCAGAAGCAAAGTGGCAATATTTCTTGAGTGAGATTGTGTCAAGTATACTATATGTAGAATGAAGGGATCATTCAGTTATGTATGAATTGAATGTGGTGCAATTGTTTGACCCTTTTAAATTGGAATTCAAATGTTTATTTCAGCTTGTTTTTCCAATTTAGGCCATAAGTCAGATTGTAACTGCAGAAGCACACTATCCATCTGAAATTCTCCAAATTGAAAGTTAGGAGGGTGTTCTCTAGATTTATGTGGAGTGGAATCATAACTTTTAATGGATTAGAATCAGAACGTTTTATGTCAGTTTAGAAATTGACAAGGTGACAGTTTTCAATTGATATGTTTTTGTTAATTATGGAATTTTTTATTTATTTTGTGAATCAAATGGTGAAACTAAGAAGCATAGGTGTGCTTTGAAGTATTTTGATTGTATGTCGGATAATATTATTAAGATGTTTGAGATATGGTTTAATTTTAAGTCATAATAATTATGAATATTTTAATCTTAAAAAAAAAGGAAATGCTTAAGAATGAGATTTTAGAGTGCAAAAAGGATTTTTTTTTCAAAACTGAGAAATGTATAAACAGTTAAAGACAATAAATTTAAGATAATTTATAGTTCTATTTTCTATTTTAAGATTATTAAATTGCAGAAATTTTATCCGTCCCTTTTTTTCTAAAATTCTATCTTTAAAATATCAGTAGTCAAAGAAATACGCTTATGTTAGTTCCCAGCTCATGCAGACAATAGTTTATGATTAATCATATACCAGTCATGGTTTTTGTTAAAAGAACTTTTAAACGTGTTTATTGTTTTTATATACTAAATAGTTTCTTGTTATGAAAGTCTCTTATCGCAAATTTTGGGCACTTAGAAGATCCCACAGCTCTTTTCATACTTTTACTCCTCTTTTTCAATCACGAAAAATATCCCATACCACAGAAGATTAATTGAGTTACCTTTTTTCTAAAAAAAATATATGGAGAAATTAAATAGGAATTTAATAGAATTTACAACAAGCATTTTGCTCAACTAGTTAAGGAGACTTAGCAATTGAGTCTAGATGACTAGTAACCCCTTTACCTTTTTGTTTCTTTTATTCATATCATAGATGAGTCATTAATTCATTTGGCTAAGTTTTCAATGATGAACATTTTGAAGGAAAAGTAAATCTTGATAGAGTTACGAGTCTAACTTAGTTAAAAATATGTGTTGAATGTAGAGAAAATAGGATTTGGAATTAATTTCTCTTGTGTATAAATCACACATAGAGTGGTCTATTTATAGTAGAGAGATACAACTAAAAGAGTAACTGAAAGTAACAGAATAAACAGAAGATATTGTTTGATATTGTGGTTACCAATATCTAACAATATCTTAACAATATCAAATAATATCTAAACAATATCTAACACTCCCCCTCAAGCTGGAGCATACAAATCGTATGTGTCAAGCTTGTTACTAATATAATCAATTCTAGGACTCCGTAAAGATTAAGTAAAAATATATGCTAACTGATCACTTAAATTAACAAACTCAGTCTTGATATCTTCAGACATAATCTTTTCTCGAATAAAATGACAGTCAATCTCAATGTGTTTGGTCCTCTCATAAAAGACAGGATTAGAACTAATATGAAGAGCAGCCTGATTGTCACACACAAGTGTCATTTGAGTGACATCTCCAAATTGTAACTCTCTAAGCAATTGCTTGAGCCAAACAAGTTCACAGGAAGCTGAGGCCATAACTCTATATTCTGCTTCTGCACTGGATCTTGCCACAACACTTTGTTTCTTACTTTTCCATGAAATCAAGTTACCACCAATTGAGACACAATATCCGGATGTAGATCTTCTATCCGAAGGAGATCCTGCCCAATTAGCATCTAAGTAGCAAACAACTCTTGTATGGTTATTAGAACCATATAACAATCCTTTTCCAGGAGATCCTTTAATATACTTCAAGATACGAATGACTGCATTCCAATGATCTTCACATGGTGAATTAAGAAATTGACTTACCACACTGACTGCAAAGGAAATGTCAGGACGAGTAACTGTAAGATAATTCAATTTTCCAACCAATCTTCTATACTGCTCAGGATCAGATATAGGCTCCCCCTGATTTGGTAGAAGTTTAGTATTGGGATCCATGGGTGTATCAACAGACTTTGAACTCATCAACCCAGTTTCCTCCAAAATATCTATGGCATACTTCCTCTGAGATATAACAATATCATCATTGGACTGTGCCACATCAATACCCAAGAAATATCTAAGTTTGCCAAGATCTTTGGTCTGAAAATGGTGACAGAGATGTTGTTTCAACTGAGAGATGTCATGGTTGTCACTACCTGTAAGAACGATGTCATCAACATATACTATCAAGTAAACACATCCAGCACTCGAGTGTCGATAAAAGACAGAATGATCTGATTCACACCGAGTCATACCAAATTGTTGAACAACCTTGCTAAACTTTCCAAACCAAGCCCTAGGAGACTGTTTTAGGCCATATAGGGATTTGCGAAGACGACATACCATCCCAGAAGACTCCCCCTGAGCAACAAACCCAGGAGGTTGCTCCATATATATTTATTCTTGCAAATCACCATTGAGGAAAGGATTTTTAACATCCAGTTGATAAAGAGACCATTGTTGAAGAGCAGCCATAGCGATAAATAAACAAACAGAAGCCATCTTTGCCACAGGGGAAAAGGTATCTTCATAATCCAACCCAAAAATTTGAGTATAACATTTGGCCACAAGACGAGCTTTGAGGCGATCAATAGTACCATCAGGTCCAACTTTGATAGCAAACACCCACCTGCAACCAACAACAGATTTCCCAGACGGTAACGGGACTAATTCCCAAGTTCCACTATTATGAAGAGCACTTAGTTCATCTAACATGGTCTGACGCCAACCAGGATGGGCTAAAGCTTCACAGACAGTTTTTGGAATGGTCAGAGAAGAAATAGAGGAAAGACATGTATAAAAAGGTAATGACAATCGATGATAACTCAAAGCAATATAATGGGAAGAGGGATTACGTGTAGAACGAATACCTTTTCAGAGGACAATGGAAAGGTCAGACTCATGTGTCAGATCCGGAGGAGACAGAGTAGTTGGTACTTGAGTAAAGTCACATGGTGGTGGTTGTGATTGGTTTCGAGAACTATAAATCTGAAGAGGCAGTGGAGAAGAAGCTAACTGCGGAGCAGAAACTAATGGTGAAGAAGACACAGTTAGAGGGTCACAAACAACATGAACATTAAATGTATTAGGAGTGTTGACAAGATTAGATGGAGACAGAGGTGAAGATTGACTTTTAAAATAAAGAGACAACTCATCAAAGGTGACATATTTTGACACAAAATAACGGTTAAGAGAAGGAGAAAAACATTTGTATCCTTTTTGTGATCTTGTAAACCCTAAGAACACACATTTATGTGATCTAGGAGAAAGCTTGTCAAGACCAGAACTGAAATTATGAACAAAACATGTAGACCCGAAAACTTTCAGAGGTAAAGAATGAAGTGGTTCATGAGGGAATAAAATGGAATGAGGTATTTTATTATCTAAAACCGAAGAAGGCATGCGATTAATGAGATAACATGCAGTAAGAAGAGCATCACCCTAAAAATATTGAAGAACATCTCCATGAATTAAAAGTGTGCGAGTTGTTTCAATAAGATGTCTATTTTTACGTTCAGCTACACCGTTTTGTTGAGGTGTATAAGCACAAAAAGTTTGATGCAAAATACCGTGAGAAGCCATGAATTGTTTAAAAGAATGAGAAAGATATTCACGACCATTATTACTACGCAAAACTCTAATAGAAATACCGAACTGAGTTTGAATTTCATTAAAAAAAGTTTGAAAGATATGAAATAATTCAGAACGATTTTTCATCAAAAATAACCAAGTGCATCTGGAATAATCATCAATGAAAGTAACAAAGTATTGAAAACCTAAAATAGACTTAATGCGGCTAGGTCCCCAAATGTCAGAGTGAACCACGGCAAAAGGGGATGAAGCACCACGTGTGAAACTTCGAGGAAAGGAAGTACGACTATGCTTGCCTAATTGACATGACTCACACGCCAAACTAGATAAGTTGAACAAGACAGGGACAAGTTTCTGTAACTTGGCAAGACTTGGATGATCTAACTGAGCATGAAGAAGAGAGGGAGACTCCATAACTGTACTAACATGTGTAGAGGGACGGAGATAATAAAGACCATGAGACTCACATCTTGTGTCAATCACCTATTTCGAACTCTGATCCTGTAAACACATAGAATTGTTGGTAAAAGTAACAACAATCAAGAGAACAAGTTAGACGACTGATGGACAACAGGTTAAAAGGAGACACAGGGACATAAAGAACATTATCAATGGTTAAAGAAGGAAAAAGTTTAACTGTTCCAACACCATGAGATGATACTCTAGAGCCATCAGCCAGTGTAACAGAAGGTAAATGATTAGGAGAGGATAAAGAGGAGAACAAAGATTTGTTACCAGTAATATGATCAGTGGCTCCCGAATCAAAAACCCAAGGACCAGGAGAAAATGATTGGGTCAAACCAGGAAAATATGTATTTGTATGTGTGACAGATATAGTGGAACTAGAAGACTGTTGATCCTAATACCATTCGAGAAATTTGTTGAACATAGCAGGCATGTCAGATGCAATAGAAGAAGGAAGATCCCCTGCAGATAAAGGTGGGGAAAGATTGGTCCGAACAACTACAGCAGATTGAGGAGGACGACCATGTAATGTATAACACTTGTTAATCTTGTGACCTAGCTTGCCACAATGTTCACACTTAGGACACCCTTTTTTCTGTTTGCGAGGGCGAGCCCGGTCATCACGATGGGGTGTCAACACAAAAGAATCGTTAACAAAATTGGAAATAGTGGAAGAAGTCATGAAGAGCGGGAGAACAAACCCTAAAACAATCCAAAGTAATCCAATTAACCCACGAAGCACAAATCCAAAATGAGAATACTAAAAATAAGTTTGCCAAGACTAAACGGTGCAGGAGACAATGGGACGACCAACTCCGATAGTGGTGATCTCAATGGCACGGTGGTCACCTGACCGAGACAAGCAAAATCATATGTCACCGGTAAAAAAAAAATAAAACTCCGACGAATTCTCCGGCAGCGACGGATCCGGTGACTACTCCAGCGGCAGCGGTGACAACAACGTGAACTAGTACACCAGGTAAATTCCCAGGAAAGAGAGGTGGGTCACTAATGGACACACTTAAATACCAAGTCTTTCCTTGCCAGAACTTTCCTAAACATGCACTTTCACATTACCAAATAAAATTCAGTAACAAAGATAATTCTTTTCTGATGTGGAGGATCAGTTTACCAGTAGCGGTGGGGCGACTCTAGCAGCGGTGGGGCGGCTCCAACAGTAGACAAAAGGCGGAAAAAAAAATTCAAGATGACCTTAAGCTCTAGATACCATGTTGAATATAGAGAAAATAGGGATTGAAATTAATTTCCCTTATGTATAAATCACACATAGAGTGGTCTATTTATAGTAGAGAGATACAACTAAAAGAGTAACTGAAAGTAACAGAATAAACAGAAGATATTGTTTGATATTATGGTTACCAATATCTAACAATATCTTAACAATATCAAATAATATCTAAACAATATCTAACAAGTATGAAAAAGGTAGATTTAATAATAATGGAGTTTTTGTTAGAATGGTTAGTACTAATAACATCACGGAGGTTGATCTCAATATCATTATATATGATTTGATTTAATACAGCTTCCATCAACTCTTTAAATTTTATGTGTAGCATTTTACACAGGAAAGATTACATTTTCAAGCAATTCACCTTTTGGAAAATAAGGTTTCGAGAATAGGTGTATTGTTTAAAATATTTGGCAAAATATGTGTAGTTATTTTTAGTAAAATATTTCATTTTCTACTAAAGTTCATTTTATGATATTTTCTATTCTTATAAGAAAACATGGGTCTCAATAAAATTTATTTTAGAGTCTCGAGATAAAAAGTGTTGAGTACGTAAGTGTTATTACATGTTATAGCATTTCCTTTTAGAAAGTTTTCTTTGACAAGAAAATACTTTAGAAAAGTTTGTTTGAATGGAAGAAAATATATTATAAACTTATATTAAACTTACGAAAATATTTATTTTTCAAATAATTTCAATGGCCAAGCCTATTTATAAGCTCTCATTTCTTAAACCTTGTCCGGGAAGTTGTTTAATCAGAAGTGTTTATAAACAATATGATTAGTTTAAACAAAGTAAAGAAAACAACAAAATCACAAGCTTTATCTTCTCTCATTTCTTGAAAAAAAGAACTAAGGTGGAGTGATTTTTATAAAAAAAATTATAAAGAAATATAAAATCTTATAAAGAAACATATATCTAATATAATTTTACAAAATTAATAAAATAAAAAAAAATTGTCATACATATATTATATTATTATATATCTATCATTTTATTATCATATTTATCTCAATTTTACAAAACTGACTTAATAAAATAAAAATTATAATATTATCTAATATATTATAATATTATTGTAAATCTAGTTAAAGTGATATTTTATCATTTTTTTTCATAAAAAAATTCATGGGATTTTCATAAAAAAATCTATTAATCTTCATATAAAAAAATATCATCATCGACGAAAATATGTGAACAACTAAATGTGATTATGCAAACAATTTAACTTGAATCTTGAGGTGCCACGTAATTATTATTTTGTTGTATATAGCCAAAGCAAGTGAATTCTAAGTTGGTGGTATTTGGAAATTCGATGACTGAGTAGTGGCCTAGTTGTAGAAACTTGAAATGGAAACCTTTTGCTAAGTGGAAAGAAAACCTTGGAGATACCCATTTCATTTGTCCTATCATTTTCAAATCAAGAAATAGCATCTTTCTTTTCTTTTTTTCTTTCTCCATTTTCAAGTCTGGGTTCCAAACATATTCCTACTTTAGTAATATATCTATTATGATTTCCAGCATGAGATAACAATGAGATATTTGGCTAACATAAAACATGCAAGTGGCCAATAATTGTTCTAATGAAACAATTGATTTCTTTTGTTCATGGATGTGTATGAAATGTTATGGAGACTGCCCAGATAATCACAGCAAGAGAAAAATATCACCTACAAACAAACTTATTGATTTTCTAGACTAGTGAAAGCAGATGGCAATTATATATATATATATATATATATATATATATATATATATATATATAGATATAGATATATAGATATATATATATATATAGATATAGATATAGATATAAGAATTCATTTACTTTAAGAATAAAAATTAAAGACTTCCTCTTTATCTTTATAATTTATTTTTTGACAATCTGATTAAGAAGAATTTTTATTTTAAATCATTATATTAAAAAAATGATAAGAATAAAAATAAATCTTTATCTCCCCTCCCCTCCCCTCTCTTATACCTCTCTTATATATATATATATATATATATTCAAAAAACCAAATGTAAAAAGTCTAGAGACATACTATTTCATTAAACCCTTTTAAATTTAAAATAAAGGTAGCCTATCAAATATGAGAAATGCAGCACACAACTACCAGAATGAATTGAGTTCCTACTTTGTCAATCATACCCTCCTCAGTATATAATCGAAACTGCCTTGATCCTAGAAACTACCTATGCATGTGCACAAGGATGAAGATTGTACAGAAGACAAAACCTACATGCAGTATTATAGGATTTTTCTCCAATCTAATTTGAAGTTTTACTTTGATAATTTGCATCTTATTATTAGATGCATTGCACATTACCAAGGTGAAACCCTAAAATGATTGAAGAGCAGCACCAAGAGTACCTATTACTATGTGTAAGTTTTCTCCTAACACAAAAGTGTGAGCTGGCTATATTCATTTACAATATTTTAGTGGATTTCCTTTAACAAAACAACATAAAATAGATATTACTGAAAACCAAAAATTCAAGGTAACATATCATTTAAGCGGAATTCTTATTGCAAGGACATAAACTAATAATACTCTTTTCTTCATGGAGGCAGAATAAATCTATTAAATAAGATAAACTATATAAAATACATTCATCAATTACAGAGATTTCATCAAACAACAGTAATTTCAGTTACTTCAAAATTTACCCTCCACAGAATCATCTTATTTTTTTTCTAATCAAATGACGGCAGACTAAGAATTGAAGTTCTGAATCAATACATTACGTGCTTTTTATACTAACTTAACTAAGTTACAACAAGAAATTGACTTTTATGCAAAAGAGGAAAAATTTAAACAAATATTAAGTTAAGCACCCGCTTGCAGTCATATAATTTGGGAGTTCAAAAAAGTAACAAGCTTGCAATGTTAGTAAGATTTGGCAAAAATAGCCACTTCTTCAGCAGGATCACCAGTCATGAAGCACGTTTTAATCCCTTGTGGCTGTTCAAAAGGAAAACACCTGATAGTTGCTCCGGTTTCCTCCTTCACTTTTAATTCATCTTCATCACTGTCACATTGTGTAAAGATTGATGTTAAAGAGTTGTGAATTGATCAAGTTCCTCATCTATATATTAGAGGTAGAAGTTATGTTTTCAACATCAAAGTATACTAATATTTAATAGCAAAAATGGGGGAAAAACAACCTAGCAGACCAAGGGCCCCTTGCCCATTTTCCTTGAGATATTGCGGCTTTAAGATCATCGTATGTGCTCACATCTACGATATTACTGTCAGAAAAAAACTATGCATGTCAATTTGACTGCTTACGAGTGAAGCCAAGAACAAACGTGCAATCGAATAAGTATAACATGTAAAGTAAAAAATGCGGCTTAATAAACTAAGGGAAAAGCAAGAAGCGATTGAGTTTGATTGCATTAACCTATTATTAGTCTGTAATTATGATTACATTAAAACCATTTGTTGGAAGTTTAGAACATTTTAATAAAACCTTAAAATCGGAAATTTTCATTCCAATTGGCAGTCTATGTAGTTTTGTTACCACAAAGCATTAGAGATAGTTCTTAATGAAATCCTAGTCTGTTTGGTCAGTCTAATAATACAAGGTGCAAATATCTATTTAGACTAAAGATCTGACCTTAGAGTAGAACCGGTACCCAGACTGACACCACATATTTGTTATTGAAGTCAATATCAATGCACAGAATTTCATCCAAGGAAATTATGCAAGCAAAGTACCAAATTTTTTTACAGAACCAAGATTAAGCATTTATGCTACCATTAAAATTCTTATATTCAGGAAAGTAAGAGATGGTTAATGAATATAAAATCAATAAATAAAAGTGGCTATTTTGAAGAATTCAAAGATGTTAGACAAGTTATGTAAACTAGTCACAAAGCATTGAAGGAATGAACCTGTCTCGAAATGCGATTGCCCTTTCCAAAAGAGATGACTGTATCTCATCCAACTTGTCTTTAACGTAAGCCTCCAAATTTGAAGGCTCCATAGAGATTCCAAACACTTTCCCTTGCTTCCCAGGGATATCTCTCCTGGATATTACCACACTTCCACTAGCCACATCCCGAGGACCAATTTCAATTCTAAGAGGAACTCCCTGAAATATGAAGGATTCAAATGATATAAATAAAACCAGATACTAAAAACAGGATAAGACTTTAGTATGAGCTGAAACAATGCACATTATTTGGTCCCAGAATTTCCATTGAAGTTTAACATTATACCTTCATTTCCCAGAAATTGAATTTCCATCCAGGGGTTCTTTGATCCGAGTCATCAAGTTTAACTTTAATCCCAGATTTTTCAAGTACATCCTTAACAGTTGATGCTGCATTTAGAACTGCAGCTTTTTCATCATCCTTCTTCCAAATGGGTACAATTACCACCTAAACCAGTAACACAACATGATTTTGAAGGAACATGAAAATTATAATTTATTTAAATTACAATAGGAAAGTACAGGCATGGAACATTATCCTGTATCTAAATGTAGAAGTTTGGACTTAGGAGTAGAAGAGATTTTTATTTTTTTTCACTCATTTTGAGTAAACATTCCCTTTATTTGAGAATGTTTTAGAATGGACGACTATCATGTAACCTTTTAAGCTCCCTAACTATTTCTATAAACATTTTCTAATTCTTTCAATAAAGAAATTAAAAGTTTTTCCCCACTCCCCCTCCAAACTATTCCATCCAAGCACACTCTTTTCAGTAAGCAGTACAAGGAAATTAGCAATGAGATACTAACATATGAATCAAATCATATGTATTATGTATAAATAAATCAGTACTAAATGCACAACACTTCAACAAACTGCTCGAAAAGGGGCAGCTCAGCAAATCACTATGTATGATGAAGGCGGGTTTTGTATCAAGTGTTGCAGGATGTTCTGTAGCAAAAGTAGGAAACTACATATTCACCATCTTTACCTCACCAAGGTACCAAGTTTTCCAACTTCAAACAGTTAAATTTAACCAATGGTGTCTACACCACAAGGTTTAGACACCAATCACATCCAAATGTACCTGTATCGGTGCAATCTTTGGGGGAAGCATTAGGCCTGCATCATCTCCATGTGTCATGATGATGCCTCCAACGAAACGGGTACTAATCGCCCATGATGTCTGCCAAACATGTTCCCTAATTCCATTTTCATCTGTGAACTGCACAATTACACATTTTGAATAACAGCATCCACAATGAAAAGATTATACAATATCTCAAAAAGAAAATGAATAAAAAATAACAGGGTTGGAAGAAAATCTCATAAAAGAATAAAATAAATAATTTTATTACTTGCTGGGTAAAAGCAACTGGTATTTAGAAATATATCACTATATTATGTCAGAATAGGGATTTATCATAAGTAGGGATTTTGTTAGAAACTTGGTCGTATAGAATTTTATTTTTTTTCAGTAGTTTTAATTTGCTCAAGTTAGGGTTTTGTACAGCCACTCTTTTCACCCTCTTCATCCCACCTCTCCTCCCTTATATATAACAGATTTCTGAATACTACATTAGAAACATAATTTTCAGACGAAGACCATTTAATCACACAGCTCCAACTGGAATAAATAAATCAATTTTTGCAACTGACATTGATAATTACAAGTAAGAAGGGGCGGGTGAATTCTATAACTTGCAGGAAAATCTAATTAAATATAGCAACAAAAATCAAGTGCAGAGCCGTGCCTGCTTCTAATTTTATGGGCTCAAATAAATAACTCAAAAAAGATATATGTCAAAGACAATTTTTTTTAGCTGGAGATACAAGCCCAAAAATAACCCCATATCAGAAAAGAAATCCAAATGAAGGAAATAGTATGTATTCTGCAATAATTAAAGCAGTTCATAAGACCTGTGTTCCAAAGGCACGTGCAAAATTTTGCCCGAGGTTATGACTGGTTCCTGCTTGTAATGCTTTCTTGTCACCCATCATAGCCTCAATTGTATAGGTCTTACAAGCACCAGCAAATGTTTCCACTTTAGATTTTCGACCAGTAATAACAGGTATTGCAGCTTGCTCATACGCAAATCTGGTATAGATGTCAATCATCTGTATCACCTGCAGTTGAACAAAATATTGTCACTAAGAGTGTGGAATAATAAATTTATAGCAGTAAAGATTTATCAACTTGACATAGAAAAGACATGCACCTCATTCTCTGCCTCCTCTGGTGTTGCATGAGCAGTATGTCCTTCTTGCCAAAGAAATTCAAGAGTTCTCACAAATGGTTTAGTGCGCATCTCCCATCTTGTCACGTTTGCCCACTGAAAGCAAGTTGGCAAAATCATACCATCATTCAACAAAGCACGTTCTTGCTCATAAATATACTCACAAAAGCATTACCTGATTAATCAAGAGAGGAAGATCACGGTAGCTATGGATCCATTGAGTAAACATATGATTCACAATAGTTTCACTAGTAGGACGGACCTGCCACAGCCTCAACAAGTGCAAAAATCAAAGACAAAACCTTAGGTCACAGCTTGTCAATCAATATTACAGATGATTAATCACTCACTTTAATTCATCTCAAATATTACAACAAACATTAAAAAAAGACACACACACACACACATCAAAGCAACTGTAATTAACAACTGAAAAGCATACGTACCACGAGCTTCTCTTCAAGTTCCTTTCCACCCCCAATTGTCACCAGAGCTAATTCTGGACTAAAACCCTCAACATGACTTGCTTCTTTCTCAATAAATGAGTAGGGGATAAACTGCAGCAAAGATTTAAAAAAAGAAAGAAAGAAGCATCAAACAAATGATAGAATACAATATTAGGCAACTATATTGTTAAAGAAGCATTTGGAAAAGCTTAGTTGGACTGATGAAAGTGGCATAGACATGATTGGGTACATAACTTAATATAGGCCCTGTTTAGAAATTTATCATTAAGTACTCATAGGAGAAGAAAATACGATCTTCCAAACAACTTATGCACCTCATCTACCTTCTCCAAAAACTGAGGTAAGTTTATTTTAACTTATAGAAAAAAAAAGGTTTGATACAATTTGCTTTTTATGTTGTTTTCTTAGAGTACACACCAAGAAATGTACACTGACAGAGTCTAATTGTCTAAGTTCTTATGAAATATGAGCTTCTTGATACGTATGAATAAATAATCTATGAAGAGCTTTCAAGAAATTCATAATTCACTTCCATAGGTACATATAAGCTCTTCCAAACACGACCTTTTCCATTAGCTCCATTAAACTCGTATCAACGAGTTTCATGTAGTTAAAGCTCCTATATGTGGTAAGTTACTAAATAAGACGCTAGTAATCTGCTTATCCAAACACAGGCTAATAAATGTAATTAATCAATTAATTAACTATGGTAGTTATCTTTTACCTGGGGAAAATACATGTTACTATGCCCAGTCTCCTTGAACTTCACATTCAAGTACTCCTGCACAACACCAAAAAAATGACGTTAAATTAACTGAAATTATGAAAATAAAAGGAACACGTGGCGATAAAGTGAGAAGGAACCTGAATGGCTTCCCAAATGGCGTAACCGTAGGGACGAATGACCATGGTGCCACGAACCGGACCGTAATCGGCCAACTCAGCATTGGCGATAACGTCGAGGTACCACGCGTTGAAGTCCTGTGACCGTGGCGTGATGACTCGCTCGGAGACTCGGTTCTTCGCGTTGTTGAGTCGGTCCTGGGTCTCCGCCGCTGCGCTCTGGGCGGAGAACGAGACGACGAGTGGGCGTTGCCGGAGGTGGTTGCGCCGTCGCAGAATCGAGGAGGAACGGCGCGCGATGGCGGCGGAAGAGGGCGGGGAGAAGAGGTGGGTGAAAGAGGTTAGCCTGAGAGACAACATCTGTGGCTTTGGCGCACCACTGAGTGCAGAGACTCCAGATCAGGTTATTGTAAAATTTACAACCTTATTTTAAAAATTATGTTATATATATATATATATATATATATATATATATATATATATATATATATATATATATATATATATATATAAATGAAAAGAAAAAGGAAATATAAAGTAAAAACAACAATTTATAAATACAATTATGTGATTATTTTCATATTTGTTTTTTATACAGACAATATTATTAAAATAAATAATTTAAACTACTAAATAAGCTTTAAATTAAATATATTATTGTTGAAATTACATGTGCCACTAATTAAGACACATTTTTTCTATATTGTGATCCTTTATTATCATTATTTTAAAAATTAGATCAAATTTAAAAATTTAATTATAAATAAATTTATTATTTTTAAATAATTAGATTTCAGTTAAAAAGGGATTAAATGAAAAAATCGAGTAAAGTTAGAAACATAGATTATTTTTAGGATTAAACTGATTTTAATAAAAAATTGTGATGATTTTATTTTTAATATAATTTTTATAAAAATATAATATATTTTAATTTATTTTTATCTCATATTAATTATATTAACTTTAAATCATAATTATTTAATTTTTTATTTTATATTATTCATTCTATACTATTTAATATATTTGTATTTCATTATAATTTATAATAAATATAACAATAATTTTTATTATTTTTTAATAAAATATTATTATTAATAAAGTTATTATATATTTATTATATTATAAAATTATTATTTTATTATATTTAGATAAATTTTAATTAAATCTTTAAATATTATATTTATGTCTTCGATTCCAATTCAGTATTAAAAAATTATATATTACTAACTTAAAAATATGAAATAAATTACAAATGTTTTTAAAATATTTTTTATTTTTTAACAATACAATAGTGGTTTGGAAAGTGAATAATATTTTTATAATATATCTTTATCATTATTATTTTTTACGTATAATTATATTTACTCACAAATTTTAAAATATTTTAATCATAATTTCATTTAATAATAAAAGAATAACAATTTCTTTTGTATCATATCTTTCCTTTAAACTGTCAAAAGAATAAACCGGTCCTTAAGTCTACTTTCGTCATGTTTAATATTATACAAATTCGATTTTATAAGATTCAACATGTCTAATATAATAATATTACAAATTAAAATAATAAGTCAATGATAATTTTTAAATAATATAAATTAACTATTAGATAACTTTCTTAAAATTTAATATCAAGTTAACCTTATATTTTTCACAATTCTTATTGACCTGTCATAAAACAATAACACATAAATATCTGCCAAAAAATAATTCATTAAGTGATGCACTTTATAAAAAAAAAAAAAAAAAAAAAAAAAAAAGCATAACATTGTGGTGTAAATTACAATAACTAGCGTATAACCGTATGTTATATTCTGTGACAGAAATTGTGTAACTAATTCCTTATTTTTCACTATATCTAAACACGTTAGGCCACATCAAAATAAAATTTCATTTGCGTAACGCACTTTCTAAATCTCCACCTATAATAATCACATTATCAAACAAAATTAAGCATGCAAATTGTTTTCAAACATAGTTTATATATATATTCTCTCTTAATAGATTAAGTGTTTTTTAGAATAAAATCAGATTAAAATTTTAAACAGAATAATATCTTAATATAATAATAAAATGACATTGTCGTAACAAATATAACATCAAAACAATCGATAAAACATAATTAATTTGAAAAAGATAAAATAAAAAATAGGCCAGCACACTAAACGCTGTCGCTTTTCAGTAAAACGCAATTCCGTGAGTTTAAGTCATGGTTTAGTGAGTAATGTAATGTCAAGAGGAAAAACACATTATTTTTTTCTCAATAATGGGCCTTGTTGGCGAGAATAGTGGGCCATAAATCTGTAAAGCCCAAAAAGTTATAAACTTGTTGGGCCGAACGCCCACTAGGAGGCCATGTTACCCAGAGTAAAATAACCAAATTAATTTAAAAATAAAAACAAATTAAAATTACTACTTCCGCTCCTTTTTTAAATGTCATCCAAGGATTTTTTTATTTATTTTTCATAAATATTATAAACTTCTCATGTTTCTCATTCAATACTATCATCAAATAAATAATCTCACAATCTTTGAACATATAAAATCTAATCATTAATTAAAGATCAATTCATAATATATTGATCTTAAAAATTTTAATTTTTAAAAATAATTTTGGATTTTTTTAAACATTGCTATCATGACAATGATTTATATACCATTGAAGTTAAATTCTAAATGTAAAATAATAATATTTTTATTATTTTAAAATATATAACGTTTAACATTAGGTTATATAGAATAAATTAAGTATTAACTTTTATTATTTTTAATAAATTTATTAATTTTTTTTCATTATTTATCATAGAACTATAATATTACATATAATTTGTTGCTTTTTTTATAATAAATATAATTTAATAGACATATTTTATAAAAAGTAATATTATATACATTTTTATTTTTATTTTATTTATCACAATCAATAATTTAAGAAACATACATATATATACCCACAAACAGGGGATGGCAAAGCGAGTCGACCGTCCGTTTTGGCTCGCCCAGTCTTTGGGCCGTCAAAGCGGGACGAGAGCGAGCTGGCCGATATAGTCATGACGGTCGTAGACCTTGGTGCACCCCGCGAGGGATGGGTTGGCGGGTTGGTGGGATGGCCAGCCATAATTTAGAAAAAATAATTTATTTTTTAAAATAATTTTTTAAAATAAATTTAATAATAAGATTATTATTTGTTTGTCAATAATTCAATATATATTATTTTAATTTAATAATATAAATCAATACATTATTTTAAGAAATTATAATTTAGAACAATAATAAAATTTACATAATAATAAATAATAACAAATATATATATAAAACTTATAAAATTTATATTTTTTATATTGAAAAATTCAAATATCTATATCTTTTTTATTTGATAAAACTTCACATTATTCTTGGTTGAGTAATTCTTACACTTTTAATTTAAGTTATAAGGATAAAAATAATCGGGATGAACAAAGAGAACAAGAGAGAAGGTTGTGTTTCAGTAAGGAAAATATTTTATGTGAGAGTCAAACTTTTTTAATTCTCTTCTTAAAATTTATAACTTTATATATTATCTTTATAATTAATTTTATTACAATAAAAATTTATTTTTATTAATTAGGTGGGCCATCGGCTGGCCGTCCTGTCCTGCGGGTTGACCCGACGGGTTGGCGAGTTTGGCGGAACGGCCAAAGCGGACTAGTAAGCTGAAAACACCAACCCACCTCACCATACCCACCTCACCATATTATAGTCGATCGATCCGTTTTACCATCCCTTCCCACAAACATGTATTTGAATAATTTTAAAAAATAATATTTTGTACTAAAAGTGACAGCGTGATTCCAACAACATGGTAGCATTAACATTGTCATTTACTTTTATGTTTTTTCTTTTCTTTTCAAGATTCCATTAATCAGCATCACCCATGCTTTTATTATGTTATACTATTCATTGTTTTGTTGGTTTGGTAACTTTTTTATTAGAAACAAAAGACTATTCTTTGGGACATAATTAAAACCTAAACAAATTTGTAAATTAATATCAACATTTATCATTCAGGATGTCATTTGTGAATCAATTATCATCAATATCAAACAAAATTATTTTGAATATATTATATATATATATATATAAAATGAGAAAAAAATTATTATTTAAATCTTAAATATACAAGTGGGTTGAATATTCCGAATAATAAAAAAAAAAACATCCCTATTAATCATCAAACATGAAGATGACAATTTCCAATAAAACAAAAAAATTGTAAGTTAAAAAATAGAACCAACACTTAAATCCGACAAAGCTTAATTATATTTCATGTTTATAAGGTTTTGACTTTACCATTGAAGTTCCAAGCTAGTCCTCCCTTTTCAGTGACAGAGGTTTCTTCCTCCACTTTTTGGTGACATGTTCCTCCTTATCATTTCACCCATCAAATCATCTTTCTTTCTTCATTATTCTTTTCAATTTATATTTTTGTTTATCATCACTTTACTTAACTAACCTGTGATTACCTCAATCAAAAGGAATCTTAATATTCTCCCCTGCACTTAACCACTGTTATTAATGTCATATTTATGTTCCCTGGGCACTCCTTAATTTTACAGCTTTTATTATTGTATGATACTATTTGTTTCCCCTTCCAATTTTAGGTTTATTCTTATTAATTGGTTACCCTTTTCACATTATTGTTCATGCCCACTATTTCTTCCCTGTGCTTTTGCATTTATAGTCATGTTGCCTTAACATGCAATACCAAAATTTATTTTCCACTTAACCTGTCCCTATCAGAATAATTAATTATTATATAAGCTACGGAAATACATCCACATAAGTATTTATATTTTTTTTATTTTAATTTTAGTATAATTTAATGTATATATTAATTTTAAAATTTAAATATTTTATCTTAAAAATATGATTTTTTTGAAAATAAATAAAAGTAATACAGTTTTACATAATAGAAAAAAAATGTAATTAAAAGAGTAATGAAAAAATAACATTTTATTATTATTACTTTATTCGCAAGGGATTGTGAAAATAACTATTCCTAGCAAAATTAAAATGGAATTATAATAGAATATTTCTTATTAATTTTATGTTCCAAATTTATTATTTATAATGAATTTATGATAAATTTGCGACTATTCAGTAATGACAGTTTATAACACAATTTATTAAGAAATTATTTGATGAAGATAACTGTCACCAAAAATATATTTTTTTCATTATTTTATTATTGATAAAAAGAGATTAGTGAAAAAAATCTCTAATTTTTTAGTTTAATGATAAAATAACTAAAAAATTATTAATTAAAGGCTAATATTTTGTTACGAATTAGCTACAATTTTATTCTATCCTTTTTTAGCGTAATTAGTTACGAATTAATAAAAAAAATTGTTATAAATATTTTGGCTAATTGATAAATTTCTTATAATAATATTGGAGCGATAAACATATGATTAAAAGAAGATGAGAAAAGAAAATATAACATAAATATAAATAATATTTTTTATTTAAAAAAGTAAAAAAAAACTCATTTATATATAATTATAAATAAATTATGTTCCACAAATATTATTTACATAAACTGCCATTTTTTGGAAAATATTTTCTTTTTACAATTAAAGCAGATAAATATTTTTTAATTTGTGAAATAACATTTTTAAAATCCATATATTTTTAATTCGAAAAATATAAATATGTGTACTCACGTGCACTATACAAATAGGAATTAACTACTCATCTAATTGCGTGCACTGTAGAAATACGAATTAATTACTCATCTAATTAACCTACAAAAGACTACTCCTTTAATCACGATGTGAGACCTTCTTCAAAATGCACATCTCATAAAATTTAATAGAGAGTAATTACTATGAGTTAATAATTATCTTCAATAGAGATAACACATAAAGGAATAAAAATAAAGACCTAAAAATCAGTTAGGTAATCCATACCTAACATATTATTTATTCTTTCAAACTTAGAATAAATGCCACAATTCTATAAGTTTTTAGTCTTGGGTAGAAATATTTCATGGATTTGATTAAGAACAAAATATAATTAATGCAAAGTAAAAATATATATAATATTAATGAGGTTAATTGTTTAATACAAGAATTTCAGCTTGAAAATAGTTAAACTCTAGTCACTCAACAATGAAAAGTGATAAGAAATAATTTCAAGATTTGATATTTTTGTTTGTAATTTTTATTTTACAAAAAACATTTAAACATTTTCAAGATTACCTAAACATGAAATAATCAATTATCACCCCGTAATAATCATTAACTATCATTTTATAAGCTTTTATTAAGCTCTCTAATAATTTTTTTGTACTACAACAATTTTTTATATCAAATATCCTGGTATTTTAATTTTAATTGTTTTAAATAACTTAACAACCAAAGTAAATATATATATAAAGAAAATATTTTTTAAAATAGATTTTCTCTTGATAGACCTAATATATATATATATATAAAAATTAATAAAAATATATAAAATATTATCAACTTCAAGCATATTTTTATTGAGGTTTAACACCTACATAATTTATTTTCATGTAAATATATTATTATATACAAAATACACAAGGTAAGTTAGTGATTCAAAATAAACATATTTTAAATTTTAATTCATTATAAAACAACATATATGTATATTTTTAAATATATTAACGGTTAGGATTTTTCATTGAGTATTTATTAGGGAGAGACAACATTAATAAGACAGAAAATATAGGAATGTTTGTTTTATTAGAAGCATTACTTATTGAAGGATCTTGCAATACTTCAACATACAAGAATATAAGACAGTTTCTACTCTAACTTCTATCAAGTTATCCTCAAGTATCAGTCCTAACAATAAAGTAGGGAGGATGCAAAAGTCTTGAGCACTGTATGCATCCACGGTGGGAAGTCTTATGAATATTATGATCGATACAAGACCAGACATTACACAAGTAATGATAATGGTTAGTAGATTAATGACAAATTATGGTGAAGAGCATGAGTATTACCAAGAGAATTCTTATCAAAAAAAACCTTATATGTTGCACTATGTTTCGGATGATCAAAATTAGTTGTCAGATGTTATATTTTGTTCAGGTTTTGCAGATAATCTTGATGAGTTTACCTTTGTTGGAGAGACAATAATTAGTTATCTAAGTTATAGGATATTGTAGTTTTGTTTATCATAAAAGCTAAGTACATGACAGTCACTCAATCATATAAGGAAACTATTTGGATTAAGAGGATAATGAAGGAACTCATACATTAACCATCAATAGATTATTGTGTATTGTAACAATCAGAGTGTCTTGCACATTACAAGAAATCTGTCTTATATTTCAGGACAAAGTAAGAAGAACTTAGATATATTGTAATGAAATAACAATATAACAGACAATAATAATGTATTGTAAAAATTTGATTAATTTAATCAAAATCTTCAAGTGAAAGATTGTGAAAATATGAGAAAAGAATTCCCACATCAGGAAAATTATATATTGATGCTTATTTTTTTTTTGTTATAAAAGGAGCACACTATTTGTCTTGTAAATTACCTCAAATATCTTCTTTCTTCTTTTTACTAGTACATTGCATAGTAGTTAAATTCTCTTATTTCTTAGAGAGAATATTATTATTGTTTTCTCCTAAGATTTAAAAATGGTATTGTAATGTCTTCTGACAATAAAATTCTATTATTGACTATTGTTGGTTTTGTTTCACTTTTCTTATTTTTTATTTTAGTTGTGAGTTTTTATGTAGTTACTCTTATTCCTAACATTAACACTACACAATTATTCAAGAGTTTCTACATCACCTCACACTCATACATATCAACTATCACATCACACAATCATAAATACATCACACCCATATAGAGTCATTGTCACATCATACATACTCTAAATAATTTTTAAAATATTAGATATTGAATTAGACATCAAATATTTGCACCTATCATCTCACAGCACTCCAAGCACTTAACACATAGGTATCTAGTTCGATATATACACTGACGTGCGACCAAGATAAATTTCTAAATGATTTATCAAGATAATTCTTTTTTACACCACAAACTAAGTCATTAGAAACCTCCTTTAATTCTCACCACATGATGATTTTATTTATATTATTTTAGTAATCAATATAGTCAAGATATTTCCTCCAGACCCAAATCAATATGTATACACACTACACCAAACATATGATAATATCCCTTGGTATTTCTCACATTATAACAATATATTTTTTTATGCATGTAAAAACACTCAACATACATCATTTAATGTTCATAACATGTATTCTAACATCTCATACAATTTCTCACATTTATATCAAAAATATATTTTTTCTGATTTGGCCTCAGTTAATTCTTTTAATCATAACTTTCTTTGTAGATATCGTTTTTTAATAAATTTTGTTTTATTGGATTTCTCATTTTCGATATTTCAATTTGAATATATGAAATTTTTATTTGGAGTTCAAAGCTATTTTTTATAAATTTTTGAAAATAACTCGAGTAAATTTCAAGTCCATTAAATAAAATTTGAATGATTAAGCAGATTATGTCAACACTTATAATATTCATTTAGGTCAAAATTTTGCTAAGTAAATTAGCATTATGCCGAACAAAACTAGAATAAATATGTTTTGTGAATTTAAAAACATTGAGTTATTAAAATATTCTCAACATTGTCTTAAATCCACTAAAGAAAAATAAATACACTGGGCGAAATCATGATAGTACCAAACTACATCATTTGTCCAATACCCTGTTTTCAAAGTTCTAACTCAAATTGAATCCAAACACTATCCTCCAAAATATAAATCAATTCCCAAATTCAATCCAAGTATAATATATCATACAAAAAAACTATAATTTTCAATCTCATATAAATTAATTATACATTCATATTTAATATTCAAATTCAATCATTACAAATCAACACGCATATACAACCACACAACCCAATTTCCTATAATTCAAACAATGTGATCAAGTTATTTTCATAATTCAAATATTCTAGTGTATAGGATTATGAAAATTAAAAGATGACTAACTTCTCTTACCTCAATTTTGCAATCTCTAATTCCAAAAACTCCAAAAGTTCCTAAACTTACAGGAAGTTAGATCCTGCTAGCAGAAAACTCTAGTTAACAAATCAAACTTACTACAATATTCTTAAGCTAGTCAAGATTCATCTTTATCCAACAAACTCACATGTATACACCCAACCCAAGGCCCCACATGGAAGTTCTTCAAATTTACAAATAAATACTCTTAAAATGGGTAAAAAAATAAATTACTTTATTGAAAATTCTGATCAATTAAAAATGCTCTCCTTTATTTCGGGAGTATTAAGGCGTGTTTGGATATAAAAAAAGATGAAAAAGAAAGTGAAAAAGTTAGAGAGAAGATAAAAAAAATAGAGTTTTAAAGAGATAATGATATTATAAGAATGAAGTTTAAATCTTTAAGATTTTCTATTTATAATTCTTTTCAACTTAATTGATAAAATTTTAAACATTACTTCCACTAAACCATTTATATTTTTAATCCACTTAAACTAGATCTTCACACAAAATATTTTTATCACACTAACTCATAATTTTATGTAAGTTATTAAACTCAGTGTATCGATTTACAATAATCATAAATCCACATGACAAAATAAAAGAAAATTTTTTATATTAGTTAAATAATAATTTGATACAATAAATTTAATTATTATTTAATTCTTAATATAACATATATATAAAATATCATAAATATTTCACTAAACATATTTATCATATCATCGTCTTTGTTACATTATCTTCCCTCTCACACATTTTTGGTTCAAATAAGTTAAAATGGCAAAAATAAAATAACAAATAAACATTCAACTATGATATTTATTTACATAGAAAGTTTCTAGAACCTATAAATAAACAAAAACACTAATCTTAAACTATGATGAAGAACATCCAACAATCAAAGTATTACAAAGCTAGAAACTTATCTCCAGGAAAGAAAGAAGTGGTTGTAAAGACATTGTACGAGATGAATAGAAAGTTGGGGAAGCCTGTGTGGGAAAAAGAGAAAAGAAAGAAATTAATAAAAAGAAGAAGGTTTATCACAAATAAGATAATGGTGAACAATGAGAACAAAATAATGTGAGAGGATGATAAGACGAAGAAGATTGAGTGATAAAGTTTTTGTTGTTGTAAGAAAGACAAAAAAACACAAGAACAACAAAAATAACATAACTTATTTATTTTTTCAACATAAATAAAATTGTTAATTCGATTTTAAACTAAAATAAAAATGATTTTGAATTTGTAATTATGACACTTTAAAATTAAAGAAATATAAAAAATTAATTACAAAACTCACTAGTCTAATAAAGATATTTTATGACGGTTATTTTAGTTTTTTATATTAATTTTACAACTAATATAGATTCAGATTACATAAAAAATATAATTTTTAATGTTGGTTGTTAAATAACCAATATAATAAGTACTTGTCGATTCTTAATATAACCATCACATAAAATTTAGTGTTAATTTTTTTTATATAGTTATATTTCTTATAAATACTTTATCAAACAGTTTTAATGCAATAAAAAATTTTGAAAATTAAACACAAAAATTATTTACATAAAAAAATTAAACATAAAATGTAGATAATTTCATTAAGGTTGGATAAAAATCATTTACTGAAAGAAAAAATTCATAATAACAATTGTAATGTAACATATATAGAACACTCCATTAAACCAAATAAAAAAATACAAATTAATACAAAAAATGAGACAATGTTTCCATATATTATCTTTATTGTAAATGATGAAGAAACAAGGTTGTATGAAATTGTGTGTAAGAAAGACAAAAGTAGATGAATATGATGAGAAGACAATAAACAAAAGAAAGAAGAAGTTGAGTGATGTCTTATATGGAAGGAAAAAATAAGAAATGAAAAGGATAAAAGGAATATAAAAAATATAAATCTAGATATTTTTTATAATAATTCAGTTATGAAGCATCATAATAAGTATGTTTTATGTCGGTTCAATATTGAAATGTTATAAAAAGTGACTCATATTTAAAATTGACAAAATTACTTTTTATATCGGTTCAAAATTAAACTGACATAACTTATATTTAAAAGTAACAAAGTCACTTATTATGTTCGTTCAAAATTAAATCATTATAAAATAATTTTTATATATATTTAAATTTAAATTGTCATTTAAAAAAGTAAATTTTAATTATAAAATTGTCAAGATCCAATGACAAGTAAATAAAAATCGTTATCAAAAATAGTAATAAAATTACTTATTGTGATAAATATATTATAATTATTATAAAAAGTTATTATAATATGTTATTTTTTTCTTAAGTAACTTATTTATAACTGGTAAAAAATGATTGTGTTATTAATTTTTTAGATTTTAGTAAATGGAATGAAATCTTTCGATAATTTATTATTCTTTATATATTATAATTGTTATAATATGTTATTTTTGTTTTAAGTAAATTATTTAAAATTGGTAAAAAATTATTATGTTATTAATTTTTTAAATTTTAGTAAATAGAATGAAATCCGTATTCTTCTTTGAATATAAAACTTGTGTTTGATGCAGTTGTGTTATTTTCTAATATAGATTTGAAAGATAGTGTTATTTTTTTTTAATATTACATAATATAATATATGAAATGTGATTTAATTTTCAAGAATTATAATAAAATAATCTAGTTAAAACTATTTAAATAGAACTAGACTTAAATTTAGGTAATAAAATGAAAAGAATATAAGAATTTTGGTATTATTTTTTCATTATATATCTTTAGTTTTTATTTACTAAAAATTATTGTCTGTAGGTTCAAATATTTTAAAAATAGGTTTTACGTCAAGTCAGCGCTCACTTTAGTTACAGCTTTATTATATCTAATAAAAAAGAGATATTAATGAATTGAATATTTTACTAGTACGTAGATTAGTTGTAAGATATAATATTAAATTAAGCATTTACATTTGTAATATTAATATTTGAATAAAATTATTATATATATTTATTAAATTAGGAAAAAGAATATTCAAATTATTTCTAGTGTCTCCAAATTTCAAGCTGCTAGGAAAATCCTTCTTAACAGCTACATATAAAAAAAATGCATGTTTCAAAAAAAAAAAGTGTGTCTAAATTTGTAAAACGTTGTGGTGATTCACGTAGCGAAATCAATGGAAAGAAAATTGAAGTTTGCACTATTACAGAATCAGATAACACATGCTGGTGATATTCTTCTGTCTTATCTTGTACAGAGTAATACCTTTGTTTTGATTCTCCACAGTTTTTGTCTTTCAATTTCGCCCCTCTTTTTTCCTGTGATTAAGCACTCATACAACAACAATTCTTATCTTTATCATTTTGGCATGTGTTTGGATTAGTTTTAAGGTGAGAAATACTAATTAATTGTTTTGCTTACACATTATTATAATACAGACAAATTGTGTGAATATAAGGCGAGGAATTGAATTGAGGAAGCCAAAGACGACAAAAGGTAGAACCAACATTACTCGTGAAGAACACTAACACCAAGTAGCTGAGGCATTGTTCAGTTTCACCACCAATTGCAATAAACCATTTCTATAAATAGCAACTCGCCTTTTGCATTTAACCAAATACAAAAGTCAGTATAGGTATCTCTAAACCACCAATCAGTTCAATTTTCTTTCACAATATCAACTAAATAAAAAAAATGTTTAATCTAATTTTATTTACGTCAAGACTAACAAAATAATTTTGACTTCATTGAAAACTTTAAAATATTTAACTAAAAATAAAAATATATTTTTCAAATTTAAATTATATTAATAAAATTAATTTTATTTAATAATTTAATATAGAAATTATAAGAGAATATTTCAATATCAATAATTAAAAACTTACTTTTATTATCATTAATTTTTTAGTAATTTATATAAAATAATAATTAATTTTCACCATTATATCTTAAAATAAGTGATGATTAAAATTTATTATAATATTTATTTTTAAAATAAGTGAATCCCTTCTCAAATTAACTTATAATATATTTATATTTTTTAAATAAAATAATATCATTATTATTTTTATTTCAAAAAATAATTATTTTTCTATAAAATAACTTAACAAGCTAACTTAACCTAAACTCATGTAAATTATGACCTAAACAGGTCGAATCAAAATAAGTTTAATTTAATTTAAATCACAAATTTATTGGTTTAGTCTAACCTATTTTTCTAACCTTCGAGATCAACCATTAGACTAAACTTTGTTTAAATTCTTAATATATGTATATATTTAGTTTTTAGTTATAAATTTCATATTATTTGATTAAGGATAATTTATAAACATTATCTGAGATGTCTTCTAAAGACTATATTGGAATGAAAAGAGTTTTAAAATAAAAAATATCTTAGACGTGATAATATACCTTAATAATAAACATAAAATCATGATACATATGTTTTTAAACAAATCATTATCGTCGAAACTAGATTTTTAATTAATTTATACTTTTTAGTCTTACGTTAAGAATCGATATTATAAAAAATTTATAAATATTTTATTTCCTAAATACATAAAGATATATTTTATAAATAAAATGGTGATTGAATTAGAATTTCAAATAAAAAAATAACCTGTTATTATAGATAAAACAATATATAAAATTTTTGTTCCTAGATATAACAATGTCTTTTTATAACATACTGGACAACCCACAAGTGTTTTTGTAAAGTGATATATCATTTTTTAGTACAAAATTTTAAGGACAGAAGAAAGACCTCCTAGCTAGTATAAGTTGGGAAAAACTGTACCAAATTCAAATACATGTTTCATCATTTTTATTGTGTATTAATATCATATTAGAATGCATGTTCTGATAAATTTAGTGTAAAAGGACTTACGATACTGCTGCACCTTCTTTCAATATAATATAACAAATATTTCCTAGTGTATTTAGAATGCATGTTCTCATAACTTTATTGTAAAAAGATTTATATATTATTATATTGAAAAGTTGAATAAAATAATAGTATTCTATCATCTACAAAACTTTATCTTATTACATTTAACCATTCCTCCATACTAATAGTATATTTGGGGTGGCATAAATAAGCAATGCAAGTGCAGTATTTTTTTGAGTTGAATAAATGAACCAAAACTACGACATGCCTGATTTACATTTTCCGGTATCCATCATAGTCTGGAAGCCTTTTTTCCGGTAGAAACACGATGTTGAATACGTAGTCTAAAATGTTTGGCGTTACGAGTCGATTTAGGTTTTTTCTTTTTCCAACTTGGGATTCACACACCTGTTGTGGCGTGAACTCAAAAACAAAGAACAGAAGAAGAAAACTTGGTGCAATGCAACATTATTGATATTGATAGTATTTTAGAAAAAAGGTTACAAATTTAGAAGAAAAATGGATAATAGAGGAAGTTGAAAGTGGAACTAAACCCCCAAAAGTGGAGCCTATGAGTGGAGCCGTGGTTTGTCGGTAATGCGAGGGCAAAGCAATCCATTGTATCACACACACACAAGTCAGCTATCTACCAAACAGCAACCAACTCCTTTCACACACCCAAGTGCAAAGTGCAAAGTGCAAAGTGCAAAGTGAAGAAGATGATTAACAAATAAAAAGCATATCAAGTATAGTGCATAGAAGAATCAATAAATGTAAGTTTTCTTGGAATCCAATAACTTGTTTATTAGTTTTAGTTTGGTAGAACCAAGAGAAGAAGGGTAGGGACTAGAGACTTTCCTTTCAGATTTTCTTTTCACCCTTTTATCATATAATTTTCCAAATCTATTCTCTCTGCCTTTCCATTATCTCTAGATAGTGTTAAAATATGGTAACAATGTGATATTTATATATTTATATCTCATATATAATATAATCATCATAATAATAATAATAATAATATTCAGATCCAAATATAAAAAAAATAAAAATAAAGAAAAAAAGTGAGCCAAGTTAACGCCAAGCAGATGCGACCGTGAGTGTTCTTCCCATCCAACCAGCGCAAATCCCACCGTTTTCTTCTTTCACGATCAGTCCTGAGTTGACTCGGTTGTTGACAGAGGTGAGTCGCGATTTTATTGACTCGGCCATGTTTTGACTCAGTGGCTTTAGCTCGAACCCTGCCATGGTCATACGCGCCCGCCATTTTCCAAACACTTCACATCGCTCCACACGATCTCTGCCTTCACAAGATACTGAGTTGTGTAACTTCCTACTCAGTCCTTCTTCCAGTCTGAATCGGTCAGTGTTGTTGCTGTTATTGTTATCCCTATTTGTGGTAGCCTCAATTGATTCCAACATCGTGCTGTAATATGACAGTGTTTCGGCTACGCGAGCCAGAAACGGCGCTGTGTTTGCGTTCATCTCCTGCTCCACGATGGTCACCACGCGCGGCGCCAGTCCCTTCACGCGCCGGAGAAGATCATCGCGAGGGTTCTCAGTGGAAACGCTCTCGTCGGGAATCTTGCTCAGCTTGAACGGAAAGTTCACCGCGAGAACCTCGTCCGCGTCGCATCCCAGGGACTCGCGAGTCAACTCGGTGAGTTTCTTAGTTGCCACCAGTTTGAACTCGAACCCTATCCTCATCCTCTCCGCGATTCGACTCAGCATGTCTCCCACTGCACGCACTTTGTCCTCTCCGCCGGTTTCGAACACCGCCACGATCTTCAGCGTCGCGTTCTGACCACGCGCTGAAAGCGCGTTGAGGAGATGCGGATACTGCTTTCCCTGTCCAATCTCAAAATCCACCACGCAGAACCTGTTCTCCGTCTTCTCTTCAAATGCTGCTTCCAAAATTGCAAGATTGGCAGCCATGAACCCTACCTTGAAACACACGGAGTTTTCCAAAAGCAACTGAGTCGATTCTGCATGTTCCTGGCTGAAAAGCTCCGCCACAGGAGGTGGATATTCCACCGGATTCAACCTCGACTTCAACGCCGAAACCATGCAGTCGGTTAACCTATCAGTTCGGTTGGGGCCGTTCAACCGGTTCAGGATCTCCGTCGCGACGTCATGTTTTCCTTCGACAATTGCAGATGCGGCTTCCATGAGCGTTTGCTTCGAGCATCCAGAAGCAGGTGATGCGACGGAGGAAGAAGACGATGTAGAAGACGCGGTCGACGAAGTCGGCGACGTGGAAACCGGTTTCTGAACCGGACCGGGACTGATTAAATTCTGATAAGTCTCTGACCACTCGCTGGTGGTTATCACAGATGCAGCATCGGCTTCTCCTTCTTCGTCGTTGTCTTCAAGAAGCTGCTTCTCCAATTCCAGAAGCCGGTGATCGATGTTCTTCTTCTCTGGTTCAGCCACCTGAACCGGAACCGGGAGGGGAACAGATAGCCGAACCCGGTTCTGTGGCAAGCCCAAATTGGAGTTCCGGTACCCGAAATTAGGGCCCGTCATGGGTCCAGGCCCGTTGCTGGGAAGGTTAATGGGCTGGGGACGGAGCTGGTGAAGTAAAGGAACACCAAAACGCTGCGGTTGGTAAACGGAAGGGTTTTGGTTCTGCAATTCGGGAAAATTATCCATGGAACTCTGAGGAAAATTGGTTCGGGGCTTCACGGAACGAAGCAAAAGGTTAGAGAGGACGTGGTTAGGGTTGTTGTTGGTTTGGTTATATGTCTGGTTATAGGTTTGGAATTCTGTGAGGGTGCGTTTACCGATGAGGGTTGGTGTTTGGCGTTGAGCGATCTGCGAGGAAGGATCTAGAAACATTGCGGGGAGGTTCTGTTGTTGGGCACGGTAGAGAGGGTGGAGGTTGGTGGTGGCAGACGCAGCGGCGTTGGGGTTGTTCATGGTGGCCGCCGGAATGGATCTCCCGCTGAAACCACCCGCCCCGGCGAAATACCCCGACGCCCCAGCTCCGCCAGTGAACCCCGGAGAAGACATTCTACGATTCGGCGAAGAAAATAAGGAAAAGGAAAGAAAAAAACAGTTAAAAGGTTGTGTTTTTGTAGAAACGCATCGGAGAAAAAGAAAGAGAGAGAGAGAGAGAGAGTGTTTGGGTTATGTTGTGTGGTTTGGTGCTTCTTATGGGGTATAAATGATTCTCATGAATATAACGGGAATGGCAAAGGGTTTTTTTTTTTTTAATTAATATTTATAATTTATATTATTATAATATAATATAATAATGTTCCGTTTTTTTGGGTTTAAAATGCGAGTGTGGAATGTTTCGCATCAGAGTTTGTACGCATCGATATCTGGCCGTTGATGAGTTTAAGATTCCGAGATTCAGCGGGAATGGACGGTGATTAGAGCGTTTTATTTTGATGAGAATAGAAACGCACACCTGTGTTGATATAATTTAATAACGAACTTGAATTGGCACGCAACCTATAAGCGCGTGGGAAGAGAGATAAATAAAAGTGAGGATTTGGCAGGGTTGCGTTGTTGTTGTGAAACTTCTGAAAATGAATGTAAAATGAGAATTTGATAAAGCGTTAGTTGTTAAGATGGAGATTGCGTTAATCAATCACTCAGGTTTCTTTTTATATTCATGATAGTTGGTGCTCATCGATTTCTACATTTTTTCAATTAAAAAACAGGATATTCCATATTGCTTTAGATGTTCATTTTTAAATTCTTATTGTCACAAAAGTTATTAACTTTAATGGTGTAATAATTTATGATTTGTTACTATTGCAAATAAAGGAATATATCTCACTAAATCTTATCTTGATTTATCTCTTGGATTTTGATTTTTTTTCTCTAACCTATTCCCCAAAGTAATCAACTTTAAATGCTTCCATTTTTAAATATTCATAAATAAATACCCTTCTTTTTATTTCTTTACCACCAAACCCAATCATTTTTCCTTTTCAATTAATAATTTAATATGTTTCTGTTATTATATAAAAAATCTTATTCGTATTATTAATTTCTAAACTATTTATTTATTGTAACTTTTTACACAAATCAATTTTTAACTAAAAGTAAGTTTACATATGTTAAATCAACTTTTCAGCCTCCACCTAATTCGAAATATGCACTAAAGTTACACACTGTATGAATCCTATTTACTTTTTTTATGTTTTGTCATTTTCTCATCCCAAACTCAACTAAATTGCCTTTCTAATGCAAATTTAATTAAAGTATTTTTTTCATATATTTCACAGTACATCATTTGCATATGTAACCAAATAAATTATTCATGACGGTGTATTTAGTAAATAGATTAATTAAACAATTTTTTTTAACTTTATTATGTTGAATTTGTATTATACATTTCGTTATACAAAGTTATTTTGATAAATTGCAAAGTTAAAATGTCAAACAATTTAAAAAAAGTGTACAACGGTTGTAAATTATTTTTGTAATATAAATAAATTTCTTATGATCTCACTGAATATTTTAGGAAAATATGTATTAGTTTTAAATTTAAATTATAATTTCTTAAACGATAACAACAAATTACTGTAAACATAAGTAAGTATTCATTATTTCCTTTTAAGTAATATATTATTTTATCATTTTTTATTTAAATTAAGAATTAAGATTTTTTTATTTAAATTAAGTATTAAGATATTTTTTATTTAAATAAAAAATATTAAATGGCTGTTTTAATTTAAATTGATATATTATTAATATTTAATCTTTCATTATATTTATATTAATTATATATAATATACAAATATATTAATAAACGTGAAAATATACTCACATAAAAATATATTTTATATATAAAAAAATGTCATCATAAAATATATTTCTCCCATTAATTATTTTTTATTGGTTAAATATATGTTTGTAAAACTTTATGAATGATTTTATTTTTTAAATTATTATTTTTGTAATGATTTTATTTTAAGCACTTGATTACGTAAAAGATTTAAATAAACTTTATTAAAAAGTTGAAAATATCATAAATATTAATATTATAATATTCATACCGATATTGCTAATAAATAGGTAGTAAAAATATATTTTTTAACACATCACATGTATTTTATAGTGATAAAAAATAAAATTAATAATAAAATAAATTATTATATGAAAATATAAATTATTAATACGTTGAATTTTTGTTTTTGAAATTTTAACCCATGCAATGTGACCAACGTGTTTTCGGACAAAAGCAATTCTATTAAATTAGCACAAACTTCTATAAACTTTTAAAATATAAAACGTTGAGAAGTTAACGCCGTTTTCACTTTTCACATGCAACTAACAAAACAATAACTGTTTGAAAAACTTTTGCTAGAAATAATATATGTTTATGCAAATAATTGTAATCTAGTGTCGTTGCATATAAATGTATTAAAATACTTTTTAATCCACAAAGTACAATATATATTTAATTTATTCTTATTTGGATAATTTAGTCTCTATATAACATCTTATTAATTTAATCTTTATATAAACAATTATTAAGACACAAAATAAATAATGTTTTACACTTTAAAAATTAATTAAATTGTAGTTAATATATATAGTATAAAAATCTACTTGCTTTGAAAAAACATGTGAGACTCCAATTTTTTATAAATATTAAAAATTAATTATCAAAATTAAAAAAATCAATATATCTATAATTTCATATTATTTAGAAATTAATATTATTTATTAAAGTATGTTTGAAAACTAAAATATTGAAATTATAATTATAATTTAAAATAAGAACAATAAAAAACTATAATATAAAAGATAAAATAAAATAATTATATATAAAAATCAATTACATAATTCATTTTTTTATGAGAGAAAAAGAAAAACTGAATAGAAGATGAGAGAGAGAAAGAGCGAGGGCATGAGTTGAATGAAAAAGCGATTTGAACTGGGAAACAGCAGGACCAAATAGGATAAAAACCTGAAACAGTTGAGACGGTGACTCGGTGTTCACGCGCGTGTGGATTGCGTGATGGGGGTTTTAATAATGTCTCGTACTCCTTCGTGGGAATGAATGGATCTTTATTCACAAGTGATCACCTGACAGGACAGATACTCAAGCAACTCCAAACACAACACAATAAATAAATTATAAAATTAAAACGATTACAAACCAAAAAAAACCGTTCTTAATTTTATCTCACCAAATTCAAATAAATGTATCCATCTAACTAAATTCTATCTCACCAAATTAATAAGAAGGGTTACATATAACAAAGAAAATTTGGCTCAAAATTATTTATTGTTTCAAAAACAAAATCATGTTATTTTTTTACCACATTATATTAATACTGATATATTTGATTTGATAGTCAAAACTTAATAACCAAATCAAAATTATAATATATATTATTAAAATTAAAATAAGATAAGATTTTTGTATGAACCAATTAATTTTTTATAATTTAGTATATATATATATATATATATATTATTTTTAAATTAAACATAAAAACATATAAAAATAAATTAAAACTATAAATATTATAATTAATTATACATAATATTTTTACAATATATTTATTTATTAAATTATTATTATTTTATTATAATATATTTAATCAATTTATAATAAAAAATGTAAAAAATATAAAATTATAAAATATTAATTTGATTTGATTACAATTTTAAAATAAAAATTGAACCAAATTCAACTATATTTAAACTGTATGTTTGATTCAAATGTTTTTTTTTTTTAAGTTCAAAACCAAATCCTTTTTGAAATATTTACTTTGTTTAAAATGGTTGAATTGACCTAACTTATTTTGTAACCAAACAAAATATATTTCAAAAATATAAAGTTAAAATTGTAAAATAAATAATTACTCATATTGATTTTAATATATAATATTTGAATGAATTTATACAATTTGAGAATATTCAATCAATATCAACATATGAAATCATTTAAAAGTAAAGTAAATAAATATTTAAAAGTAAATATTTATTTGATAAATGTTTTAATATTTGACTTCATATAAACCATTTCTGATCAATTTTTTAATTGGTATTATTATTAATTTTATATAAGGTTACATTATAAATTTAAAGCTTAATACCAATGAATTTAATAGGAAGAATCCTCTCTGTGTATGAAAACTTGAAAAGAATCCAGGTAAAGAAACTAAAAACAAAACTTATGACACACAGTAGTATTAGATAATAACATTAATGTTGTTCTTGTCAACACCAATTCAGAAACATGTGTGGACACGTGGCCCAATCAAATCTTGCAGTCAAGGAAGTTGAGTTTAGTTGCTTGTCGCCGTAAGATACCTCAAAAATCGGTACACCGGATTCTAATTCTAGGAGCTGGTTTGGGGCAACCGTTTTTTGCCGGTGGCTTGTTGCTCTTACCGACACGAAGCGGTTGGTGGAAAGGAAGGTGAGATTGATGAATATTGTTACTGTTGGCGAATAAAGAAATGAATGGAGGAAGAAAAAATATATTGCGTATTATTTTCTCTTTCTCTCCACTTGCGTCAAACGCAAGAAGATTGGGATTCTGTTAGCGTGCTGCGACGCTAAATGCATAAAAATTGGGATATCACGTAAATAAATGTTTTGATTATTATCTAATCATTTTGTGAAAAACTAAGTAGTACCATCTTAAAAAAAAAAATGTTTGAAGTTTAATTCAAGAATAAAGATAACGATAGAATGAGAGTAATTAAAAAAATATGTAGATAAATAAAATGGTGAATTGAAAAGAAGTGTGTAAAATATAACTTTAAAAAGATTAAAAAGAAAACATTAAGAATTTTTTCTGGGTATGCAAAAGGTTAAAATTTGTTGAAGATCCATTAGGTGCATAAATATCTTAGCTGAATGGAGTGACATTGTTGTCTGTATTTTGGAGGTATTCATGTGCATAATGGGGGAGGATGCTCCTAAATTATCTTCTCCATATGAATGTATAAAAAATATTCTCTTTCTTATAATTTTTCTTTTAAATGAAGGGAATAATATATCATGATTTATATTAGATGGATGATATAAGAAAAATAATTACTATAATTCATATATTTAAAAAATAGGAAAAAATATAATATAATATAATGAGAAAAAAGAACGTGAATATATTTAAAAAGGAAAAATAATAATAATAAATAATATACAAAAATATGGACATATATAATTTAAATTTTGTACTGCATTTTGTAGTTTCTTCTTGCTTTTATCTTTGTTCTTCTCTACCACATCACCACCATCAACCATTCTCTTTCATTATTATACGGTCAAACTTTACATTGGTTCCTCTAAACATCTTTATGATAGTCAGTGCTCATTCATCAATCATATCCTATTCTCAACCTAATTTTAATATTATTTTTAATTAAAAATACATGTTATCTACATATAGAAATTATGTATAAGAATACATGTTATTTAATGTATTAAAAATGTTACCTACGTATAGAAATTTAAATACATAAATATGTTATATAGGTTAAATATTTTACTGGATTGTAAAATTATTTCTCACAACATGTGATAAAAATAAATATTTTAAAAAATAAATAATACATATTATATCAATTACTTCTGTATCCATTATCTAAAAAGTTCTTATTTTTTAAAAGGATACAGTCTATTAATTGTTAACCAATGTTAAAAAGTTACAAATTTCAATTGCAGTAACATTTATATTAAATCTAAAAAAATACCTTATACTTTGTATAATGCTAATATTATATATATTATAGAATATTTAATATAGTTAGGTAGCAACATACTTAAAAAGAGTAAATATCTAATTTGTTTGGTAGTTTAATATCTTCATCTTATGATGTCTCATCAGGAGTTAAATTCTGATTCCGTAACTTTTTTTTTTTTTATGCACAACGTCTACTTTTGTGTTAAAAGTGATCCTACATTCTTTACAAACATCTAGAAGTGAAGTTCTTCCTATAATTTAACTAAACATTTTTTTTTCACTTTTTTTTTAATTGAAAACTTTATACTTTCTATTGATATAAATATTTTTTGTCTATATTTATATATAACTAATCGCAACATGTTAAATGAAAATAAATTTTATAATATTGACCGACAAATATTTACTTACATAGGTAAAAATAGTTAATTGACTTACATAGATAAAATAATATTTTTTTAAAATTATATGATATTATTTTATAATAATTATTATTGATTTTGCAACATCAAAATATCGTTATCACGAGCTTTTATGATATTTGCATGGTTTATCATCCGTTTATATATATATATATATATATATATATATATATATATATATATATATATATATATTACATTATCAATTTATCAATAAAAATATCTTAAATGAATATTAATATAATAATTTAATAAATATAAATTATCAACATTAAACATGTATATTTATTACTTAAAATATGTCTGATAAGTTTTTGGTTGTCTGAATTATTTATGATTGACCAAGTTATATATTTATTAATTTTATTCATATCTCTTTTTTAAAACATCAAGATAATTTTTATTTATTCATATCACTAATATTATGTGTCATATTTAGTTTGAAAAATTGTGTCATATTAAAACAATAAACAAATTATAATTTTCAAAAGAATATGAACATATTTAGTACAAAATATAATTGTAAATATAACTTATATGATACAAACTGTTAATTTAATTTAATTAATACCACCTTTTAACACAAAATCGTCAATTAAAAAGCTGTTGATATCGTGATAATATAGTTTAACTTATGATAATATATTTTGACCAATTGATAGGTACATAGTTTATTTTTTTCTAACGTTGTTTCTTTGGTAAAAGTATGAGATTGTCTTTATCTCAAAAACAAAGTATAAAATTGATACAATTTGTTGGTATATATATATATTAACATTTTTCTCTCTTATTTATTTTGAAATCATATTCGGTTAAAAAGAAAATAATCAAAAGATTATCCAATTTTTTATTTTTAAATATTTTGTATGTGTTAATATATGTAATTGTAAAGTGATTATCTTAAAGAAACTACACAGGGTTATCACTTTTTAATTAATTATATTAAATTTTAACTATTATTATACACTACTTTTTCTCTTTCATGTTTGTTTAGTTTTTCAAAAATTCATATCCGTTAATGCACAATAAAACATATTTAATTATACTTAATATATTAAACAAAATTAATAAAAAGTAAGCATCACACATACACCACAACAACAATGTATGTGATTTGATTGGAATGGATGCGAGAACTATAACAGTTGCTAAATTGCATCATATATGTATGATGTAATGCTTGCATATATATATATATATATATATATATATATATATATATATATATATATATATATATATATATATATATATATATATATATATATAGAGAGAGAGAGAGAGAGAGAGAGAGAGAGAGAGAGAGAGATGGCAATTTGAAGAAGTTGTACAAGTTGGATTGTGTTTGTCCAACAACAGTGAATTAGTGACCACATAATGTGATGTGTCTGCGATTTGTACTATGAATTTAGTACTAGATTCTAGGTTTTTCTGTAAAACCTAATACTACATCACACAAATTTTATTCTTTTAAAAAAAATCCATTTGAAAACCCTAAAATTTGGATATTAAATGAGAATTTGAAATAAAAAATTAATAATTGATGGTTGACCAAATCTACTTCTTTTAAACTTAATTCAATAACAAATGGAGAAAGAAAAATCGAACAAAACAAAGTTCAAACTATAAAGGGAAAATAATACTATACAAATAATCAATCTTCAAAACATTTATTATTTTATGTGACTTGTGATATTAATAATCTTTCCTATATCCCGGAACCACTCTTAGTTATTCTCAAGTTGAGAGTTAAGTATTATTTTATAAAAATATAAAGATTTATTCAAGAAACAAATAATTTTTAAAGTTATTTTTTTTCATATACAAGGAAGTTAAACGTCTGACCATATAATTAATTCTTGAATAGAAATCATATTATTTTTCTAAAATTTGAATTATTAAAATAATATGTTAATCAGGCGAAAAATAAAAATATATTTTAAATATTAAATTTATAATAAAAAACTTAGTTTCCTAGTTTAAGAGTATCATGTAAAAATTCAGCCATAAAAATTATCATTTAAAAAATAAAGTTATTTATCTTTATTTTTTTATTTTAAATTAATAAAGACTTGTTTGCAGTTAAATATGTCGTAAGAAAGATGAAATATAGTTAAATTTCTAACTAATTTAAAATAAATTATTTTCTAAAGCTAACTGCATAAATTTAATAACTTATTTTAAAAAATTACGAAAAGTAAACTTTAAGTAATTTTTGAACTTTCCAATAAATATATATAAAAAATAATTTTTTTATTTAGTTTTGTTTAAATAATAATATAATCTAAAATGAATTTAAGAATAAAAAATTTCCTTCTCATAAACAAATCTACGTAAAAGATTTATATCACCGTTAGTAAAAAATCTTAAAATATTTAATTACTCGTATTTCTCGGTTATATAATATTAAACTTCTTATTTAATATGAGATTTAGGTCATTTAGATTATTCAACAATAATTTAAAAAAAATTATATATTATATATTATAAAGTAAAACTTACTTGGTCAATAATAAATTTCAATGTCAATTTACAGTTTTATGTAACACATAGAATGAAAAAATGGTCTTCAGTCCAAGTATATGAGCATATATTAATAAAAACTTCTTTAGAACTTTTCCGACTTCTTACCTTCTAGATGCATTAGCTAATACATGAAGCAATTATTATTATTATTTTTAAAATTATTGATAATTTGTTGGGTAATGAAATAAAAATCCCATGTATTTGGAAGAGATGGGTCAAAGATGCAGTATGAAAATTGAAAACTACTTAAGACTATACAATGAACCAAACAAGTTGCATAGATTGTATAGTTGTGTGGTAAACATTTGACTGAACAAATTTTATCAAAAACAATTAATTAAATAAATAAGTAAATAGAGTAAAAAGATTGATAAAAGAAATGGTTGGGAAATGGCAGAAGTATTGTTATAATAAAGGCAGTGCCATGAATTTGAAAGATGCACATGCAGGTTGCGTGCGCCGTGTGAAATATTTAATCAAAAATTAGCTGTCAACTTAACCATCCAAACTGCTCCTTACCCTCCTATTTAATTTCAACATATTTTTATGTGCTTTTCTTTTTTATTCAAAAATAATAAAACTAACACTATCCACACTCTTACCCATACAACTATTCTATTTATATAACTCACTTTAATTTTATCTTCTATTCTGATTTCACCACTCACAAATATATATATATATATATATATATATATATATATATATATATATATATATATATATATATATATATATATATATATATATATATATATATAGAGATGTGCTTCTCAATATATGAAGTAAACGAAATATTTAGACTAGCCTTAATTGTTTAATTTATATAAAGAGAATTTTTTTAATAAGAAATAAGTTATAGTATTTAAAATAAAAAATTTAAAATCACACGGGTAATGTTTTTGGGTTTAAATTAGATTTAATAAAATAATTTATTATATACTTTCATAAATATATGTGACTTATGTTTTCTTTATATATTATAATAAAATTATTGTGCAAGAAAACTTCGTAATGAATGCGTGTACAAAAAGGGAGAGAAGACGTCAGCAAGTAGTTCTCTCTCATCCTTCTTTTTCTTTTGTTTAAATTTTAAGCAACAAGACTATACTCGTATAGGATCTCGATGAAACGAGAGAGAACTTAAATTAAGTAGGAAAACTTCGATAGAAATACCACACCAAGCTTAAGTGGAAGTTTAATTTATTCAATATATGAGACTGAATTGTTGAATACTTTGTGAATAAGGAATAGGAGTGGAAATCTAAACATTAGAATGATTGATTTTGAAGATTTCTCATGTTTTGCAAAACTTGAAATTTTGTTGGAATTCTTGAAATTAATGATGAATTATATGATAAAATTGTTGTTTTCAACTTAAATTATATATAAGTCATGTTTAATTTCAATTTGGGACTAGTTTGGTTGTCTAAAACTCGAGTAATTTGAAATCTGCAAAATTTGATATTGTTATTGATGCGAGGAAGAAGAAAGGGACATGGAAGGAATTTTCGAAAATGTTCAAGGGTAAAATAATTATTTTCTGAATATGGAAGAAATTTTTGAAAATGTCCAAGGGTAAAATAATCATTTAGGGACATACATGGAATTTTCAGAAAAGATTAAGGGCAAAATAGTAATTTAATGATTTCAGAAAAAAAGAAGATATATATATATATATATATATATATATATATATTAAAATATAGAATGAAGGTAATATTTTTAAAGATTCGAGTAGTATGTTGTGACGTGTGTGGGTCAGACTGAGTCTAAGGGCTGATGTCCATAATAAGTCATGAGATGTTATGTATTGGCTAGACTGAGCCGGAGGGTTAGTGCCCAGAATTAGTCAAGTACTATTATTTATTAACTTGAATGAGCCGTGAGGACAAGTGGTCAAGAATCTGACAAATGTGAATGATTTTTATTGTGTTTGAATGGTACCCGAAGTGGTACAAAGTACATTAGTGTAATAACTATGTCGGAGGATTCTGAATGAGGTTCCTGACTTCACTAATTGGTCGGGTCAGATAGATTACGAGATCAGGTGGTGAGAAGTCGATGGGGGATGACTGGTGACACGCTCGGAGGGGTACTCCAGTATGAGTGATGAATGATGCCAGTAATCCTACTCTGTGTGGAGTGTGGTCAGAATGGTACTGCGGGTGCCTATCATAATGTGCCCACGGATGATAGCCACTGAGTTCGGGCATAGTTAGGGTAGACTTTCGGAAGACGTCTTAGTGTATTGATGATTTATAATTGATGATAACATGTAATTATTACTTCAATATCTGTTTTATTATATCGAATGGTTTAATACTTATACTTATTTTTTCATCTGGATGGGACTGCGATGATCACTTTTATGTGGGAGCTGATAAGGAGTTAAGAGGTGGAGATGCGACTACTGGACAACAGGGATAGTTCAATTGAGTAATTTTGTGTGAGCTACTTTTGCATGTATCTGTATATATAAATTATGTTACTATGTTCTAAGGTTCCGTCGGTGAACTGAGATTTCAGTCTATATTACAATTACAATAATATAATGTAATATAAATATTATTATTTACTTGTTTACTATTTTGCGAAGTTATCACTATAGTAACGATTTCTATGGTCGTTACATTATAAATTTAAAATAAGTTAATTAATAATTACAAATATCTTAAAAAAAATAAAACTATTATAATTAGAGTAAAAATTGTCATAATTATTTTCATAAATTTTACAAGTAATTGTCAAATATACATGCATTTTTTTTATCTAAAGAGTTATATTATAAAAAAATAATGTTTATAAAAATTATCAACTTAATCTTTTATTTATAGAATTTTTTAAATAGTTTCATATATCATAAACATAATAATTATATGAAACCGTCTTGATTTTTTAAAATAAAGAAGGAAAACATGTTTTATCCTTTAAATAAATATTTAAATTTAAAATAAAAAAATAAAAAAGTTGATTTAACCGTTAAAACTATTAGGTTTCATCGATTTTTTTGGTTTTTATCTGAACTTTTTTTCAAATAATAGATATATTTTCAGATCAATTCTCATTTAGATGAGTTAAACTGATTGGTCTAACACGATTCTTATAACACTGTCACTTTCAATTAACTGGTTAAGTAGTGTATATTAAAAATACAAAAGAAATACCATTTTAAAATTTTGATCATAATTTAATGTTGCAAGTTTAGACAGAGAAGAAGGTCCCAAGAAATTTTGTTGATAATAATTAAAACAAGACATCGTAATTAATAAAATACTAAAAATGGAGAAACTCGTGCGGGAGAAATTTCTCTTGCTATGAATGAACCCTCTCTTTTTATTTTTAACGCATTGAATGTTGGAGTAGGAATGAGGCACGTGGCAGACGCAGAAGTGATGCGGCACTTGTACCTTGGCCTAACCAGCTCAACCACCTCCATTCATTTTCTTTTCCCAATTATCAACCCTTCTTCTTCTTCTTATGGTTTCCCCAAATATACAATCCAAATTCCAAATTTACCAAACACCTTTTTGCATTGCCATACACCCATCACAAGGACCCACACCATTACCTGGGGATGGATGCCCAACTTTCTCTTCTACTCATTACTATATTTCTTCTATCTCAATAATTAACTATTATCTTTTCCAACTATTAACAACAATTACTTCAACAACTTTTTTTTTTCATTAACATTTAAGATAAATGCTAAAAGAATTTTAAATCTTTAATAAATAAAATGGAAGCGGTTAAATTGATCATAAGGGTTTTTTTTTATATATAATTGGTTTACATTATTTAAATTTTATTTTAGTTTTTATAGTGAGTTACCTATCTCACTAATTTAAAATTATTATGTATCTTATATATAATTGTATATTAGAGTTTATCAGTTCTTAAAATATTAACAATATTGCTTTTACAAACGACGTTGCTTAATAAAAAAATAAGAAACAATTAAAAAAAAATCTTTTAACTAAACACTTTCAATTATAACCAATCTTTCAAATCATATTTATTAATTTTAAAATTTTTTTATTTTATTTACAAAATAACAATAATATTATTCTAATAATATATAATACTTGTTTAAATATTTTAAAACTTTTATGAAGTTAATTTAGTTATAATTTGATTTTTAACTTTTTCTAAAAAAGAATTTAGTTTTATATTTTCTTTTAAATTAATGTTTACAAAATATTAAACTTTATCATCATTTTAAATTAAAATATTATATAAAATTATAATAATTAAATTATTTTAAAATTCAATGAATGGTAGATCAAAAGATAAAAGATAAGAACACAATCAAATGAGTCATACTAATTTAATTTTTAAAGTGATTTAAAGATATTCATCAATAAAAAATATTAACCATTAATAAGATAAATCAAATTACATATTACACGGTTTAATATATCGTTTAAGAATAATTTATTTTATAAATTTGATTTATGAGTCATTTAAAAATTAAGGTAATTTATAATATCTTTCTTTTTTAAATCGATGAACTGAGAATTCCAAATCCAAAACAAACATAATCGATACAAGTTTTCTTAAAGTTGAGAAACTTGAAAATCATATATTGAAAAACATCAATCTGGTTCGCACTTCGTGTGTTCATCGCGTTATCGCCTAATAGAAAACAGCTCACACTGAGTTCGAAGTGCAATTTGGTGATTTCACATTGGGGCAACCGGGGTTTATCGGTTCTCACTCGGATCACTCTAGGCGCCGACACTGACGAATCCAACGCGCTCGTCCACGACGAGTGGGTTCACGCGCTGGCGGCACCACACGCAACCCACGCTCCACCTCAAAACGTTTCGACGGCGTGTGATTGCGATTTTGCAAGGTCAGCACCATCAACGGCTCGTGTTTCACGACAATGTAATCATAACTTTACTGTTTCTTTGTACTATTAAGTTGTATTATGGTACAGAATAGAAAAAAATAAATATATTGGTACATGACCTACGTCAACTTGTGCTTTTGAAATGCTTGTCCATGACAGGTGTCAAATACCTCCTTCTCCTTCAATAATTAAACTAAATTAAATATCTGGCTTCTGAAAATAAGGTAAATAGCTTTTTCAAATAGTCTAAATCATTATAAATAAAACCTAATCTCATTTTAACATGGATATCACTGTATTACTCTCATTAGCAGTACATGGTTCAAGAATGGAAATCAAAATAATTTAAATACACTTTGACACTTTGAATGGGGATGTTTCTGGACTGGACTTACGTGGATGCTAGAATGAGATGGGTTATTGACCTGATAAAGTTGTACGCTTTTCAAGCATGCACCAAAAGTTCAACTCAGTAGGAGTCAGAAAAGGTTTAGTCCTAAAAAAACAATAAAAAATACACGCCATGAAATTTTGATCAGAGAGACAGGAGAGAGATGTTGAAATTAAACAATATATTATTAATAAATAATAAATATAAAATAAAATAATATGAAATTAAAATTATAAATATACTTAATGATTATTATATTTAGAATCAAAATTATATATTATAAAACTTTGAACAACGTAATTAATGGTGTCTCAATTCATTTTAGAAAAAAATTAAAAATTTTAATAATAAATTAAAACAAGTTTCACTCACTTGATATGTTAAATGAATTTGAGTTGGATTTTTTTTTAATTTTTAATATTTTAATTTTTTTCAATCCATGTGTTAGTAAAAATATATGTAAAAAAGTATTTTAGTAACTCAATTTATTTTATTCATTTGTATTGTAAGTCATTCCATCTAATTTATTTACTTTTAGTAATTTAAAAAGATAAAAAATAAATAAAAAATATATATTTAAGTGGATCAATCCATTAATATATGGTGAGTCAATCTAGATTGTAAATTTTTTATTAACTAAAAATTAAATTAGATTAAATTAACCTATTTTTAACTTAATTCATGAAAAACTAATCTGTAACCGGATTGATTTACTTTAACACTATTTTACTAAAATATTTGGATTTGAACTTTTAGATGGGTAATGATAATTTTTATCTCACTTCCTAGATTTCAATTAAATAAAATAATTAAATTTTAATATTCTTGAAAACTAGAAGAGAAACTAAGTAGGACAGCAGGTGTCATGATGCCCATCCTAAACTAATTATATATATAACTATTTTTAAAAATTAAATAAAAAATTATAAATAGAAATAGAAATAAAATTTAAAATTTTTATATTTCTTTTCTTAATGTTTTATTTATAATAAATATTATATTTATTTTTTTACATAATTTTTTATTTATATTTTTTCTCTTTCATCCTTTTATTTTAAGATTTATATTTTTTTCATTTTTCTCACTATAACTTTTTTTATCAGTAATATCTTTTCATATTTTTATCTTTTATTTTTATCACTAATTTATTTTCAATTTTTTTTCATAATTTTACCTTACAACATAAAAATATGATTTTTTTCTCTTTAGTATTTTTAATTTTTGTTTTATGATTTCATCTCTCTAACATAAAAATTATATATTTTTTTATTCTTTTAAGTTTTTTAATTTTTTTTCTCTTCTCGTAAAGACAACATAAGGCAATTTTTTTTAAAGGAGATACCTCACACTAATTATTTGTAAAGTAAAAAATAATAAACAAATTTATTTTTTATTATTTTTATTTATTATTATAACAAAATAATATGTATAGTTTAATATAAAAATAAAAAATATTGATATAAATTAATTAGTTATATTTAATGTTTGATGATATTCATGTTAAAATATAAAAAAAAATCAGTTTAAATTTTAAAATATCTAAAAATAAAATTATAAATTAAAATTTATTTTCTAAAATTTTAATTCAATTAATAATATTGAATATGTAATATTTTTTTATAAGTTAACTTTCATCTGAAATGTATACTTCCGCCTAAGAAAAACATTATATTTTGCTGAGAACAATATTATATTTGTTATAATTTATTTCAATACTTATTTATACACAAAATATTTTAAATAAAAAATTATAGTTCTTAACCTTAAAATTTTCGTTAAAAAAATACTAGGTATCGTCGTATAACCTCATCAGTTTACACAAAACTTCGTTAAATGAATTGGTTTTAGACTATTTCTCAATATTTTACATCATCAACTATTTTTAAAGGCCTTTATTAATCTTATACTCTTATTTCATACATCATGGTCTTCGTACAATCATTCAAGCAATCGATAATCCTTAAAATATGAAAGACTTAGATTGATATTGTTTGGTTGAACAATTCTTAATCTTTTGTTTTTATATATGTAAAATATATTATATGATTTCAACCCAAATGCTTGAAAACATGAATGATTGCTAATTTAAGTTTATTCGTCTGCAATTCTAATAATCTACTTCAAGGGTTTGTAAGGTGATAAGGAAAAAAATGCGAAGAAAAAAGAAAATAAAAGAAAGAGAAAGAAATTGAAAAAAAAAAAGTGACATAAAAATAACAAATACTCATTTCAAAAAATAATAAATAATAAAATTAGAATTAAATATTTATTTAATTATAAAATTACCTATATAATTATTTAAATTATATTTCAAATTTTTAATAATATATTCTTTGATGTATAATTATAAAATATTTTTTATTATAAAATTATTTCAAATTAAATTAATAAAATAATATTACATTTCAAATAATATAAAATTATTTATTTAAATTTTATAATTACTTTTATATTTATGACATTTTATTAAAATAATTATATATATATATATATTAAAATAAAAAACATAACAATGAATAATAATTTAAGTGAGAATAATTTTATAAAATCATACCTCTCTTGTATTTTCTACTCTCTTTTTTTCTCGTATATTAGGATAAAGGAAACATTACAGTGAAAAATATATATATTTTTAATTTAAAAAATTAGTTGTTAAAGTGAAAAAAAGTATTTTATCATTTTTATAATAATAGTAATGATGATAATAATAATAATAGTGTTAGTAAATATAAATAATTATTAAATTTATATATAATCTTTTTATAATATTATCAATATAAAAAATTATAATTAAATATTAAATTTATGTATAAAAAAATGACTAAAATCATATATTTTCAAAAGTTGGAAAATCAAATTGATTAACTTAAAAGTATAAGGATCAAAGATAATTTTTTACACAAGAATACAAAACATATTTTTGTCCAATATTTATTACACAATTATGGTTAAAAACCACGGAAAAATAATAGTAATGATAAGTTCATACATTTTTTAACTATTTCTTAATAAATAATTTCTAAAGGAACAAATTTTAAGTGTTACAATAATATTTAAAAATTATATAAGAAATCAGTTTATAAATAATTAAAATAAATTTTTTATAGTAATTTTTTTTATCATAACATTAATGTTAGTCATAGTCAAAAGTCAGTCATTTTTACTGTATTTTGCATTATTATAAATATAAATATAATATAGATAAAATATAATTAAAGTTAAAAAAATATAAACATATTTATTAGTTATTAATTAACTTTAAGTATAATATATTGTTAGATTGGACTTTTAATCTTAAATCTAACCATGAAAGAAAAGTAGATTTAAAAAAATCATTTTTTTAACTTGGAAAATTTAAAATTTTCTTTTTAATCTATTCGATTTTAAATACCTTAACATAATCGTAAACCATTCTGAACAATCCAAAGTCGAAACCCACTTTAACATGTATACTCATACCAAACGTACATGTAGACAAGAAGCATACGTTATCCTTTATTTTTGTTGTTAATAATTGAAGTGGTTATTGGAGAAAGGTATGTTTAGAAAGTGTTATCTAACTGTGGGAAAGAAAAATCTCTAATAAAAGAAAGGTTGTTTGTTAGAAGAGTGTTCCAATGGTGTATCTAAGAGCAAAGGGAGAAAGCTTCTGACCAAAGAAAATTTCTGTTTGGAGAAAAATGTTGGGAAATTTTGAAAAGGAGTGGGGTTGTGAAAGGTTGTGGGTTTTGCTTATGTTGAAAAAGCACGTTTGACTTTGTGAAGAAGAGAAAAGTTAGTGGGATTTCAGAAGATTCTTGTTTGGCCTTATGTATGCTGTAAAGGCCACGTTTCAGATTTTGTGTACTCATTTCACAAGCTACCACGTTCATAATTAATTTAACAAATAAATGTGTGTCAAACAATGTTATATATTCATTAGTTATTATTCTCTATTTTTTTTATACAGTAAGTTTTTAATAGTTTATATATTTTGAATATTTATGAAAAGATAATAATAAAAAATAATTTATAAAAAAGAAAACAAGTTAATTATATAAACATCTTATTTAACTTAAAGTTTAAATCCTACATGGATATCTTATTTATACTATACCTTATTAAACTTTTTTATATCAGTTATTAAATTTGTGGATATATCTTATAAGTTGCTAAATTTTTTTAATTTCAATCTAACATGTGATCCAATTTATTCTTAATTTTTTTCCACACAGTTAGTCCAACAAGTTTACAAATAGGACTTTGCTATTGTCATATTTTTGTCCCCTAAGTTTATTTTTTTTAATTAAAAATACTCTTTTTTAAATATATCAATATATTTGGATATTTATGATAAGATTTTTTAAAGGTAAACTAAATTTACCTTAAATTTATATCTTTTTATCACAACCAAATACTTGAAAACAAACTTTCTTAAAGTTACTAATAAACTAAATGTTAGTATAGTTACAATCAATTTAATAGATAATTTACAAATAGGAAATCACAACTTTTTTGCATATGTTATATAAAAGAATGTGTAGCACAAAAATTATATAATACTCTCAAGAGTGTTAGTAATAAAACACAAATTTTAACCTAAATTTCTTGGTCGTAAAACCTCAACTTCACTCATAACAAATATCTTGTGCACTCGTGCTTAGGTTTTGCATCACCTCCTCTCGATTTAGAAGGCGTAGCTCTTGAAGTTGTAGTGACTGCCTTTCCCTTGTTACAATCCTTTACCTTATGACTTGTCTTCTGGTAGATAATTCACTGATTAAGAATGATATATGTAATGTTATTAAAGTCGTTAATTGAGTGCAAAAATTTCTGTTAATGTGATCCTTCCAAACCTAAAACATCCAACTCCAATTCGCTACTGTGGAGTGATACTAGTTTCATTCCTATTATTATTAATTTGGGCATAAGACTTCTTCTAGTGAGTCTTACTCCTTCCACTTAAGAAACCACCTAATTGACTCGTAAAGACTTTGCTTCCACCCACCTCAAGTTTTTCGACTGTCTTGGCATTCTCTACCAAGACAAGGAACTCTTTGATGGATATAGGTATCACCATAAGTTTCAAGTTTGATCTCAAACCTTCTTGAAACTTCTTACATCGACAAGCCTTAGAAGTAGCTTGGGTGTAGAATCTCGTCAAGCGCTTAAATCTAGTGACATAATCATGCCTTGATATACCACCATACTTAAGTATAAGAATCATAACTTCCCTTTTAGATTGAGTATTGTTTAGGAAATACTTCTCTAAGAATCTCTTTCAAAAGTTCATCCAATCCATTATCTATCGATCATTATCTATTGAGTATCAATCCACCAAAACTTAGCCTATTTAATTGAGAAATAAGTTGAAAAAGCAACTCCCCTTTCCTTAGGACATAGGGTAGCCCTAAAGATCTTTTCCACACCCACTACATTGTTACATTCAATCCTATACTACCACTGAATTTAGGAAGATTATATCTAATAAACTCAACCAATCTTATATGCTCTACGTGATGATATAGACTAGAGGAAGTTTCCATCCCAAGAATAACACATTCCCCAACCACTGAAATGCAATTTGTTGTTCTTGAGCCACTTCAATGCTTTACTGCTAAATAATAACTGCCCTTTCTCATCTTAGTAACCAACAATATAACTCATTTATGTTTTTTTATAATTCCTTATTACTAAATTTTATTATTAATAATTATTTTAAAATATTACAAAGTTTATTTTCTTTCCTTAACAAATAATTAAATCACAATTAATATTAATTTATAATATAAAAATTATTTTAACCAATAATTTTCTTTAATTCCTTGTTGGTAAAATATTACTTATGCTAACTAATTTCTTTGAAATGGATCAACGTTTCATGTTGTTGGACCAATTTGCTTACTCACGTGTAGGTATAACGTATGACTTCAATGAAAAATACAACATATTTTTTTAGTCATTATTATTAACTATAACTAATTTAGTAACAAATATTATTTTAATAATTTTATTTAATTTCTCATTATCAAAATATTTTATTTTATTTTTTATAATGAATTAAATTATAATTAATATTAATCTTTTAAAATAAAATTATTCTAATAATTAATTTCCTTTAATTCGTCCTTGTTAAATTACTATTAATACTAATATTGATTATTTTTAAATATTATAAATTTCTTTATATTAATATTAATATTAATATTTATAAATAATGATGTAGTTTTTATTTTATAAATATCAAAATATTCAACTACTTGGAAAGCTCTATAAATAGAAGGTTAAAGTGAATAATTTGTATAAACATTCATCTCTCTATAATATAACTCTACGAGGCTCTCTAAATTAAAAGTACTGAAATTTCGGTTGATTTTAGATTTGGAAGTGACAAGTGGAAGCTAAAAGAACAAAGAGGGATTCTACCCGAACAAAACTTTGAACAAGTAAGTCATTCCTTCTATTTTGTGATTTTGGTTATTTATGATTTTAAGGACGAAATCCAGATAGTAAGATATACCATTTTTATGTAAGAGTGTTGTCCAAAATTTGGAATTTGAGTATTGATTGTACACTGCACATATATTTGGAGAAGTATTAAGAATTGATTATTTAAGTAATAATATGTTTAGAAAGAAAGTATATATGTCCTGGTGTGTTGTAACAATAGTAGAAAGGAACATTTAAGTAGTTTGATGTTGTATGATATTCCTATTACATGTTTGTGGTGCAAATGAGTTGTATTTTTTGATATTACGATGATGAAAGATAACAAATTCAGCAAAACATCACCTCTCAAGCCAATTTTCACTCAAACGAGACCTAATTTGCTTGAGTAAGGGTAAGGTGGTGGAAGAGATAGTCGTAGGCAGTGGCAGTTCGCTCAAGCGAGTGTTCGTCTGTGGATAGGAAAGTCAAAATGGTATTCGTAGTTAGAGAGTATCAGGTACGATATTGGTTTCAATATGACTCACATATGTTAGTTCTTGAATTTGTGTATAGTGTCGATGTTTCAGAAGATGTTTGTATAAGTCAAATATAAATGTAATGTACAATTATGTAATATGATAAAATTTGATGTGAATAATGTGATGTATGTAGTATACTTGTTTAATTTTATGTGTAATAAGTTAAATGACCAGTTATTATTTAAATAAGTAACTTACCTTTATTTTCTTGTTTATGGACTTGACTACCATAATGATGTTGGTTACACATGAGTATAAACATATGATATTGTAGGTATGAAAACTATATTTATATAGCAATACTACTCTAAGATATAATATTTTTTGTTTGTTTATTTGTTGTACCCGTGTTTATTAGTTTTATGAAATAATTTTGTACTAATAAAAATTATTTTGTACTAAATACTTATTAAATATGATTTACTTAATTTATATATTCTTTCAATACAAGTTACTTTGCACATATACTAATGATAATAACAATTTTTAGATCATTACAAATACAATCCAATTAAATAGTCATTAATTATAAATAGTCAAATTAACAATTATGTTAATATTTTTAAGAAAAATCCTATAAAAATGCAAACTAGATTATAATATATACTAATTTTAACAAATGTTTTTAAAAAATATGAAACAACTATAGAGAATAATATATTTATACTTAAAACTCAGATTAATATTCTAATTAGAAGTAGTTATAATTAGTTAAAAGCAACTTTTTTGCCTTGGTTTGTTCATTCTTAAAATCACATACAATTTTACTGAACTTGCCTACTTCTTTCCAAAAAGGAAATTTGAATAATTGCTATTAAGATATTGATTAAATATTTATATCTGAATTACCTAATTTAAGGTTCCAAAAATTACCCCACTAATATTCATCATAAAAATATATTTCAATAATTAAATTAAAAAAACAAAGGAATACTTTTATATTAATACCTTTATTTTGTTTATCTTAAATATTAATTAAAATAAATTTGTTTTTTCATTAAATATGTTTTTAAATAAGATTAAAAAATAAAGTTCTAAATAAAAATTAATATAATAAAATAGTCACATTTAATATTTTTCATTTATGTATTCATACAAAATATTATAATAAATATGTTAATAATCAATATTAAATTTATTGTTTAATTATAAATTATATAAATAACATCAATGTGAATTAATTTATTTTTCTTAATATAATTTAGATTTACGAATAGAAATCTAGTATTCTGGTGGGTGACTATCTAGTGGCCGAAGAAAATTCCAGTGGCTAAAGTTCGGTGACTAAGTTTTTGTTATCACATGAAATTGGTTATTATTTCTGTCACAAAATGAATCAATGATTGATTTTGATTATTTTGCAACTAAAATGTTCCCTAGCTTAATTATAATTTTTGTTGTAGTAACTACAATGGTGATTAATAATAGGTTATTTTAATTCATTCAGATATTTATTTTAAATAAATTATCTAAAAATAAGATGAAAAAATTTATAAAAATTAGGAATTTTTTTCTTTATTCAAATATATGTTCTCACTGGTTCTCGTAAGATATAAAAATATATAAGATTAATTTTTCAAGTAACTTAATAAAAATTACTTACTTTAATAACTATATCATAAATTATTATTTATGCTTAAGTTTGCATAATTAACTATTGAATATGTGTCTAAATTTTCTTCATATTTATAATTGAAATATAAATTTATAATATTTATTTAAAAGATTAAATTACTTGAATAGAAATTTCAACAGAATTATTCATATTTGTTTAATTTAAATATTTTTCTCAGTTATACATGCTTGTATTAAACATATATTTTTTTCTGTATTTTATTATAAATTTTATATATAACAATTTGTTCTAACTAACTTATTACAATATTTAATAAGATGAAATATAACATTTTTTTCAACACTTAACAAGTTAATTATTTATTTTTCTTATATATTTTGAAAAATAATACACGCTTAGTGAATGATTTACTTGACCCATCAAATTTGTAAATTAAATAATATTTATACAGTATTGTAGAATAATGACTCATGTATCTAATAAAAATTAACAAAAATAAACACACAATAATATATATCAACTCTTGTTTTATCTTCAATACTTAAATTTTTTAATTATTATTATTATAACTGCATTAGTCAAAAGCAAAAATTTGATAATCTTTGAGATAATCACTTCGAACAGATGTTATTGGTTATAACAAAACCATAAAAACCAACTATTAACAAAATAATGTATCTGTTTCTTAACTTTAAAGAAAATTTTGAAAAAATATACCTTACAATTTTGAAACAGAGAGCATGAGAGGAATAAATAATACTAAGACACTATTTATAATGGAAAAGATTAGAAACTTATATATAAATCTTAATTAAATTTTAAAAAATATATAAAATAAAAATATAACATCTTAAATAATATAACAATTTAAATCTTTTATTAACTAAGCATTAAAATATTTAAATCATTTTATAAACCAAATATTTTATCAATATAAATGAAATCTATTAAAAAAAAATCCTAAATAATATATATAATAAAAGTTAATAACTATTTTAATATGATTACTTTTAAATATAATTTTTAAAATAATTTTCATATAATTTTTTTTAAGAATTTTTGTCAATTGACAACGTTTATAAAAAAATATTTTAATCTGTGATCTTATTTGGATTTATATTTTTAGTAAATGTAATTTATTTATCTATTCTGGTTAAGATATTATTTTAAAAACATTTCATCAATTTAAATTATCTTAATTATCGATTCACCATGATTTATAGCGTATATAAAATAATTCTTTTTGTGTTTTCTTCTTTAAAATAATGAACGGGCACTACGATTAAAATGAAAAAAAAACATATTTATCCCCTTGTCAAAATCAATATGAAAAGAAAGCTTAATCTTGACCGAAAATATCTACATAAATTTTTTAATTAATTATGATTACCAAAAATATTACTAAATTATATTTAATTTATTAAATATTTTTAACATTATAAAACAATTTATATTCAATAACTATTGAAATATTTATGTAAATATATATTAAAAAACCATTCAAAATAAAAATAATTTAAATTTATGTATTTATCTATTTGTTTTAATTAAAAAAATACATTGATATACTATTATACAAAGAGATTTCATTTTTTGGAAACTTTTTTTACATAGTTTATAAAATCATATAATATTGTTTATAAAATAAAATAATTATTTTTATTGTAATATAAAACTGAGAAATATAAATCATTTATTAAAAACATGAAAAAACATTATTTAAACATTGATGAAATGTGAACTTAATATGAATTTAGAAAAAATTACTGCAATTTTTTCGTTAAACCTATAAAAAAAATATATTTTAAATATAATAAAATATTATTTCAATATGACTATGTTTTGATTATTTAGTTATAAAATTTACGATATGAATAACAAAATGTAATGTGAATCTAAAATAGTTTGAGAAAAATTCGTACCAATATATAATCATATATTGAATAAAAGAAGTATGAGCTTGAGAAAATGTGGGACAATAAGATCTAATGACACGCTCCTTATTAAAAGAAAACAATATTTTAATATATGTGTGTATATATATTATTTGTATTTTGATTCCTCAGATATTTTACCTAATAAAACTATTAAAAAAAACATTGTCTTTTAATATAAAATTATTTATCTGAAACTACATATCACAAATACAAATATATTTTACATATTTAAATATAATTTTATTTGTTTTTTTATCTCTTTTGAGACATTTGTAAGTTACACGTTTAGTTAAAATATATGAAAATCTTTTCAATTCTCAATTCAAAATTGAAAGTATAATTGATTAAAGTTTTCATTCTAATCAATCTTCAAAACTATGAGAAAAACAGTGAAAATATTTGATACAAATATTTATAATTAAATCCGTTATGTTTTTCGTATTTTATGTATAACTGAATATGTTAAAGCTAACTGTGGACTTTGATTTAGTTTGAATTTTAGATTAGTTAATATTTTTTTAAAAATTTATAATAATAAATTCTAATAAAAAACAAATAATATATTTTTAAAATTGAAGTTATATTAATTAAATTAATTTTAGTTTTAAATATAATGACTTGATATAATATTTTTTAATTTATAATAACAATTTTTACACTTAATCATAAATTTGAATCCAATAAATTCTACGATAGATATAATTTTTGAAATAATACAGAGAATAAAGAAAATTGAAAACATGAATTTCAAAATAAATAACCTTAAATCCTATGTTTTAGAATATATGAGTTGTCACACTTCAACAATCTAAAATTTAATTAAAAAACAAATTAAATTAAAATTCATAAACTCACATATATTTTTTTATAAAAAAATTATGTAACTTTGATTTTCTATTAGATCCAGAAATATGTAAGAACAAATTTTATTGTTTTTTAGCCAAAAATTCATTAATATCAATATTTTGTTATAATTATTTTCATAGTACTATCAATATTAATTATATAAGAAATATAAGTTATACAAAATTCAAATTAATATTTTTTCTTTAAATTAAATTTAAATTATTTATGAGTGAGATAAATATTTAAAATATGATTAATATATTTAATTAATTTTAGGTAAACTATCTTTCTAATAAACCATGTTAACACTTTTCTCGACTTCCGAATTTAAAATCGGAATTCGTAAATCAATTATTTTCTTTTAAACGATTTTTAACATTTTCCTAAATAGGGAAAGTGATTCTATTTTTTTTAATAAATTTTTTTACCATTTTGTCGTGACTGCGATTGTAACATTTTTAAAAATATATAATAATTTATTTTTTTATTTTATAATATAATATAATTAAATATTATATATATATATATATATATATATTTTATATATTAAAAAATAATTATTTTATTTAATAAATGATAATATAATTTTATAAACTATGAAAAAGAATTTATAAAAAATAAAATCTTTGTATATAATTCTTGATTTTATTTTATGTTATTTTTGCACAAAGTACCCATCACGATCTACAGTTATTATAAAATATAAATACATAATTTTTTTTTAATATCTAGTTAGATAAAGTATTTCAAAATTTTAATTTTTAATTTTTTTATTTATATAAATATTTCAAACATTAATAAATATAAAATTTATTATAATATTAAAAATATTTAATAATTTTAAAATATAATTTAACACTATTTTAAGTAATCAAAATTAATTTAAAATAAAAGGATTTTTATGTGGATTTTTTCTTCTCATCATATTGATTGATTTATTGAAGGGGATATTTAAGTTTTATTTTATATTTTTTACTTTTTAATCTGCTATTTCTGTTTTAAAACATAAAAGAAATTATTTTATGTAAGTTTTAAATTAGGTTTAATTAATTATTGTGATAATTTAAATTAATGGAATATTTTTCATATAATATATTTAATTGAGGATAATAAATAAATTATATTTACTAAAAATAAAACTACATAAAAACGAAAGATTGAAATAAATTCTTAAAAAATCTTTAAAAAGATTATATAAAAATTATATTTAAAAATATCCATATTTAAAATAATTATTAACTTATATATATATATATATATATATATATATATATATATATATTAGGATATCATATTTTTATTTTATCATTTTATAACTAATTTATTTATATTGATAAAATATTAGATTTATAAAAAAAATTAAATATTTTGATGATTAACTAAGATAAAAATTTTCATCTTCTTTGAACTATAAATTCTTGTCAAGTGTCTTATATATGTTTTACTTTTTTTCATTCTCTCTATTTCATGCATTCTTTGCTCTTTTCATTTTCTCTATTTTAAATTTGCAAGTGTTAGTATCAGAGTACCAGCACAAATACACACAACTAAAATAGAGACGAGAAAAATAACCCTGACAATAGGCAAAAATGAAAATTTTATAATGACCACTCTTTCCTTTTACAATTGGAAATTACCAATACTAGGAAAGTAAAAGAGAAAGAAGGAGAAATATTTGGGATGTATGAAATAAGGGGGGAGGGACTCCTTTTATAAGAAGGAGGAGAGCCCCCAATTGAAGTTCCCACGGATGTGGGACTTCTTTCTTCACAATCTCCCACTTGAAGATTTTGATGAAATTAATCAAATCTTCACACTATGTCTTCTTCTCTCACATCCATGTTGCTTATGCTTCCGATAGGCCATAGAGGATCGACTCCATATAAACTTGTCAGCATTAACCTAGGCTTTGTCATTACATCTCGCTAGGTTCTTCTCGAGTGTGGATCTTACGTAAATCTACACTTCCTTCTTCTACTACTTCTCGAACAAAATGATATCTTATTCCTATGTGTTTTGTCCTTGAATGAAAGGTTGGATTTCTTGCAATGTGTAAGGCACTTTGACTATCACGAGTACACAACAATTTGTTGTTGCTTGTGACCAAGTTCCCCCATTATTCTTTTAATCCGAGATAGCTTCTTTACATGCTTGGGTGACGACCATGTATTCAGCTTCAGTAGTAGACAGAGCTACCACATCTTGTAACTTGGATAACCAACTTATCGCCCCTCCATTGATGGTAAACACATAACCGGTAGTAGACTTCCTTTTATCCGAGATCACCTGCAAAATCCGAATCTACATAGCCTCCGACAACCGCTTCGATCCTCCATAACATAATGCAACATTTGAGGTTCCTTTTATATACCTAAGGATCCTCTTCACATTTTGCCAATGCTCTCCACCGGGATTCCCCATGAATCTACTAACCACTCCCACTGCTTGTGCAATGTCCGGTCTTGTACAAATCATGGCATACATAAGACTTCCCACTCGCCGATGCATACGGTACTCGAGACATTTCGATCCTCTCCGCTTCACTGCTAGGACTCATACTTGAGGATAACTTACGGTTGACGGGAAGTGGGGTAGAAATTGGCTTGCAATCTTGCATGTTGAAGCGCCGCAAGATCTTAAGTAAATAATTCTTTTGAGAAAGCCAAATCTTCCTATCTTTTCGTCTCGGTGAATTTGCATCCCTAAAATCTTGTTTGCTTGGTCCCAAGTCCTTCATATCAAACTCCCTAGCCAATTGTGCCTTCAATTCTTGGATTCGAGCTTTGTTAGGGCCTACCACCAACATGTCATCCACATACAACGAGCAATATGATGAAATCATTTTCTTCAAACCTATTGTGGTAAGTACAATGGTCCGAACTTAGTCCGTAGTATCCGAGGCTAATAATGAAGGAATCAAATCTCTTATACCAACACCTTGGCGCCTGCTTTAGACCGTATAGAGATTTGTTCAACCTCGCAAACCAAGTTTTCTTGCTCTTTGAAGCCTTCTGGTTGGAGCATATATATTTCCTCTTCAAGTTCTCCATGAAGAAAAGCGGCTTTTACATCCAATTGCTCAAGATGTAAATCAAATGCAAGACACATCGCCAGGACAATTCGATTGTTGTCAATCTAACAACCGGTGAGAATATCTCGTTGAAATCAATGCCTTCTTTCCGAGCATATCCTTTTACCACCAGTCTAGCACGATATCTTTCTACTTGATCATTGGCATCTCTCTTGATCTTATAGACCCATTTGCAACCAATGGCTCTGCGACCTTTTGGAAGTTCCACAAGATGCCATGTCTTGTTTTTATGAAGAGCTTCAATTTCTTCTTCCATAGCAGACCATCCATAGAGGAGCTTCGAACCACTCACGGCCTCTTGAAAAGTTGAAGGTTCTCCTTCTTCACTTAGGAGACAATACGCATCATGACTTGCCATCACATATTGTGAATGCCAAGATGGTCCGACTCTTTCTCTTGTTGATCGTCGGAGTTCTCCTTCTTCCACCTCATTTGGCTCATGTTCTTCATGCTCCTCCTCTAACTCGGAGGAATGTTCGAAGTCTTCTTCTCTATCTCGTACTATAGTCTTGTCCTTTTCCGAGCTGTCATTTATCTGTTTGCTTTGCAGTTCATTTTCTGCAAAGACGACATCTCTGCTAACAATAACTTTGTGGGCAGTGGGATCCCACAAGCGATACCCCTTCACATTGTCAGCATATCCCAAGAAGATGCATTTCCTGGATTTTGGATCCAACTTCGTCCTTTCTTGGGTGTTGTACATCACGTACGCGGGACAACCAAACACATGTAAGGAAGAATAATCGGTTGTTTTTCCACTCCACATTTCCATAGGAGTTTTCAACCCAATTGCTGTTGATGGAGACCGATTTATCAAGTAACAGGCAGTATTCACGGCTTCTGCCCAGAAAGACTTTGTTATGCCTGCAGTTTGCAACATAGCTCTGGTTCTCTCTAGAAGAGTTTTATTCATCCGCTCTGCTACACCATTCTGCTGAGGCGTGTGTGGAACAGAAAATTGTCTCACAATTCCTTCTTGCTTGCAGAATGCTAGAAAATCTCCATCTACATATTCTCCTCCATTATCTGTCCTCAAACACTTGATTTTCCTTCCGGTCTCAAGTTCTACTTGTGCTTTGAAGTCTTTGAACCGCGCAAATACTTCGGACTTCTTCTTGATAGGGTATACCCATAATCTCCTCGAGTAGTCATCGATGAACGACACAAAATATTTTGCTCCTCCGAGAGATAATTCCGGTGATTCCCGGACATCGAATGGATCAAGTCCAAAGTTTGCTTACTCCTTGTGGTGGTTCTTGCAAACTTCAACCTGTGTTGTTTGCTTGTCACACAATGCTCACGGAAGGGTAAATCGACCTTCTTGAGCCCGGGTATGAGATCACGTTCCGCAAGAATCTGCAGACCTCGCTCGACATATGTCCAAGTCTACGGTGCCATGTTATCGCCGCTTCTTCTTGGCTTGTCGACGCAGCTTGTTGCATGATTTTCTTGCAAGGTGTCTCTCATAAGTACATACAAGTTTGCCATGATTTTCTCTGCTTTCATGACAACTATGTTTCCCCTCACCGCCTTTAAGATTCCTCCTTCAACATGGATCTTGCAGTCGAGGTCATCCAATTGCCCTATAGACAATATATTTTTCTTCAAGTCCTTCACATGTCGTACTTCTTGGATTGTGCGAATAGTACCGTCATACATTTTTAATTTGACAAGTACTCAACTCCAAGCAATCTCCAATGCATGGTCATTTCCCATGAACACGGATCCACCCGAGATAGGCTTGTAGGTTTGAAACCAATCTCGGTGTGGGGTCATGTGCCAAGTTGCACCTGAATCCATTATCCACTTGTCATGAAATTCGTTTCCGCCATTAGAGCCGATTGCTGCTTCGCTACCGCAATTACTCCTTCCTCTCGAAGTACTCGCAACGCAACCCCGTGAGGTTGATTCTTCATTCTTCCTCTTCCAACACTCTTTCTTCGTGTGCCCTTTCTTGCCACAAGTAGTAGCATTTAAATTTGAAAGTCTTCTTGTTTCGAGAGCTCGATCTCGCCATGATCTTGACTCCCACTTGAGCCACGTTCCGTTGATCTTCCTCTCATCATCGTCAAAACTTCCGCTTGTTTAGAACTTTCTACCTTATTCATTCGCCTGGATTCTTCTTCTAGAATAGCTCCGGCAACATCGTCAAAGTGTAGTTGTCCTTCAATATTATTATTTGTAATGTTGATGATGAGTTGATCATACGAGTCCGGCAAGCTCGAAGTAAAAGCTCGCACGCTCATTCTCAATTATGTTGAAATTTGCTGCTGCTAATTGGGCAAACAAGGTGTTCAGTTGGTTGATGTGGTCCGTCACCGATGTGGACTCACTCATCCGAAGAGTATAGAGTTTCCTCTTCGAGAATATCCTTGTGTGAAGTGACTTCACCTCATATAATTTAATGAGGGCATCCCAAATCTCCTTTGCGTAATCTTTCTCCGCAACACTGGATAGAACTGAGTCTGCCATTGCCAAGTGTAAATTTGTAATAGCGTTGCTGTCAATTTTCTTCCAATCTTTATCCGCCATTTCTACAGGTTTTCCCTCAATTGCTTCTGCGCAATTGTCCTTTCTCAAGATTGCCTTCATCTTCAATTTCCACAACGAGAAATTGTTCCCGTTGAACTTCTCTATCTCGTACTTTGCTGCCATGGTTGTATACAAACTTATGCAACTATCACTTATAAATAGTATTGTCTACCGGAACAATAGTAGTAAACCGTGAACCAGTACACCAAGTAGGTTCCCAGGAAAGAGAGGTGGGTCACTAATGGACACGCTTAAGTACCAAGTCTTTCCTAGCCAGAACTTTCCTCAATAGTACTTTCACACTACCACACCTTTTCCAGTAACAACTCCTTTCTGATGTGGAAGATCAGATTAAACTGCAACCACAGAGCATACTCAGAATTTTACCAACACTATTCTAGTGACGCGCAACGGAACTCGAACGCAGCTCTGATACCACTGTTAGTATCAGAGTACCAGCACAAATACACACAACTAAAATAGAGACGAGAAAAATAACCCTGACAATAGGCAAAAATGAAAATTTTATAATGACCACTCTTTCCTTTTACAATTGGAAATTACCAATACTAGGAAAGTAAAAGAGAAAGAAGGAGAAATATTTGGGATGTATGAAATAAGGGGGGAGGGGCTCCTTTTATAAGAAGGAGGAGAGCCCCCAATTGAAGTTCCCACGGATGTGGGACTTCTTTCTTCACAGCAAGTTGGTATTAAATTGTCTTTAAAATTTTCTTTTGAGTCAAACAACATAGATCCATCACTTTGTATTAATGGTTGTGTTTTTTATAATTATGTTACTAACAACAATTTTTATTCAAAGTGCTACAAAGATTATATCAAAGAAAACAAAATTAAATCAAAGGATGAATGATTAGTAGATGCATGGAAAGATTTTGGAATTGATGTTATGACAGAAATTTCTCCTACTAACACACATGGAACTACTAAGAATAAAGAAAAGAGGTCTAAGAGTTGCAACAAAAAATTGAAATATTAGGATTTGAATGTCAACGTGAGAAATGTGTTTTGTGAAGCACATAGATACCCAAAAGTGCATGCATGGGAGTTCTGTTTTCTTACATCTAACATCAAGTATGAATGAGTTGCCCCCTAATTCCATGGCTCCTAGTGCTTCTGCCTAAGAGCGAGTTGAAGTCTTAAGGGCTTTAAGCCACCCAGTTTCATTCTTTATCGCTTTGAGTTTTGTTACATCCCCTTGCCTTGTCCCCGTAACCACAGTCTAGGGAGGAGGGCAAGCAGATTTCGCGGGCAAAGAAGTTTTGGTTCTAGCTCATGGTAGCTCATGGTAATCTATGGAGAAAACAAAGTTTTAAAGTAGGCAAGCGGAGGAACTAGATCGTCAAGTTTTAATCAAACAAAATCCTTCTTGTACAAGTGATAAATTAAAATATAGGATTTAGGATTAATATTGATTTATAATTTGTAATTTTAGTTTCTTAAAATATTATTACAAAAATATACACTTTTTATTTAAGGAATATTTAGAATATATTTATAAGTTTTACATATAATTTCTACAGATGATATGAATAAATGACACCGTAGACAAACTTTATGTATTTATTTTTTATATCACAATAAAAATATTTTTTTATTTAATAATGTATAATAAAGTTATACATTTTATTACTCTTTATATATATATATATATATATATATATATTTTATATCATAATAAAGTTATATATTATTTTTATTAATTTGTATAACAATAAAGTACAATAATTTTATATTTAACTTGACATTCCAGATGTTAAAATTAAAGTATTGAAAATAAGAAATTTAATAAAAAATATTAGTAACAAAAATATCTATAGAAAAAGTTATAGCTAATTTATTTTAAATGTTAAAAAATGACATTGGTGATGAATTATAAGATTATATATGTATTATTGAATACTAAGATATATCTCTTTAGGGTTAGGTAGTTAGAAAAATGATTCATAATTGATTATGGTATATCTAAGATTAAATTAAGTCGGAATATAATTCATAGTCGATTGAGATGTATGTGGTTGTGAGTACTTGAGGAGGTATTAATGCGATTACTATCGGTGACGGATCTTCTTGGGAGCTAAGGGGGTATTACCCCCAAAGTTTTGTAACTCCCATGTAATTTATGATTTTAGTTCCCAAAACTTAATGATCATTAATATATTTACTTATATATTTACAATTTTTATCTTCTCATCACTCCTAATTCTTATGTAATTTATCCCTCAAACTTAAATATCATTTAATATATTTATTTATACATTTACAATTTTATCCTTTCACCCTTTTATCTTTTTCACCCTTTTATATTTATTATTTATTTATTAATAATATATTATTTGGTCCCCCAAAATCAATAGTCAAGATCTGCCGCTGATTACTATGTTTGTGCGGGTTCGACGAGATCTTAGATGCCACTTATAGTCAAAGTCAAATAGACTATGGTATTAATAAGTGAGTAGTCGATAAAGAGAGTACTCGATGACTTGCTCTAAGACCACGAGAGATGTGCATTAAGATGAGTAGCGTTGTTTGTAGTCTTACTCGTTAGTAGGGAAGTCAAAATAAGTGCTCGATAATCAAAGAGTATCTGGTGCGATATTGATTTTAACATAACCCGTAAATATTAGTATTTGATGTTAAAACATAACGTCGATGTTCTAGAAGACGTCTCTATGAGTGAGATATAATATGACGTACATGATTTGATGAAATATAACTGTATAATATTATATATGTAATAGCTTTAATAAATATTTGTTATGATCATGTTAATTACATGTGAATATAGATGTATCAAAGATTTAATTTAGAATATAGATGTAGTCGAATGTTTCTACATATTTTTATTAGTATTTTGTGTCATGATTTTGTACTAGTAAAATAATTTTTATATTAAATATTTATTAAAAATTATATATTTTCTTTACATATAATCGATGCAAATTACTTGTCATAATACATTATGATTATTTTAAAAAGTAATACACGCTTCATCATTTAGGGAATGATTTACTTGACCCATGTAAATTAATAATATATATACATAATTGTAGAATAATTATTCACATATCTAATAAACATTTAAAAAAATAAACACGTAATTTATATTTAAATTAAAATATAGATAAAAATATTTTAAAAATTTAAATTATTATTTATAATTTTATTTCATATTAGTTTATATTTTAGTAATATTTAATTAACGTCCATGTTTTAATGTTTTATCTTCAATACTTATCTATAATTTTTTTAATTATTATTATTATTATTAAATATAACATTATTATCGAGTTACATCATGATAAATATTTTTTTAAACTGGGATAATATATATTAATTATTCTCTTTTATTTAAAATAATTTTTGAAAATAAAGTTATATAAAATTAATTTAAAATATATTTTTAAAAAATAAAATTAATAATTATTAGATGAATCTTAATTTTAAGAAACTAAATAATATATTATTAATAAATAATTAATAAATATAAAAAAGTGAATGAATAAAAAAAATAAAATGAAAATTTATAAATATATAAACAGATATATAAATAAGAAATCAAAATTATATGTAAAACTTTGAAACTTAACTAATATATGAGGTATACTAATTTTTTTTTTTAATTTCCAAGAAACTCGGTTACAAATGACCATGAGTATTCTTAACATATATGAGGTATACTAATTTTTTTACGTATCCGCCCACCAACATTGATATGATTAAATACATTCTTATCTATCAACATAACAATTTCTATATATTTAAGAATATTTAATTTAATTCTATTTCACGTTAAAATAAAATTTAGACATTCCTATGATCATATAATAATTTAATATAATATTTTTTTAATTCATAATAATAGAAACATTTATATTTAATAAATAATTTGAATCCAACTAATCATAAATCTTATAATATTTTCTAAACTCTACTAACTTCTTTGTTGTAATTCTTATACCTTTTCCTTTGTTCTTAACTGTTTCTTCAGTATACGTGAGAATGCAAGCATAACATTAATGATAGAACTTTCAGAATTACGAGGATTCATCAAGGACAAAAATTTGATAATCTTTAAGATAATCTTTTGGAGCACTTCGAACAAAAATTACTAAAATAAAATAAACTGTTGTTTGAATAAAAAACGTTGAAATTCTTTGTTTTTGTTTTAACGGCATGATGATAATAAATTAAATTCTAAATATATTATATAGGAAACAATAAATTGTAGTGGAGTAAAGTTCAAGGCATGTCAATAGATAATAACTTGCAAACAAGAATATAAAGGGATTGGCCAAAAGTCTATCTTGCTAAAAATTAAAAGGGAATTTATTCCACCACTACCACTGCTATTACTGGTGATTTAAGAACAATGATAAAAAAAACATGATTAATCTAATTGTACAAATTAATAATCATATATTTCTTATAAATAAAAGGAGATTTATTTATTTAAGAGTAAAAATTAGAAGTTATTATTTAAAAAAGCTATAATTATATTGAAAAGTTTGTTATTTCTTGTAGATATCTCCTTCCTCTTATTATAAAAGAAATAATCAATGTTACTTTAAAATCACGTCAATGCAAAAAATCACATTTAAGTTAGGTGACAAATCATGCTGTAAAACCTGAACCCAAAAATTAAGCCCATTTCCTTAGTCTGGATTTGATTCAAGGCTGGGTCGAAGTTGAAAAGCCCAACTATAAAACTATTTGCATGGACCAAACGAGCCCAATATAGTTTATCTTATATTCAATGTGACATCATTAAAATCCAAATCTTAAAAAACATAAACAATTATGTCAAATTTATATTAGTAGAATATTTTTTTAAAACTTTATAAAAATAATTAATAATATTTTTTAAAATTGAAGTTATAGTAATTAAATTAATTTTAATTTTAAATATAATATTTTTATATAATATTTTTTTTTATATCTTTTCCTTATTTTCTCTCATATAGCAGGGTATATTATAAAGTGATTTTGTATAAAACTCATAACATCATTGTCGAAGATGAAATCCTAACTAGATTTTATTAGTTTAATTTTTATAGTGTAAATTTTTTATTTAAATTATCATGCTCAAAATTGAACATAATAGTAATTTTAAAAGAATATACCATAATAAAGTTTTATGTTTTAATTAAATAACGGTATTAATTTACTGTGATATCCTTTGAATTTTGTGACGAGATGCATGATGATGTTGAGACTATGTGTAATCTTAAAATTTTGTTCTCCAAATTAATAATTTATTTTATAAATAATAAAAAATATTTTTATTAATTTGACATAAATGTACATCTCTCTCAGTTATTTTTAGATGAATGAGTTGTGAGAGTTCAATCATCTAAAATTTAATTAAAATTTATAAACTTACTTATATTTTCTCTATAAGAAAAATCACATAATTGTCAGAGATACATAATATCGTTACTATACTTTGTTATAATTATTTTCATAGTACCATCAATTGTTAATTAATATAATAAGTATAGGTTATAAAAAAATTAAATTAATAATTTTTATTTAAATTAAATTTTAAACTATTTATGAGCCATATAAATATTTAAAATATAACTAATATATTTAATTAATTATTGGTAAACTATCTTTATAATTAACATTTTTATCACGACTTCAAATATGATTTTGTAAATCAATTATTTTTTTTAAATCATGATTTTTCATTATTTTCCTAACTAAATAGGGATAGTGATTCTATTTTGTTATTTTTAATAATTTTTTTCATATTTTAACGTAAATTTGACAATTTTTTTTAAATACATAATTTAATAATTTATTTTTCTTTATTTAATATATATATATTATACTTTTTCATTTTTCATATTACAATAAAAAATAAATATTTTATTTGATAAATAATAATATAATTTTATAAACTATGGAAAAGAAGTTATAAAAAATAAAATTTTTATATATAATTCTTGATTTTATTTTATTGACAAAGTACCAATCACGCTTCACAGTTGCTATAAAAGATAAATACATTGATTTTAAATTATTTTTATTTGATTTATTTTTTCAATATTTAGTTAGATAAAGTATTTCAAATTTTTAAATTTTAATTTTTGTATTTATATAAAATATTACAATCATTAATAAATATGAAGTTTATTATAACACTCTTGTTAATTTAAAAGAAAAGGATTTTATATGGATTTTTCTTCTCATCGTAATAATACGATTTGTCGAAGGGAATATATAAGTTTTATTTTATATTTTTTACTTTTAATTGTAATGTCCGTTATTTCTGTTTTAAAACAAATTCTTTTATATAAGCTTTAAATTATTTTTAACCAATTACTGTGATAATTTAAATTGATGGAATATTTTTCACGTAATATCTTAATTGAGCATAATAAATAAATTATATTTACTAAAAATAAAATTAAATAAGAGGAGAGATTAAAATAATTTTTTATAAAGAATGAGAAATTTTTATAAAAATTATATGAAAATTATATTTAAAATATCTATTTAAAATAATTATTAATATATATATATATATATATATATATATATATTTAGGATATCATATCTTTTTTATTTTTATTTTTTTATAAATTTTATTTATATTGATATAATATTGGATTAAAAAAGATTTAAATATTTTGATGATTAATTAAGATAAAATTTTTTATTTTGTTTGGGCTATAAATACTCTTCTGTATCTCGCATATTCTTCACTCTTTTTATTCTCTCTACTCCATATATTCTTCACTCTTTTATTTTCTTTGCTTTAAATCTAAGGTGATAATATCAAATTGTCTTCAAAATTCTCTTTGAGTCAAACAACATGAATCCATCATTTTGTGCTAATGGTTGTGGTTTCTATGGTTCTGTCACCAACAATAACCTTTGTTCGCAGTGCTACAAAGATTATATCAAAGAAAATGAAATCAGATCAAAGGAGGAGCCAATAACAAATACATGGGAAAGTTCTGAAATTGATGTTATTGCAACTATTTCTCTTCCAGACACTCGAGAAGTTACTAAGAACAAAGGAAAAAGGTGTAAAAGCTGCAATAAGAAGATTGGAATATTAGGATTTGAATGTCGATGTGGAAATATGTTTTGTGGAATACATAGATATCCAGAAGTACACGCATGCCAAGTAGATTTGAAGGAAATAGGTCGTCAAGCATTGATCAAACAAAATCCCTTATGTATAAGTGATAAATTAAAAGATAGGATTTAGGATTAATATTGGTTTGCAATTTATTTTTTTTAGTGTCTTGTAATATTATTTAAAAATATATAATTTTTTTATTTAAGGAATATGTAGAGTATATTTTAATATTTATAAGTTTTACATATTCAAGTGCAAGACAACTTTATGTATTTAATTTTTATACCACAATAAAAATATTTTTTTATTTAATAAGTTATAATAAAGTTATATATTTTATTACTTTATATATATATATATATATATATATATATATATATATATCTTTTATATCATAATAAAGTTATATCTTATTTTTATTACTTTATATCACATTAAAGTACAATTATTTTTTTATTTAATTTCATATTCCACATGTTGAAATTGAATTCCAATAAAAAAATAGCCAAAGAAAAAAATAATGAATCCTAAAAATAATACATTTAAAAAAAAGTACTCAATTATTTTCTCAAATATACCTCTTTATTGTTCACACAATTTTTCTTCTCTTAACTCATTAATTATTATTTTTTTCTTATCTTTCTCTTTTCTATCTCAAGTCTCTCTCTTTTTTTCCTCTTCTCCTAATTAAACTATTATATTAAATTTAATAAAAATATGTTAAAATAAATATTTAAAAATAATATTAAAATTAAAATACTTTTAACTAAATGTTTAAAACTATAATGAAAATAAATAATTTTATTTATTTTGACAATAAATAATTTTATTTACAATATAATTATTTTAAAATTATTTTAGCACTAATAAATAATTACTCATTTAATTAAAAAATCAAATATTTATAATTTAAATGTATGTTTATTTAATAATTTAATTTAGTTATAATTAGGATGAGTTATGATAATTAGTTAGATTAGGTATTTAAAAAAATTATTTTAAAATAAATATTTATTTTTTTCTTAATAATTATAACATAATATTATTTGCAACCTCTCAAATCTATCCTATAATATTTTTTTATTATATAATATATTAAATTATAGTATTTCTGGAGTGAGAGAATAATAAGAGGACAAAAAATAATAAGTAAACGAAGAAAAAAAATAAAAAAAATAAAAAAAGTGAAAAATAACAATATTATGTCAATCAAATCTATTTCTTCTTATTAAAGTTTGTATAGGAATAATAAATAAGTTTAGTGAAGTAAATAAACTTAGAAAGATTTTGTTTAAATAATTATTCTTTTTAAATATATTATTTATAACATATATTTAATTTTTTCATTCTACTTATATTATTTTAAAATAATAATAATATGAATAAAAATTAATTTTAATATTTTTTATGCATAAATTAATATTTATAATTTATTTATTTTTAATTATTATTATTAATTAAGTATACACTTTAATTATTATATTTATATTAAGATATATGTAAAAGATATTTAATTAATTTTTTATTTATAAATATTTATAATATTATTATTATAATATTATATTTAAACATATAATTAAATATATAAATTAATTATTTTTTAAGTTATTATTTTAAAATATTAATAAATATGAAATATATAATTTATATAAAATTATTTAATAAATTAATTTTTGTTTAATTACTGTAAATTAATACAAATTTTAATTATTAATTTTTTTAATTTTTCAAAATATATTTATTTTTATTAAAATAAAATTTGATATATGATAAATACAAATTATAAAATTTAGAAAATATGACATAATAAACTTAATAAAATAAAATTAAATTAAAAATAAAATAATATTAGATAATATTAAGATTGATGTAGAGAATAGTTAATTTTTTTTGTCAAATCAAATTAAAAAAATTAAATTAATTAAAGAGATTAAAAAAATATAAAGAAACAAAATGTGAAAAAAAGAAAATAATATAATGAATGAGTTTGATGTAGAGATTTAAAAATAAAAAAAATGTGAAAATAAAGAAAATAATATAATGAATGAGTTTGATGTAGAGATTTAAAAAATAAAAATAAAAATAAAAACTATGGTTCGAGAGATAGAACAAAATAATTATCAACGTATGCGGACCTCATACAAAATAATCCTCCACTAATCTTTCAAACCTCACTTCTATGTTAATGATTTTGAGGTTCACCTCATATAATTGTGAGCTTATTTGTAAGATTGAGAAGTATTTAATAAATTTCTGTCTCAGAAACTGAAAGTTAAGAGAAGAACTCTTCAAATGGAGACACCATTAATACCTTAAAGGTTCAGTTTGGAATCTGACTACTTGGCACTGAAATGTGTTAAATTTGTATTTTGGACAGAGACAGTGAAGATATGGAGGATAACACTCCTAGTGGCATTATCTTCAGTTTTTCAGACTCTCCTCGACGTCCATCTATGTCATCTTGGAGACCTTGAACTCTCTTCTATCTCTGTTTACCAAGAGGTTCTCGGTTCCGTCTATTTTTTCTTGATGGTTAGCACCTGTCTAACGTCTCTCTTCAGCAAAAACTTGCACTTTTTCTTTTCTTCTTTAGATTCATAAATACAGGAAAATGATGTTACCAAATCCATTAATGAGTAGTTTAAGTCTCTTTGTGGCCAAAAGGCAAGTGTACAATCTAATCTTTTTCATTTAGGCATATGGGAAATTTGGTCTTTCTTGTATACGAAAGAACAATTATTTCCTCGTCTTCTTCTGATTACTATTATTATTATTTTGCATATACGATTTATTGATATCTTTTTCTATCTTATCTAACTTACATGCACAAAATTGTCGTCCGGTATGTTTTATACACTTATAACGCTCTGGGCAAGGTTTTGGAGTAGGGAAAATTCAAAGTACTTGTACTTATGTTCAAAGGTCATCCATTATATTTACTTCCACTTGTGTAATCCTCTTGCCTATTTATGTGTATGCCACACCAATCTTAAGGTTGCTTGGACAAGAAAAAGAAATAGTTGATCTTGCTGGAAGGTACTTTGGATCTTTCGAGGGAGATTCAGAGGGGAGAAATAACACTAATGAGACATGAGTCCAATCCACATAAGGATTGATATTACTCTCAACTTAAAACTTTAAGGCATTGAGTTATGAGTCTTCTTCCTTATATGTTGTTAGACTCACACTTGTATTTTTTAACAATCTCCCCCTCAAGTGTGAATTCCTCACTAATAGCCCTTCTCGTTCACTCTAATGGGACATGTTTACTTGACTCACTCTGTCAGGATGATTTTCGATACAAATAATAATCCCTCCCTCAAGTGTGAATTCCTCAGAAGTAGCTTTTAGTCGTTCACTCTAATGGGATACACTTAACTGACTCACTCTGTCAGGATGAATTTCGATACAAATAACAATCTCTCTCTCCCCCTCAATTATGAATTCCTCAATAGTATCCTTTTCATGTATCATCTCACTAGTAGCCCTTCTCATTCACTTTAATGGGACACGCTTACCTGACTCACTTTGTTAGGATGATTTTCGATATAAATAATAATATCTCCCTCAAGTGTGAATTCCTCACTAGTAGCCCTTCATTGTTCACTCTAATGAGACACGCTTACCTACCTCACTCTGTCAGGATAACTTTCAATACAAATAAAAATCTTTTTCCCCCTCAAGTGTGAATTCCTCATTAGTAGCTCGTTCATGTATCGTCTTTCACTCTAATGGGACACACTTACCTGACTCACTCTGTCAGAAAGATTTTCGATACAAAGATCACTTTAACCTACTATCAATCAACCTTTGACTCTTATATCACTTGTTGGGTCTTTCGAGGGGGATTCATAGAAGAGAAATATACTAATAAGACATTAGTTTAACCCACATCAGGATTGACATTACTCTCAACCCAAAACCTTAAGATATTAGGTTATGAGTTATACTTTATTATATTTTGTTCAACTTCCTCGTTCTTACAGAATGTGAGACTTAAAAACATTAGTACATCCCCTCAAACTCATTAGTAGCTCTTCCATGTATCATTGTTCACCTTAATGAGACACACTTACTTGACTCACTGTCAGAAAAACTTTTGATACAAAAACTGCTTTTGAACTGCCGATCAACCTTCGACTCTGATACCACTTGTTGGGTCTTTCGAAGAGAATTTACTGGGGAGAAATACAATAATGAGACATGAATCCAATCCACATAAAGATTGACACCACTCTTAACAAAAAACTTTAAGGCATTAGGTTATGGATTTGTCTTCCTTATATGTTGCTCAACTTTCTCATTCTTACACAAAATGAGACTTAGACTCACACTTGTATTTTCTAACAATAATATAATTCCCTGCATGTTTTCCTGTGCTATAGAATTTCCATTCTAAACATTTATTTAGTACCAACCAAAGCAAGGTTAGAGTTATGTTTGTGTCTCTTCTCGTACAAAATGTGTTATTGTACATTTTCATAACTATATATGGTTGGGGTACAACAGACTTAGCCATGGCATATAACATCACAAGGTGGGTATATGCATTGACTATGGTTGTGTATACCATTTTTGTTGCAAAGAATGGAGTGGATTTTCTTGATTGACATTTAGGGATGTTTGGGTCTTTACTAAGTTAAGCCTTGCATCATCTATAATTAGTTGCTTAGAGCAATGGTATAGTACATACATTACTATCCTTGCTGGTAAAGTAGATAATCCTGATTGTTGTTGGTTCCTATTAAATTTGTATGAAGATAAATTGGAACTGATTTGTAGTTGTTTTAATTGCTCAAAATACACACTCTTTCTATCATTTTTCATCTTTCCCTGAATTCAATTTAACTCCTTTTTAAATCTTTGTATTTTTAACTTTAATATGTCTTAGGTTGGACTATCAACTATGTTACTAAAAAGTCTAAATTAGTCAAATTCATTTTATCTCACTTAACTTAAGTGGAGATGAGTCTTTTAAGTCAGAACAAGAAGTAAATTTCGTAGTTTTTAAAATAAAACACCTCAATAGAATTATGATTTCTGCTTAGTTTACCATTGAAGCATAATTTTATTCGTTTTGATAGTTGGAATCATTAATTGAAGATATTTGTTTGGAGATATCAATGTTGCACTATGACTGGATTTTATGTTTCTTCTTGTTTTTCAAATTTGACAGCACTTGTTTTTAGTATATATGCTACTTGTAGGTATTTTATATTTTGACTTGACTTTTTTATACTCATATTTTGATGTTAGTGTAGGGTGATTGATTAATTTGTGTCGGTAGTTTTTACTTAATAAGGGAGTTTTCACATGTTGAAAATATTAATATTATTTCTATAATTATTCTTGTTATTTTGTGAAGTTAATTTTTAAGGAAAATTATTTTTGATATATATATATATATATATATATATATATATTTTTATTGTCGTATTGGTTTTCTTATCAATATTTAGTCTTGGCACGCGATGCTTGCTCGTTGGAATAATTGTCGCCATAACGTAAGTAATCATAAAATAGATACATGGATGCAATATTAGGTCGAAATGGATTTTTCGTGTGATTCTTCACTTCTTATATTCGCCATTTGCTCTATACCCTCCAAGTATTCGTGTTTCCAATACAATTGGAATGTTCAGACTCTCCTCCTTGGAATTCTTTCCATGGCTGTCATTTTCTTCAGTAAACAAGAGTTTGCCAAAATCTTTACATGATACGAGCTGCCATTGATTTAGCATACCTTGGTGTATCAATGGTTCTCAATAGTGCTTCACAAGTGATGTCAGGTGGTTGTTTGTATTTTCCATCTTCAAAAGTTCATTCTGTAACATCTTGCCCCCACCTCATAATTGTCCTTCTATCAGTACAAATAATTCTAATGGCTTTTTGACATGTCCATAGGTATGGCTGTTGGGAGTGGATGGCAAGTTATGGTTGGTTACATAAACTTGGCATGCTATTACATTGTAGGACTCCCTATTGGACATTGCCTTGGTATAAATCAACACTTATGGGTGAAGGTAAGAATGCTCTTCTCATGCCTTATGTTTCTTTACTTTTCAATGTTTGTACTTATCCATTGAGTTTCCCCAAAATTTACATACCAAAATGGTCTTGTGGTTTAGGGCGTGTGGGGAGGCACATTACGTATGGCAGGGTTCTTCAGATATTAGTCTTCTTTGTGATTATTTTAGATATTAGAATTTTTTTAATAAGCACATCTTTTTTTGGGCATCCATTTCTAAAGTTCTGCAATGATGTTCTATATGCTAATTGCGCTAATTATTCTCATTATAATATGATCACACCCACTAAAACTCGGGTCTTATCAACAACTTGTTATTATTTTTTTCTAAATTACATAAAAATAAAAATATCAAATTAAGTAGCCTTAAAAATTAGTCGTCGAAGCAAAAGAGCAACGTGTTTCCTATAAAATAAAAATGGTAGGCTTATTATAAATTTTAATAATTTAAATTTATAAATTTTATTATAAATTTAGATAAAAAATAAAAATCTATAAATTATAATTCTAAATAATTTAAAAATAGTTAATATTTTTTCATTAATAACTTTATTTAAATAATTTTATTTAAAAAAATATTAAATAAATTCTTTTAATGGGTAACGAATTTTCTTTTTCATTCTAGATATACTTCACTAAACATACTTTTAGAAGAGAAAAAAATCATATTAACTTTTTTTAATTAAATTAATTTATACATAATTAATATTAGAAGTTTTATTATGTAACTCATCTAAGTTTTTTTTAATTTATTTATAAATTAATTTTATCTTATGAAAGATCATTTTATTTTTTTCTTATAAGAAAATTATTCACTCTCATCAGGATATAAATGTTTAAATCGTCACAATAGTTACGATGAAGCCAAATTTGGACGAATTGATAATTAATAATTTAACTTATAAAATTACTTCGAACATTTTGAAGGCATTTTTTTATAATAATTAGGAATGTGTTTCCCAAACAACTAGGGACGTGGAACACTCCATATAGTGTTATAATAACTTTTGGCTATGAATTGCATGAAACAACATTTGTCATGATTTCTTACATAAGTTGTGAGCTTCTTTTTTCTTTTCTTTTTTTCAAAACGGTGAAATTTACTTTCAGTTTTTAACTTCGGAGAACTCAATAATGTAGTGTCACATCTCTCATTCTTGCTTCATTGTGCAAATGACTTTGGAATTTATAAATAGCATAACTGATTTAAGAATATAATCATTATAAATGTAAGATATAAAATTATTTATAAAAAGTCAATGCTTACGTTATTATTAAAAATGTGATTTATATATATTATCCAATATGATGTAACCAAGAGTTCATGAACACACATTATATAATTTTGTTGCAATGTGTGATGATAATACATTATAGTGAATTTCTAAAACTGGGAAAATGGCTTTGAGTTGTGAGTCCTACGAGTGGAAGTATTATGTGTTCTTGAGCTTTAGAAGGGAAGATACCCGCATGAGTTTCACAAGCCATCTCTATGATGCTTTATGTCAAAAAGGAGTTAACACTTTCATAGACTACAAGGAACTCAAGAGGGGAGAAAAAATTTCACCTTCACTTTTTGGTGCTATTGAAGCCTCTAGGATCTCAATTGTCATATTATCCAAGACTTATGCATCTTCCACCTCTTGCTTAGATGAACTCCTTAAAATCCTTGAGTGCAAGGATTCCAAAGGTCATCTTGTTTTTCCTGTTTTTTATCACATTAATCCATCTCAGGTAAGAGAACAGAAGGGAACCTTTAAAGAAGCTTTGACCAACCATGAACGCAACTTCAAGAATGATGTGGACAAGGTGAAAAGGTGGAGGGAAGCTCTAAGTGAAGTAGCTACTTTGTCTGGGTGGCACATAAATGGGTATATACGTCTTTTTAGAGTTGTTTACCTTTCTTGTATTCCATTCTTTGTTCACTATGATGTGTTGATTTCACATCAAACATTTATTCTTATGCTATGCTTGGTTGGTTGAAAAGAGAGTAAGGAGGAAGATAACTTCAAAATTTTAAAAAGAAAATTTTGAAACTTTGTATATGCTAAGACTCAATATTTTTTTATGTATTTTCTTTTCTTGTTAGTCATGTTGAATAAAATTAAATATCAAATAATAAATTTAAATATTAGTTGCAATATTTTGATTTTGCGTATATTTTTATACTTAATATTATAATTCTAAGAGTGAATATTACTATTTTAGGAAGTTAATTCCAGGATTTCAGAAAATTAAAGTTGCAGTTTTTAAATACTCGGATATAATTTTTATTTTGTGTGACAAAGAATCAATAATATACAAATTTCATAAATTTTTGTTATTAAATTGGTATAAAGAATTAAGGTTTGAGTGTGAGAGAGTGATAACACGTCTAACAAATTGTGTGTTTCTATCCTGACAAAGACAGTCAATTATGACAATTAGAGTCTTTAGATAAAAGCTCTTCTTAGATCCAAGGATAATTGAGAGGTGGTTGATGAAGGTTTTCAAGAACCAGCTAGCACTACAAGTATTTTAGTAGCCCAAAAAAAGGCGTTGGAAGAGATGCATGCGAAGGATAAGGCAATTTTGTACATGTTGTATCAAGTAGATGAATCTAACAAGTGCTAAAAATTCAAAAGAAGGATGAGAGATTTTTGAGAAAGCATGCAAGGATAATGACCAAGTCAAACAAGTTCAACTACAAATACTTCGTTGCAAACTTTAGAGCATGAGAATAAAGGAGTTGGAAGGAATTTTTTAGTACATCACTCGGGTTGAGATAATGGTGAACCAACTTAATTGGAATGGAGGAATGCTCATTAATGTCGGAGTTGGAAAAATTTTGAGGTCATTAATCAACGACTCCAAAAATGTTGTGTGATAAAGGATCCAAAGGACCTATCCGATCTCATGGTACAGGAACTAACTGGGTCTCTTGAGACCTATGAGCATCGGAGGAAGAAGAAAAAGAAGAAGAAGAAGAAGAGAAAGAAAGGAAAGGAAGGAGGAGGAGGAGGCAATCCTACAAAAGCTCCAAAGTTAAATGTCTCTTAAAGAAGAGAAAGTTCTTACTCATAGAACACTCGTGGTAGATGACGAGGACGTAGAGGTCGAGGATAAGGTGATAGAGGTTGTGGACAAAGCAGTAAGGAGAAAGACTCAAACTAGTAAAATTAGTATAGTGGAGGACATAGTCGAAAAGGAGGTTAGTCATTGTACTACAATCTTGAATGCTACAAGGGATGCAAATATAGTCATTACATGTGGGATTGTAACTCGAAAAAATGTTACAATTGTAAAAAAGTGGAGCATTTATAAGGAATGTCGAGCTGAAAAAAAGGTGGAAGAGACAAACCTTGTGGATGAGGAAAGAGATAGTCAATCATAAGTTGGGAAACGATAGTAGAGTCGTTTACAAGTCGAAAGGATGTGAAGGTGTCAATCACGATACGGTATGGTAGCTAGACATGGGTGCAATGTGTAGAGACAAACTCTTATTTAAGGAGTTAATGAAGGAAGTCTGGCTATGTGACTTTTAGTGATGCTCTAAAGGTCTTAGTAAAAGGATGAGGCCTGATATATTACTTACATAAGGATGGCTTAGTCAAATCAATTCAAGATGTGTATTACATTCTTTATCTCAAAAGTAACATTTTGAGTTTAAGATAGTTGATGGAGAGAGGCTACTCGATATTAAAAAAAGATCGAGTACTTCACTTGAAGGATAAAATTGAAAGGTTAATTGTCCGAGTTGAGATGGAGGAGAATAAAATGTACAAGTTGTAACTAAAAAGCATTCAGGAAAGGTGTTTGACACTAAACATAGAGGATGTAGTGCTGAGTGGCATCATCGGTTTGGTCACCAACATTTTGGTGGACTAGTCGAGTTATCAAAGAAGAGCATCGTGCATGGGTTGTCAAGCATAGAGTGTGAGAGAAGATCTTGTGAAGAGTGTACGATCGGTAAATAAGCAAGGACTCCATTTCGAAAACAAGGCGAGTACTAAACGAAGGAGCAACTTAAGTTGATTCATATTGGTCTCTATTGATCGATTACCCCTAAATCATTCAGTGATAAGAGGTATTTTATGACTTTTTGTAGATGGTCTCTTAAGAAAAACATGGGTCTATTTTCTAAGAGAGAAATTTGAGGTGTTCAAGAAATTCAAGGTGATAGCGGAGAAGACAACTAAGAGACATATCAGGTCAATCCGATCTGATAGATGTGAAGAGTTTACATCAACGACATTCATGAAATATTGTGAAGATAAAGGTATGAGAAGATTTTCGACAGCCTCGTACTCACAATAACAAAATGATATGGAATTGAACTATTCTTCATGGTTCGATCAATGTTGAAGAGTAAGAATATGCCAAAGGAGTTTTGAACAAAACTTGTGCAATGTGTCATCTATGTGCAAAATAGGTGTCCACATACAAACTTGGAGGATCGAACACCACAAGAGGCATGGAGTGGTAAAAAATCGATCGTGTCTCATCTTAAAGTATTCAACAATGTGGCTTATGGACGTGTATTTGCTCAACAAATGACGAAGCTTGAAGATAGGAGCAAGAAGTTTGTCTTTATTAAATATGATGAGAAGACAAAGGCTTACAAGTTGATAGATCTAATAAGTAAGAAGGTGGTGATAAGTTAAGATGTTCAAGTTGATGAAACAAATGAGTGAAATTAGGTGACTCGTTGGAGGATGTTGATGGAAATCGAGGATCAACAGTTGTTATACCACCAATTATAGTAAGATCGAAGACCATGGAGGAAAAGGAACCACAACCTAGAATGTGTAGTTTACAGTACTTGTATAACTTGACTAATGAGGTATGATGTGCACATAAAAGCCAAAGTTCATGAGAAGAAAGATAAAGATCTAACTGAAAACTTAATTGGATCAATGAATAAAGGAAGGATTAGAAAGACCCAACAAGTTTTATAGTAGAAGGTGACTCTTTTATGGGTGGTCCAACAGTCAAAGGTTCAAGTCACTAAGGAGGCTAAGTTGGTTAAATGTGTACTAGGCTTGGGGAGTTAAAAAAAAAATATTTTATTCTTTTTTATGGAGTTGAGATTTAAACCCAAAATCATTAGTTTAATATTTGATTAGTTTACCATTTGAGGCAAATTAATTTTGCTTTTAATTCTTTTGGTTTTCTTTTCCTTTTATTTAATTACAAAGAAAGTCAAATCCCAAGAAAACTCTAAATTTGTATTTATGATTGTTAAATTAAAAAAAGAGGTAACAAATTATTTTCATCAAATTGAGAATATCTTTCTACTAGGGTCATTCCTTGCACCTTCGATGTTATCAAGAATTCACCAATTCTTGTAGCGATCATCCTTAGGCTTATCAAACTTTGTTTGCGACGTCTTCCTTTATTTAGGTTTTCTTTTTTTTTTGTTCTCAATTCCTAATTTTTTATTCTTAATTGATTCTAAACCTTGAATCTTTTTGCGTCAATTCTATTTGAAATCTTATCAAGGTACATTGTATATATCTTTTAATAGATTCTTAAAACATAAGGTTTGAAGAAGCAATACGTAATGAGAAGTGACGAACTATTATGGATGATGAAATTTGAGTAATAGAACGCAATGACACATGAACGATGATTAAGTTGTCAACCCAATCACAACAAGTCGATGTAAAGTGAATATTCAAGAAGAAGAAGAATGCACAAGGATAAGTAGCTTGGTATAAAGCTTGGTTAGTTGCAAAGGGCTACAAGTAAAAGGAGGGGATAAACTATGATGAGGTGTTTGTCCTAGTGACAAAGATGGAGACAAATTGGCTAATGATCACTCTAGCAGCATAGTATAAATGGTCGATCAAGTAAATGGATATTGAGTAAATGTAACGCCCTAACCGCTTGTACAGAATTGTTGACTATCCCCATAACCCAACATGAGACTTTCCAGTGTATTTTGTCCTCACTCACACACTTTCTGAGAACTTATCAGAAGGTCACCCATCCCACGATTTCTCCAAGTCAAGCATGCTTAACTATGAAGTTCTTATGTGATAGGTCACCGAAAAGTAAATGCATTTTTGTTAATATAGATAGTACCAATCAATTCTCTTAAGCTATTCTTCAACTATATAGTCTCATACTTATACAACCTTTGGATCTCTCTGCTTCGGTTGATATGACCCTTCCGCTAGAAGTCTGCCAGGAGTCGCTCCTTGTCCGTGCCTCATTGCACCGGCGATCACTCCCCGCCCTCGTCAGCACCCGGGATGTCATAGTAAACATTTTTAAATAATTTGCACAAAGAAAAGTATATTGCACAACACCGAGATACGTGAAGAAAAGAAAGAAGATGAAAGTGTGAAGGCTGAATAAAGCCCTTTATAGGCTAAAATAAGCTCCTTGATCATGGAACAATCGAATTCATACTTATTTCAAGGAGAATCGGTTTGTACAATGTCCTTATGAACATGTCCTATATGTAAAGAAGAATGGAGATAGTGTAATGTTTATTTCTCTTTATGTTGTCGATCTCATTTTTATGGGAAATAATTTTGTAATGATTCAAGAGTTTAAGAGCACAATGGTGAGAGTTTGAGATGACTGATTTGAGTATAATAAAGTTCTTTCTTGGCTTGGAGGTTACATAAGAGGAGTCATGGATATTTGTATTTTAAAAGGCGCGTGCAAAGGAGATTCTAAATAAGTTTAAGATGGTCAGCTATAATCTGATCTCAATCCCATGGAACTAGGTATCAAGCTTTCAAAGTTTGATAGAGGAGATCGAGTTTATCCTAATAGATATTGGAGTTTAATGGGAAGCCTTCATTACCTTGAAATTACAAAACCCAACTTGTTACTAAGCATTGAGATAATTAGTCGATTTGTGGAGAACCTGAGTTATTCTCATTGGAAGGCGCTAAAGTGAATACTAAGGTATATCCAAGGATTAGTATCACTTAGACAATTTTATATGAGGTTAGACAATTATCAATTGGTTGGATACTCGAATAGTGATTGATGTGCATATGTGAATGATCGAAAAAATTCATAGGCATATGTGTTTTTCATGGGAAACACAACTTTTACTTGGCTTTTGACGAAATAACCCATAGTGACACTATCGACGTGTGAAGTCGAGTATGTAATAGCATCTTGGTGTGTCATGTAATATGTCTCAAAAATTTGTTGAACCATTAGAGGAACAAAAGGTCAGTGAGATGGTCTGAATTGATAACAAGTCATTATTGAATTGACAAAGAACTCGATTATCAATGAGAGAAGTAAACATATTTTTATTTCATCCGAAAATACATGAAGTAAGAGAATGTGGAGCTAGTGCATGTGACGAGTTGAGATCAAGTTGCAGATATATTCACGAAGTCATTGTCTACAATTTTGTTTGAGAAAGGCAAGAATATGATTAGGATGAAGGATAGAAGAAGTGGTTAAGTCGGTCAACTAAATCTTTCACCGATCTCGGTTTGTTAAAGAAAAACATTTCATTTTAGAGGAGAGTTTTGATGAATAAAATTAAATGTCAAATAATAAATTTAAATGTTAGTTAAAATATTTTGATTTTACGAATATCTTAGACAATTAATATTACTATCTGAAGGAGTTAATGCTCGGATTTTGAAAAATTAAAGTTACAGTCTTTAAATACTTAGGTGAAATTTTTATTTATAAGTCAAGAAATCAATAATATATAAATTTCACAAATTAGTTGATATCCACAAATTTAGTAGACTTCAATCAATATTTTGCTAACTAATAAAGAATAGATGTTTGAAAAAAAATTTAATAAGGATCCCCAAATAAAAATAATTTTAACACGTGTTTACTTCAAATTATGTTAGGAAGGATTTCACTTCAATGAAAAAGGATAAAGTAAACTTCAATTGAATGACTACACAAGAATTGATAACTTGTAACAAATGACAACTAGGGTTTACTTTTTATCATGCAGATGCATTTCAGTTTCAAAGGTAGATAGAAGAATATTAACAAAGAAAATAATGAGGACCCATAGTCTTTGCCTTTCTTGATTATGAAAAGGAAGATAAACTTTCCTATCGAAGTTTTGCAGTTTTCTCTTTCATATCACTAGCTTGTTATATGGTTCATTTTTAAGAGGTTGTTGAATAATTGACAATCGTACCAATATTATCAATCGCAATATAGTATTTCAATTAAATAAAAATCGATCCCACAAGGAGCGGTTTCACTGGAAATTTCAACTCATAAGCTTACTAAGTGTATTAACGCAAACTGGGTTTTCATAAACTTTGGAATTGAACACAAATAGTAAAAAGCTATAAAATGTATTTAGAAAAGATGAATTATAAGAACTTAGGATAGAATTACTTCCTTTTCTCTCCTTTGTATAATGGTTAGGTCAAATTACGAATGTCAATTAACCTATCAATGTCAATGTCACCTACTCAAATCATTCATATCGATTCTTCACACATAAAATTCATAAGAAAACCTAATAAACGTCAATTCCTCATACATTTAAGAGATTTTCCAGCATTAGGTCTAGTGTATTAAGCAATTTATACCTCCATTACCATTCATAACAATTAACATAGCAAATATTCTTAACCTGATCTAGGGTTCCAAGATATATTTTCTAATACATCCCAAACATTAAAGATAAACATTAAAGAGCACAAAGGATAAGAATATCAACATCAAGAACATAGATTAATATATCAAAATATCACCAAGATACAAAAGAGTTCAAAAGAAGTGTACTCAATCCTAAAAGAATGAAGTTAACCACTCATGATGGTCATTATAATGATCCAATGAAAAAGAATTCAAGAAGAATTGAAGATTGGATGAAAACTGGAGTAGATGATGTCTCTCTTCTCAAAATCTCGAACTCCACTTTTTCACAATACATCTTATCTTTTTATATCAAAATTTAGCATCATTCGCTCAAGCGGATATTTTCACTCAAGCGAGTACTGATGATTTTCGCTCAAGCGCTTAAGCGATTGAATTCCCGAGAGCTTTAACGTATTTTTGCTCAAGCGAACGTACGCCTCGCTCGAGCGAATGACTTCCAGAGAGGTTTAACGCATTTTCGCTCAAGCGAACGTCTATCCCGCTCGAACGAATCTTAGGCTGAAAATCTTCTTCCCTTTTTTTCCAATTTTTCTTCAATTAACTTGAGAATTATGATATTTGCTCTTGTACCCAAGTATTCTGTAAATTCATCCTACATTGGGAGAATAATATATTAGAATCAATATAATTTAAATGATTAAATAACAATTCAAAGTATAATTACATCAATTTTTGTCACTTAACAAAGGCCAACAAATGTCAATTCCTCATAAACTGTTAATTAGTTATATCTCATAAACTTGGAAAGGGAATAACTAGTAGACACACCTAACTTAATAATTGATTAACTGAAAAGATAAAAAAATTCCCATGTGAGATTATGCATGATTATAGATGTCACTCATTGCTGTATTTTACAAGATAGTTTGAAGTTTTTTTGGCTTTATCTTTGGCAGGTTGGAATCTAAGTTTGTCAAAAGAATTGTTGAAGAGATATTGAGTAAGTTGAATCGCACATATCTAAGTGTTGCTAAACATCCTGTTGGTCTGGATCCCCCGGTGAATGATATTAAATCACTTTTGGAAACTGGATTAGATGATGTGCGGTCTATTGGAATCTATGGAATTGGGGGAATAGGGAAAACTACAGTTGCTAAGGCTGTTTATAACCACATTGCTAATCAGTATGAGGGTAGTGCTTTCATTGCAAATGTTAGAGATGTTTCGAGTCAAAGATTTGGCATAGTTCGGCTACAAGAAGCACTTCTTTCAGGGGTTTTGAACCATGGATATTTTAAAGTGGGAAACAAAGATAGAGGAATTAATCTGATAAAAAATAGACTTTGCTATAAAAAGGTTCTCATAGTGGTTGATGATGTTGATTCATGGCAGCAACTGGAGTCTTTGGTTGGGGAATACAGTTGGTTTGGATCAGGAAGTAGAATCATCATAACAACTAGAGATGAGCATTTGCTAATTGCTCACAATGTGGAAGCAACCTACAAGGTCAAAGAATTAAGTCATGGGCATGCTCTTGAACTGTTCAGTTGGTTAGCTTTCAAAAAACTATTTCCTCCAACAAATTATGAGGAACTTTCCTTACACATATTAAACCATGCCAAGGGATTGCCATTGGCATTAACAGTTTTGGGTTCTCACCTGTGTGGTAGAGATAAATCACAATGGGTAAGTGCATTAGCTAAACTGGAAAAAATTCCAAATAAGCAAATTTATGAAGTGCTTAAAATCAGCTTTGATGGGTTGGAAGAGAATGAGAAGGCCATATTTCTGGATATTGCATGTTTCTTTAAGCGAGAGGACAAAGAGTATGTGAGAATGATACTAGATGGTAGTGAACTGTACTCAGATATTGGAATTGGAATTTTAATGGATAAATCTCTTATTACTGTAGAACTGAACAAGCTTTGTATGCATGAGTTGCTACAGGAAATGGCTAAGGAAATTGTTCGCTGTGAATCTCCCAAAGAGCCCGGAAAACGTAGCAGACTCTGGTTTCATGAGGATGTTCTTCATGTATTGAACCAAAATATGGTATACTTTTTTCCTTGAACATATCTATGTCATTATGAAGGTTCAAAGATTCATGCATCTACCTAATTATCTCTGTGTGTTAACTGCTTTGTCACTAGGGAACTAATAACATTGAAGGAATAAAGCTAGATCTACCTGAACCAAATGATCAGGTCGGCATAAGTGGAAAAGCATTGGCAAAAATGAAAAGACTTAGATTTCTGATGATCAATAATGCACAATTTTCAGATGACATTCAATATTTATCTAATGAGCTAAGACTAATTGATTGGCCGGGGTATCCTTCTTCAACTCTACCACCAACCTTTCAACCAAAGAGGCTTGTTTCTTTAAATCTGAGTCATGGTCGCATCAAAAACTTGTGGAAGGGAGTTAAGGTACAAAACTTTTTCTCTTTTAATGTAATATATTTTTAAATGTCAAAAGCTATTTTTAGTTTAATATTGTAGGTAATTGTCTTTCCTTCTTACTTTACTAATGATGCTTGGTCTTCCTCAGATATTCAGAGACTTGAAACTTGTCACCTTTAGCGGCTGTGAGTACCTCACTGAAATTCCTGACTTTTCAATGATTCCAAACCTTGAGAGTCTCAGCTTAGATCATTGTAAACGTTTAACTAAGGTGCATGAGTCAGTGGGATCTCTTGATAAACTTGTTGCTTTAGACTTCCTATTATGCTCCAACCTCAAGAACCTTCCAAGTTGTTTCAAGTTAAAATCTCTACGTACTTTTATCCTTACTGCCTGCTCAAAAGTTAGAAAGTTCCCTGAGATTGTCGAAAGAATGGTGCATCTTGACGAACTGCTTCTCCAAGGGACTGCCATAAAAGAACTACCACAGTCAATTGAATATCTAAATGGGCTGAAAGCGTTACTCTTGAATTCTTGCCAAAAGCTTGAGCATCTCCCTAGTAGCCTTCATAATTTGCAACAACTTACAGCACTTGGTCTCAGTGACTGCTGTAAGCTCAAGAAGCTTCCAAATCTTCCTCTAAGTACAAGATATATAAACGCAAATAATTGTAGATCATTGGAAATATTTCCAACATTATCCAACTCATCAAATTTCAGTGCATGGAATTTACCAAGCTTTTCTCAAATGATGTTCATCAACTGCTATAAACTGATTAATAAACAGATCCAGGACCACATAGCAAATCTCTTACACAATGAGGTAGACTTTACACGCTCTTCATGTCTCTTTGTCTGTATTCTTCCAGAAAAGTATTAAACACTGAAATTAAATTTTATGCTTCAGGAATTGGTGCATGAAGTTATGCTACCAGGGAGCAGCATCCCAGATTGGTTTCATCACCAGAGTACTAATGGTTCAATTTCTCTTGAGGTGTCTTCAAGGTTGTATGGTACAGAAGTGGAGCTGCTTTTCGGTGCAGTTTTTGAGTTGGACAAAGGTGCTATTACAACTGGTATGTTTTCATGTGTATACGAGGTTACAATCAATGATCAAAAGACCCTTGTTATAGCAACAAGTTTTGACTCATTGGATACAAGTCATGTGTGGCTGACTAAGATCAATACTGGTCGTTTGATATGGCCCCTCAAGAGTATCCATCGTCAAAATTACTTTAGGATTTCGTTTGGGATATCTGATGTCTCGTCAAAGGTGAAAGTAAAAGCATCCCTTAAGAGTTGTGGTTTTCATATATCATCCAAGAAAGAAATGTATCTTATTGATCATGAGACAGTTAGGAAGTACACAGGGAATGAACAGTAGGTTATACCTTAGTGCATTTATGTTGTCAACTATATTCTCTTGTTTTTCTTTTAGTAGTTCAACATTAATGTGTTTGATGCTCCTATGGACATGTTTTATGCTCAGATGTAAAGATATTAGTGAAGTATAGCAGAGTGCAGAAGCGTATAACTATTTGAATTAATTGTTTGTGGTTTTTCTACTTCACTTATTATGGATATTAACTGAGGCCCATCATACCCTAACCTTATGCAAAATTTAGTACACCTGTTATTGGGCTTGACCCAATAAACATACAAACACATGGTGCTTTCCAAATCTCACACTATGCAGCAAAATATGATTGATCTTATATACTTTTAAGTCATATATCCAACTAGTAAGAATGGTTGATGAATGAATAGTTTAAATGGTAATCAACATGTGAAATTGGAAAACAACATTTGAGTAAATGAGATGATCATGAGCTATTGGCGTAGGATTTCTTTTACTGTTCATATTGTGTTTTAAGTGTTGTATCCCACCGAATCATAGATCCAAAACCCAATCACAACTTTTCTCTCTGCGAAATATATGGTTGTATTGCATGGCACTCACCAACTCTGAATCTCAAATATGTAGTTGAGTTTGAATTTGAATCCAACCTCGACATTGAAGAGAAATCACGAACTCTGTCCAATCATCCAAGTTTCAGTCTGTGCTATGTGGTCACATTTACAGGTGGGACAAGTTGCTTTTAATTCTACCAAACTGCATTTCTTTCCTTTTTTTTTTTTTTTTTAAGTTTTATAATAATTAGTAACGGAATCAATCTTACCAAACCAATTACACTTAAAATTTACCGAGAAAGTGGTGTAAAATTGAAAAAAAATTATTTATATATTTAAATAATTCATAATAAAATATTTATTTTTATTTCTGTACAATTCAAAAACTCCCTTATTCTCTCATAGGAGTCTAAACCCAAAGAATATGTTTGATTTATTTCATTACAAAGAAATAAATCACCATAATAATACTTTATTAATTAATTTCCTTCACATTGATACAGTAAATATCAATCAAGTTGAGTAAAGAAAGATAAAAAATAAAAATAAAAAAGCACATGCAGTGCAGTCGCTATTGACCTGACAAGTGATTCCTTCCCCAGAAAACAACATAATATCGTGTTCTTTCCGTGTAACGACTGAACCACCAAATTTATATACAGAATGCCTAATCCAATATTTCTTTGTCATGTTTTTAATTATTGATCTTATTATTCTCTCTCACGAACTTGGCCAATCCTAAATAGAAAATACCTAATCCAATCTTTCTTTTTCAGGGTTAAAGTTTCTACTATTATTCCTTCTCACTAAGCAACACTCATATTAATGTCATGATCCATGTTATCAAAGAAAAATGTCTTTGATGTTAAATATTTAAAAATATTGTTCATTTTTTAATATTAAGATTATAAAAATTAATATTGGCATTGAGAATTTAAATATAAATTAAAATTCGTGTTGAATAAAAAAAATTAAAAGTTTAGGGAAGAGAATTTTCTATTTTATAATTATAGAAGAAGATGCATCTTATAAATCAAACATAAGTATAGGGAAGAGAATTGTGTATTTTAAAAGTACGACAATGGGATTTTTCTAAAAAAAATGTCCATAGAAGAATAATGAAGTCAAAAAGATTTTGGAGGCACCAAATACAGTTACATGCATAATATTCCCCACCCAACATCTTCTTTTCTTTCCCACGTTATATTCGCCCCCACCAACTTTTTAGCTGACGAAACCACCCCTCACTGTATTTTATAATATTCATCACTTATTTTTCTGATATTTCTTATTATTCTTTCAAATTTATGAATTTTCGTCTCTTATTTATTAAATGAAAATAAAACTATATAAATCTATTAATCAAATTAATTTTTATTTAATAATAAATATTTTAATCAAAAGAGTGTATTATTTAAATATAATTTTTATATAATAATTATTATGAATAATGATTTTTTAATATAATTCAAATCTTTTGTCTATTTTTTATAAAATATTTCATTAATTTTTTAAATTTTATTATTAGTTTTTTTATTATTTTTATATTGATTATTGAATGATGCGTAGGTTAATGTTTATGATTTTAAATGTAAATGAAATATACTTTTATATAATTTAAAAATTAATAACAAAGAAAAAATTAAAATTAAATACCGAAAAATTAATTTGGGAAAATACACTATGGAGATTAAAATTAATGGAATCAAATCATTAAATTAATGTTTATTTAACTTTGATAATTAAAAAGTTAATGAAATAATTAATAAGATAAAATATCAGATTATTTATATTAACAATAACTACTTATCATGCTATCATTCATTCTTTATCGAAACTATTTATACATAATAAAGAGTAGTGAGATGACTCTTTAAATATTTATTTATTTTATATAAGTGTATGTTTCTTTATTTAAATTTGCTTTTATTAATTTTAATTATTTTCCTTTTATGTATATTAATTTAGTTTGATAATAGAAATATTTTATAATAATTAATTGATTATAAAATTGGGAGATAAATAACAAGAAAACAAATAGCAAAATTGTTTCTATTTTCAATGGCTTTAAGCCTAATATTGAAATGTATCGACAAGTGCATTTTAATTAAAGTAATTTTGCAAAATAGAATAATAGCTAAAAGAGCATTTTAGTGCAAAAAGATAAAGATATAGAGTAATTTTTTTTAATTCATGAAATCATTTAAATTCTTTTAATTTCATTAAATCTTTTCAAATCTTATAATTTCATAAGTATAAATTCTTTAAAATTAATTACAAAATCTTAATCATAAATCATAGAAGCCTTTATAAAAATTATATTCTTACAAATGTTTTAACGTATGATTTAACACTACAAATAATAATTATTGAAGTTTATTAAATATGATTATCTTGTTTATTATGATTTGATAGTAGTGATAGATATTCTTAGAAATTGAGGGGTTAAAAATAATTTATAATTTTTATTCTTAAACTTAATAATCATTTAATATATTTATTCTTTTAATATTTTTTCGTATCTATAGTATAATTTATGATTTTAAATTAAAAAATTATTCATAATTTAATATATATATTTATATATTTATAATTTTATTCTCTTATTTTTTATTTTTTTCACTCTTTTATATTTATTTATTAATAATATATTATTTAATTTCAAAATTAACGGTGAAGGTACACACTGATTGAAAGTATATTCTTCAACATCTCTCTAAATTTTCTCTAATATGCTGCTTGAATATTTAGATTATTTTTCATATTTTATATTTTTTTCTTTTAATGATAGTAATTCAATAATTATTATAAAAACTGAACTTTTGTTTCCCAGATTAATCAAAATTCAATTAATTATAATTTAGTTGCTGTGTAAAGAATATTTTTAACGACAATGACATAAAAATAAAAAAAAATTAAAACGACACCAACATACAAATTTAATTTTAAAAGTACAATTATTTAAAATTTGAATGAAAAAAAAATTATTTAACACATTTAATTATTTTTTTTATTGGCCTTGATGATTCTAATTTAAGAATCAATATTACATACGTTTTGTGAGTTATTGATACAAAATGCAAATAAAAATTTAATGTATTGAAATTTTGATGGATTTTAAACGTAGAAGTGATAGAAAAAAGTTGATGAAATAAGGAATGATTATGGACAAACAAAATTTTCAACCATTAAGTTATTTTTTTATTTTATAATTTTGTATTATTTTTAAATTTAAGAGGAATTTAGATAATGAGATATATATTGGTTATTTGGGAGGATTATTCAGGTTTTGGAACAAAGTATTGATTGTGGGAAATACATATACTTGAAGAAGCTAGGGTTCAAAAATATCTAAATTAGGGAAGTTAAATATTTAAACAACAAGAAAATGTCTAGATAGAAAATATATATGTTTTGGTGTATTGTAATTTATGTTGTTTTAGTGTTATATGATGTTCATATTGTATGATTTTAATATAAATGAGTTATATTGTTGGATATTAAAATGGACAAGGTTGAAAACTGGGTGTTCGTCATGAGTCTCATATCACTTAGGAGTTGAAGTCAATGATTGTTTATATATATATCATTTCTCTTAACCTATCAAGACGTCTTTTAAAGATAAAATAGTGACCGACGAAAGCTCTAAAACGGACAATATCTTGGACGTGAAAATTGACCCTACTGTCATTGGCATCCACCGTAAATTAACCACTCTAAATTAATTTTGAATTGTCACTAACAGTGATTTGAGTCCAATACCTTAGAATTAGAGGTTGATACTCTAACCGATAAACTATTAGAATTTTCTCGATAATAATTTACAAATAAATTATATTTATATACAAAAATATATATATCCGTGTAAATATATAAATATAAAATATATAAATACAAATATATTTATATATTTTGATATATTTATATAGTTATATATTTATATATTTATATGTTGGATATGAGGACACACTCGAAGGTGAAAGTGTATGTCGAGTGGGTTTTCAAAATTTGATGTCAAATTTGTGAGCGAGTCTCTTTATATGGGTTTGTAATTTAATAACAGAATATAATCTTTATAATTTATTTATATAATGATATAAAATAAATTTAGGAAATGCGTCATTCGCTCAAGCAAAAAATACTAATTTTCGCTCAAGCAAGATATTTTCGCTTGAACGAGTGAATTTTTATGAGCTTTAATATATTTTCGCTCAAGCTAGAGTCAATCTCACTTTCATTGTCGACCGCGCTCTCACATTCAACATATAAATATATAACTATATAAATATATGAATATATAAATATATTTGTATTTATATATTTTATATTTATATATTTACATATATATATATATTTGTATATAAATATAATTTATTTGTAAATTATTATTAGAAAATTCTAGTAGTTTAGTGGTTGGAGTATTAGTTTGCAACTCTAAGATACTGAATTCGAATATTGTTAGTGACTATTCTCTAATTTAAGTAAATTTTTGGCTAAAAAAAAACACTTTCTACATTATAATATTGATATTGCGATGAAGATTTGGATAATTCAAAATCCAGACTTTTAAGTTATTATAAATACCACAAGTATTTTATCCTTCTCATCGATCACTTTTCTAGAATGACTTAGGTTTACTTCATCGTAGAAAAAATAGAAATTTTTGAAATATTAAAAAACTTCAAAGTTGTCATTGACAAACAAAGTGAAGATATATAAAAGTTCTCAAAAGTAATAAAGGTAAAGAATATAACTCGTATGAGTTTGATAAGCTTTGTGAAAATAAAGGAATATAAAGTCAAGTTACAATTGTATATACACCGTATTAGAATGGGATGTCAAAAAGGAGGAACCTGTAACATCTCAATTAATGTAAAAGATAAACGTTATCTTATCTTAAAAGATAAACATTATCAAAATCATAATTACTGCATTTATGATTACGTAATTAAATAAATAAAAAGAAAAAAATTGCTATAAAAAGGGTAGGGGGAAGGATCGGTAGAGAGAAAGGGAAGAAAGAGAGGAAGGAAGAGAGAGAAAGAAGAAGAGAGAGAGAAAGAAGGAGAGAGAGAGAAAGAAGAAGAGAGAGAAAGAAGAAGAGAGAGAGGAAGAGAGAGGAAGAGAGAGAAAGAGAGAGGGAAGAAGAGAAGGAAGAAAAAAAATATTGTCTTTACATAAATTTTGGTACCTCATCCGCAGCTCTTAAGGTAGGGGAGGAGAATATTATCATTAAATCTATTTTATTTTGCTTATAGTTGTGGAGTGAGGTGTCCCTAACCTTATTCTATTTATTTAGTTATTTGTTTATTTATCTCTAACTACATATGGCCCTACCTTATGCTTGTTTATTTTATCTCTAGTCTTGCACTTGTCCTATTTTAATTATCTCCACTTATATACTGGTCCTGTTTGTTCATTTTATTTTATCTCCAATCTTGCACTGGTCTTATTTTAATTATCTCCAGTTACGTACTGGTCTTGTTTGTTTACTTTATTTTATCTCTAGTAATGCAACGATCTTATTTATTAATCTATAGTTATATTATTCAATTACAATAATATCTATTTGTGAAGATTTGATGATATTGTAGATAGAGGTTGAACCTTGGGGATTTAAATGAGTAAATATCATTGTGAGAGTGATTAAAATTGAACTCATTTATCCTGACTAGTCACTACAAATTTAATTTAAATCTTCATAAAATAGAATGTGTTGAGGAAGTTGAAACATATATATCTATATATTATAAGATTGTATTATTGTAATTGATAAATGTTCTCACTCCCTATTGTGATCTTTTATGCATGTTTTATTTAAAAATCAACTTAAGTAGATGGAGGCGCCAAATATTCCAAATCCCTTTTCTGCAAGCATCACTCGCCTTCTTTCCGGAACTACTTGGAACACAAATGTTATAGACAATTCGGTTACTTTTAGAGGGACAGGATTTTCAATAATAACATTTGTATCTGATATGGGAAATCCCATTATGTTAGATGGGTCAGTAGTGGTTACCTTTTGTATGGCTCCTACCTTTTTCCAAAACCCCTTAATTAGTTTGTTTCCACCGGCAATGTAGATACTTGTAAAATCGTAGAAAAAATAGAAGGAATCAAAAATAAAATTCCTTATTCTATTGTATATCTTATATAGTGATGTAAATTACTTTTACATATATGTAATATTTTTTTGACCTCATACTCTTATATAAATAATAATAATAATAATAAACGTCACATTAAATGGTATCAGAGCAACGTTTCATGTGTGACCTGTACAATGAGTCTATCATGATATCTTATGAATCCTAACTTATATAATTTCAGATGGCAAATAATAGAAGGAACAACTAGTTGACGAAGCGGTACAAGCTATCCGAGACATGGCCATTGCATTATTAAGGAACCAAAGACCTGAAGGAACCAATGGATCACAAGGTTTAGTTGAATTTAGGAGAAACAAGCCTCCGCAATTTTCTGGAGGATATAACCCAGAAAAGGCTGAATTATGGATTAAAGAATTTGAAAAAATATTTCAAGTTATGAATTGTCCTGATGACTAAAAGGTGAATTATGTTGTGTTTATGTTGATAGGAGAGGCTGAATATTGGTGGGATAGTACTAGGAGATTACTAGAAGGAGGAAGAATAATCATTACTTGGGAAGTGTTTAGAACAAATTTTTTAGAAAAATATTTTCCCAATGATGTGAGAAGAACAAAAGAAATAGAGTTTATGCAATTAAAGCAAGGAAGTATGACAGTAGGAGAATATGCCTTTAAGTTTGAAGAGCTAGGAAAATATTCTGCATTCTTTTATCACCCTGATGAAAGAATGAAGTGTATAAAATTTGAGAATGGACTTAGGCCCGAATTGAGAAAAGCGGTAGGAATACTAGAAATTTCTGATTTTCCTACGCTTATTCATAAATGCAGATTTTTGGAAGATTTTGAAAATCATCAAAGTAGTAAACTAAAATCTTTTGGACCCCAGCATAATAAAAGGAGACAAAATGAAGAAAAACCTTACAACCGCCCCCACTGGAGATCCCAACCCAATCAATTTTCTACAGGAAATTTTAATAACCGTATAAATAATCAGCTCAAGTGTTTTAAGTGTGGACAAGATCATTATGCTAAAGATTGTCATCTTAAAGGACCTGTCTGTTTCAAGTGTGGGAAACCTGGTCATATATTCTCTGAATGTCGGTAACAAAAACCAAATTCTGATCCTTCTACACCAAAAAGAAGACCTCCGACAACAGGAAGAGTATATACCATGAATGGAACTGAAGCTTCTCAGAATAATGATTTGATCCAAGGTATGTGTTTCATTCAAGGCAAAGCTTTAAATGTACTGTATGACTCAGGCGCAACTCATTCATTTATTTCCAATGATTGTGTCCAACACCTTGAATTGCCGACTTCTTTTCTAGATAATAGTTTGATTGTTTCAACTCCAACAAGCAAGTATGTAATCACCAATAAAATTTGTCTAGATTGTCCTTTGTTCATTGAAAACAGGAAATTCCTTGTAAATTTAATTTGTCTACCTTTATCTCAATCGGATGTAATCCTGGGTATGGACTGGTTATCTTCCAATCAAGTCCTTCTAAATTGTGCAGAAAAATCAGTAATATTTTCAAATTCTGAAAATATTTTGAGTTTCTCTACCAACTCAGTAAATGAGTCTTTAAAGAACAAAATTCAAGGATATTTGTCACTATCTTTTGTGGAAGTAAAAGAGGAAGTCGATTTGAAAAAGATAGCAGTTGTTCAAAATTTTTCTGAAGTTTTTCCTGATGATATTCCTGGTTTACCACCCAACAGAGAGATTGAATTTTCAATAGATTTAATACCTGGAACTGGACCAATTTCTATGGCACCATATAGGATGTCCCCTTCTGAACTGATAGAACTGAAGAAACAATTGGAAGAATTACTTGGAAAACAATTCATTCGTCCTAGTGTATCACCTTGGGGAGCCCCTGTTTTATTAGTTAAGAAGAAAAATGACAGTTTTAGGTTGTGCGTAGATTATCGTCAGTTAAATAAATTCACCATAAAGAATAAATACCCTCTTCCAAGAATAGATGATTTGTTAGATCAATTAAGGGGAGCTTCTGTATTTTCTAAAATAGATTTAAGATCAGGATATCACCAAATTAGAGTAAAGGCAGAAGATGTACAAAAAACTGCCTTTTGGTGTGACCAATGCTCCTGCAATATTTATGGATTATATGAATAGGATTTTTCGTCCATTTTTAGATCATTTTGTTGTGGTTTTTATAGATGACATTCTTATTTATTCTAAAACTTTTGAAGATCATGCGGACCACCTTCAAGTTGTTCTTCAAATTTTAAAAGACAAACAATTGTATGCTAAATTGTCTAAGTGTGAATTTTGGTTAAAAGAAGTGAAATTTTTAGGTCATGTGATTTCCAAAGAGGGAGTGTCAGTAGACCCAACTAAGGTAGAAGCAATTCTACAATGGGATCCACCAAAAACAGTGACTGAGATTCGTAGTTTCCTAGGTTTGGCTGGATATTATAGGAGATTCATTGAAGGATTTTCTAAAATGGCTATGCCTTTAACCCAACTCACCAAGAAAGGTCAAGTTTTTTAATGGACAGAAAAGTGCGAAAATAGTTTTCAAGAACTTAAGAGAAGATTAACCACTTCCCCTGTACTAGCATTGCCTAACCCAACTGGACATTTTGTGATATTTTGTGATGCTTCCAAAATGGGATTAAGATGTGTTCTTATGCAAGATAGAAGGGTAGTTGCATATGCCTCGAGACAATTAAGAACACATGAGAAAAATTATCCAACTCATGATCTAGAACTAGCCGCCATCGTTTTTGCACTCAAAATATGGAGACATTATGTGTATGGTGGTAAGTTTGAGGTTTTTAGTGATCATAAAAGTCTTAAATACTTGTTTGATCAAAAAGAGTTAAATATGAGACAGAGAAGATGGATGGAATTTTTGAAAGATTATGATTTTGAATTACATTACCATCCAGGAAAGGCAAATGTAGTAGCAGACGCTTTAAGTAGAAAGTCTTTACATGTCTCTTCCCTTATGATACATGAGATGAGTCTACTAGAAGAGTTCAGAAACATGAATTTATCAATTACCATAAATCCTGATAGAATAAAATTAAACTTAACTCAGATTATTAGTGGATTACAAAGACAAATTCAAGAGACACAAGTAGTTGATGAATTTATTCAAAAGAAAAAGAAGTTGATAGGACAAAATAATGGAGAAAAATTTGGCATAGATAAAGCAGGAATTTTGAGATTTAGTGGTAGAGTATATGTGCCTAATAATGTAGAGATTAGAAAGCTGATTTTAGATGAAGCACATAAGAGTAAATTGAGCATACATCCAGGCACAACAAAAATGTATCAAGATCTTAGGAAAATATTTTGGTGGCCTAAAATGAAGAAGCAAGTAGCACAATATGTAGCATCATGCTTAGTTTGTCAAAAAGCTAAGATAGAACATCAAAGGCCTGCAAGGATGTTACAATCTTTAGACATACCTGAGTGGAAATGGGATAGTATTGCAATGGCCTTATAGTTGGTTTACCACGAACAATTCAAAAATTTGATTCCATATGGGTTATCGTGGATAGGTTGACAAAGTCTGCTCATTTTCTACCCATTAACATGAGGTATTCATTGGAGAAACTGACTGAATTGTACATAAAAGAAATTGTGAGGTTACATGGAGTTCCATCTAGTATTATTTCTGACCGGGATCCTAGGTTTACTTCTAAATTTTGGGGAAGCCTACATCAAGCCTTAGGAACTAAGCTTCATCTTAGCTCAGCTTATCAACCTCAAACTGATGGACAATCAGAAAGAACCATTCAGTCCTTGGAAGATTTGTTGAGAACATGTGTGTTAGAAGATTCTGGTAGCTGGGATCGATACTTATCATTAATTGAATTTACTTATAACAACAGTTTCCATTCTAGCATAGGTATGGCACCCTATGAGGCATTGTATGGGAGAAAATGTAGGACACCTTTATGTTGGTTTGAGACTGGAGAAAATTTAATCTTAGGTCCTGACATGATTCAACAATCCACGGAGAAAATTAAGATGATTAGGGAAAAATTAAGAACAACTCAAAGTCGACAGAAAAGCTATGCTGACAAGAGAAGACGACCCCTTGAATTCCAAGAAGGTGAACATGTATTATTGAAAGTAACACCGACAACTGGAGTTGGTAGAGTAATGAAAGCCAAGAAACTCACTCCTCGATTTATTGGTCCCTATCAAATTCTTAGAAAAATAGGTCATGTTGCTTATCAAATTTCCTTACCCCCTTTTCTTTCTAATCTTCATAATGTGTTTCATGTGTCTCAATTAAGAAAATATATTTCTTACCCTTCTCATATAATAATGCCAGATACAGTACAATTAAAGGATAACCTTACATTTGAAACAATGTATGTACAGATTACAGATATGAAGATCAAACAACTGAGGGGAAGACAAATCCCACTAGCGAAGGTTGTTTGGAATGAAAGTATTGGAGACGCTACATGAGAATTAGAAAAGAAAATCAGGGAAAGTTACCCCTATTTATTTTAGTCGCTAAAAATTTCGAGGACGAAATTTTTGTAAGTATGGGAGAAATGTAACATCTCAATTAATGTAAAAAATAAATGTTATCTTATCTTAAAAGATAAACATTATCAAAATCATAATTACTGCATTTATGATTATGTAATTAAATAAATAAAAAGAAAAAAAATTGCTATAAAAAGGGTAGGGGGAAGGATTGGTAGGGAGAAAGAGAAAGGGAAGAGAGAGAAAGAAGAAGAGAGAGAAAGAAGGAGAGAGAGAAAGAAGAAAAGAGAGAAAGAAGAAGAGAGAGAGGAAGAGAGAGAAGGAAGGAAGAGAGAGAAAGAGAGAGGGAAGAAGAGATGGAAGGAAAAAAAAATTGTCTCTACTTAAATTTTGGTACCTCATCCGCAGCTCTTAAGGTAGGGGAGGAGAATATTATCATTAAATCTATTTTATTTTGCTTATAATTGTGGAATGAGGTGTCCCTAACCTTATTCTATTTATTTAGTTATTTGTTTATTTATCTCTAACTACGTATGACCCTACCTTATGCTTGTTTATTTTATCTCTAGTCTTGCACTGGTCCTATTTTAATTATCTCCAGTCTTGCACTGGTCCTATTTTAATTATCTCCACTTATGTACTGGTCCTATTTGTTTATTTTATTTTATCTCTAATCTTGCACTGGTCCTATTTTAATTATCTTCAGTTATGTACTGGTCCTGTTTGTTCATTTTATTTTATCTCCAGTCTTGCACTGGTCTTATTTTAATTATCTCCAGTTACGTACTGGTCTTGTTTGTTTACTTTATTTTATCTCTAGTAATGCAACGATCTTATTTATTAATCTATAGTTATATTATTCAATTATAATAATATCTATTTGTGAAGATTTGATGATATTGTAGATGGAGGTTGGACCTTGGGGATTTAAATGAGTAAATATCACTGTGAGAGTGATTAAAATTGAACTCATTTATCCTGACTAGTCACTATAAATTTAATTTAAATCTTCATAAAATAGAATGTGTTGAGGAAGTTGAAACATATATATCTATATATTATAAGATTGTATTATTGTAATTGATAAATGTTCTCACTCCCCATTGTGATCTTTTATGCATGTTTTATTTAAAAATCAACTTAAGTAGATGGAGGCGCCAAATATTCCAAATCCCTTTTCTCGCAAGCATCACTCGCCTTCTTTCCGGAACTACTTGGAACACAAATGTTATAGACAATTCGGTTACTTTTAGAGGGACAAGATTTTCAATAATAACATTTGTATCCGATATGGGAAATCCCATTATGTTAGATGGGCCGAGTAGTGGTTACCTTTTGTATGCTTGCCTACCTTTTTCCAAAACCCCTTAATTAGTTTGTTTCCACCTAAGCAATGTAGATACTTGTAAAATCGTAGAAAAAATAGAAGGAATCAAAAATAAAATTCCTTATTCTATTGTATATCTTATATAGTGATGTAAATTACTTTTACATATATGTAATATTTTTTTGACCTCCTACTCTTATATAAATAATAATAATAATAATAAACGTCACGGAACCGAATAATGATGGAATGACTAGATCGATATTATAGGGGAAAAAAACTTGTCTAATATTTTTTGGGTAGAAGCACTTTATACTGTCATATATATATATATATATATATATATATATATATATATATATATATATATATATATATATATATATATATATATATATATATATATTCAACAAATTCCCAACTTAAACAATCTAGAACAATACTCAATTGAAGCTTAAAGTGAAAAAAAGTTATAAACTAATCACTCAAGGGTTTTCAATCTATGTGCTACATTCATGTGTCAAATAAAAAAAACACAATTAAAAGATAAGATTACACGAGGAAACTTGTTGGGATATAATACACAAATCAAAAGGATATAAAGTTTATAACCTCCAACAAAAAAGCTCACATTGAAGTTAATGAAAGTGTTTCTTGGAATTGGAAAAAGAAAAAAATCATGAGAAATAATGTCTTTGTTCCAAGATAACAATCTTAAGAAGAAGATAAAAAAAATAGTAGTAAAAGATTTAGATAAGTTTCTTTTATTTGTACAACTAACAAAAATTTTCACTAAAGTTTACTCTTAAATGAGTAAGATCTTTTGTGAAGATATATGAAATATTCAACATGACAAGCGTAAACTTAAATGCTATGAAAAAGGTAGTGAAACAAGAAATATAGATCAAGACAATGAAGAAAAAAATTAAAATGATTAAAAAAAATAATACTTAAGAACTAATAGATTATCTAGATGAAAAAGATATTATTGGAATTCACTAGTGAAAAAAAGGGCTTTTATGTCACCCAATTGTCGTCGCATGTAAAAATATTTGACGTAAATAAAATGCGGTGACAATTTTGTAAATAAGAGACAAAACTTTTACGTCACGCACCCCAGCATGCGACGTAAAAAGTCCCTTTTATTTCCCCCTAGACCCACTCTCTGGTCTCGCGCAACAATGGTTTTTGATAACAACGACGAGAACGACGACAACAGCTACCTCTGTACACCATTTTCGATCAGTTTGACAGTGAAAAACATCAACATTGTGTGTCATTTTACGAACTTGATATTTCTCCCCGATTGGATTCGATTTTGAAATCATTTTTCGTCTACACTCGAGGTTAGTGTTCTATGTCATTGCTATATGTTTAAATTGAATCTGTGATTGTTTTTGGGGATCTCAATCATGTTATTGTATGAATGTCTCCACTGGATTGTTATTGGAATGTAATTATTTGTTTGAGTGCATTTTCGGTTTACACACTCCATTTACGTGCTTTGTTGTTTGTATATTAATTTTTTTTTACATATAATTTTTAAATCTCTAGGAGTGACGAAACTTTATAACATAATATGAATCGAAGTTGGATGAATGCACGTCATATTAGTGAAGAGTACGAAAAGGGAGTTGAGGAATTTTTGAAATTTGCTAGTGAAAATGGAAAAGCTATGAAAGGGACATATTATTGTCCATGTGTTTGTTGTTTGAATCAAATTCGTCATAAACTTGAGGATATACGTGATCACTTGTTTGTTTATGATATTATTAAGAGTTATACAATATGGACATGGCATGGAGAAATATTAGACATCCCAACTGTGTCAACTACAGACAATTTTGATGAAGGGATGGATGATAATCTAGAGGATATGATACGTGATATTGGTGAAGAAAATTTTATGAAAGCACATCTATATGATTCTTTGAAATCTGATTTTGTGCAACAATTGTACATAGGATGTAGTTTTACAAGATTATCAGCAACTTTAAAATTGTTTACTTTAAAAGCAAGAAATGGAAGAGACTGTGTCAGATACAATGGGATGTTAGAGTGTCAGATACAATGGTTGAGGAAGAGATCGTGTCAGATACAATGGGATGTTAGAGTATTTGGAATTGACAATTTCAGTGTTCCATTATACATTTCCTTGACCGATGCTTTAGAAATTGCTAGGGGAAATTGCATGTTAAACATTTCCATCATACACTAAGTCATTCTCATTTATGTTTCTAAGATTATAATAATTATATTCAACTTATAATTAATTGTTTTAGGTACATTGACAAATTGAGTGTGGAACAAGAAAAATCTGAAGTATACGGATTTATTAAGCCTCAATCCATCCAAAAATGCGGAAATACAAAGGTTGGAATCCAACAATATATGCAAACATGGATGAGTGACTCAAAAAGACATATATATTTGGTTCCATACATTGAAGGGTTAGTATTTTAATTTGTATTTTAATTTATATTTTTGTAACTAATTTTTATGTCATACAATGTAGGTCCCATTGATAGTTAATTGTAATCATACCCGGGATTACACTTGTGGTGTGGTTTTGTTCATTACATCGGAAACCGAGTCAAGAAATGAAAAACTTATTACAAGGGTAACTTTATCTTTTATTCAGTAATTATGTTTTTAAATTGTAAATACATATTGAACAATATATGACTTTTTTTCACTTAGAATCGTGTCTGAAACTAATGTTCTAAGTGGAAAACCTAGAACAAAGACTTTGCAGTTCATTTATCTTAAGGTTAGAAACTTATTTATATAAGTGAATACCATAATTATTGTTTGTATTTAAATTTTGAAAATAACATTATGTTTTTTTGCATCATTTCAGTGTAATAAGCAAACAAACTCGTTTGAATGTGGTTACTATGTTATGTATTGGATGAGAGCCATAGTTTGTGCGAGTATAATTGATTCTTGGACGGAGGTAATTGTTTTTAACATTAGTTAAGTTTATTTAACTTTATTCATGTTGCATGTTTACAAGAGTCAAATTAATGTTTCAGGTATTTCAAGATTCATCTCCATTACCAGAATATGATATTACACAAATTAGAGAACAATGGACAAAATTTTTTGTTCAACAAATCTAGTACATAATTTTTTAAGTTCTTGTTCATATTATATTGTGTGTATTATGTAGTTTAGGTAGCTTAGTTTGTATTAACTTTTAGTTTGTAATAGATTTTTTAGTTTGTATGTTTGTATTATATTGTTTTATTATGTAGTTTGAATTATATAATATTATATTTTTAATTTACTAGCTAAAGAAAATTGAACCTCCTGAATCTGTCTAGTTGTAATATATATTTGCAGGTTTTAGTTGTAAAACAGAATCAACCCAATTTAAAAAAAAAAACAACAAATTTACGTCGCATATTGGTATATGTGACGTAAATTTACGTCGCGTATACCAATATGCGACGTAAATTTGCTATTTTTTTTTATTTTCGACAGTTTTTACGTCTGTTTAGTGGTATATGCAAAGCAAAATTATGTCGGGTCTTGATAAGCGATGTAAATTTACATCGGGCTAAAGGGTCCGACATAAATTTACGTCTCCCATTTTAACGTAAGTCTTAAATACGACGTAAAAAGCCCTAAATACCTGACGTAAAAGCCCATTTTTGCACTAGTGATTAAATGAGTTTATGAAAAAAACTCAATTTTAAAAGTGATAGAACTATTAAAAAAATTAGGTTAGACCTATATAAAATGCCTATGTTATTTAACATGTAATTGATAAGGATAAGATAATATTTTTAAAAACACTCCTAGAAATGAAATTCAAGAAAAGTAATTCTAAAAATCAAGAAAATAAACTCTTATAAACTATTAGAAGTAGTAACTTTATACAAGTAATTTCTAAAATTATTAAAACATTCTAAAAATATTTAAAAATAAAAAATAATTCTAAAATTTATAAGTCTTGGTAATTTTTAGAGTTAAAAAAAATTATAATTATTTAAAATATTGTAAACTAATTTAAAAGTGATAGATTAAATCGTATATATAAAAAATGTTGTATATATAAACAATGTTACAAGTTGTTGAAAACTAATACAAATTTGTTAATATTCTTCCAAAATTCTCAACCATATATTATATACCTTCTTTGTAGGCTCTCACTACTTTAAAACTAATTAAATCATTTATATTCTCTTAAAATTATATCACTTCAGATATCACCCTTAAAACAAAGGGGTTAATACTAAACACTTCCCATCCCACACTTACCTATATAACCAACACACCACACTCCATCATTCCTTCAATGTTAAACTCTCTTTCCAAGTTTCCAATTTCAATCACTTGTTCTCAACTTCAATCGGCGTCTCCCACAGATAAAAGCTCCATTCGCATCGACGAACACGGTCACACCAAAACCATGTCAAGCGGTCCACATGGGCTCGGAGGAGGACACCGAACCGCTCATCGGCTCAAGCTCGTAGAAGTCCACATGGATTCGGCGAGTGCGTCAGTCGGACTCTTGCGCTGAAGCGGTCCTTCCTAAATAAAAGGGGACGTTAATGTCGTTACAAGAGAGTCTTATGACGATAGTACCCAGGGTGCGTATTACGCGCCTCGTTTAGGTTTTGGTTCTGATTCTGGTTACAGTTTAGCTCCCTGCGACTCAGCACATTCTTCTGAATAAGGGTGAAATTATTGAGGTTGTTCAGTATTATACGAGTGTTACATCAAAACGAACAGTACGTAAAAATTAACAGTATTTTTAGTAACATATTATTATTAAAAAATACGAAATCGGAAACAGCCAACGAACACTAAATTAACAGTATTTTTAGTAATAATGATTAAAATATTAACAGACTAAAACATAATGTATAAGGATAAAGAAAATTATAGTTTTTTTTATCAATATCCTTTGTAATGTAATCATTAAAATATGATACGATTAAAAAGTAGCTTTTTTATAATATTAAAAATTTAAGATATATATATATATATATATATATATATATATATATTATTTTTTAATTCTAATTTTCGATTTTTTCTTTTTCACATCATTCCTTCTGCTGGTTCGTGTGAGAATGCAAATATAAGATAGAACTTTTCCCAACTAGAGGAGTACTTGTCAAAATTAGAAATTTGATAATTTTCTACCACTTTGAATTGAGGTTATTGTTGATAAAAGAACACTGCAAACCAGAATCATAAGTACAAATTGATGGATCATGTTGTTTGCCTTAAAAGAAAATTGTAAAGAAACATTAATATCACCTTCAATCTTCATATAAAAGAGAATGAAACAAGTAAATAATGTTGAGACACTTAAATACTATTTATAAGTCAAAGAACATTATAAATTTGTATATAAATCTTATTTCAATTCAACTAACAAAACAAAATATAAGTACTTTTAAATATATATATATATATATATATATATATATATATAATTTTTTTAAATTGAAAATATGTGTAAAGTACTTTAGTTTTGTTTTTTTTACATATATCACATGTGTTATTACAGTTAGTTTTAATTCAAATTTAAATAAATTCAAAATAAAAAAGTTATCCGTTAGTAAAAATAACGTTGCATTTATCTTTTAATTTTATTCAAAAAATTTAAATATAGTTTATACGTTAAAAATATTTATTTATTGCAAGTTTAAAATTTGATATTTATTTATTACATTTCTGTATATTAAATTATTTTTTGTAGTTATATATACTTTTTATATAATAAACGTATTTTTCTTTGTATATTTTATTATAAATTTTATGTCTAATAATTATTCTAATACTTTTTAAAATATTTAATTAGATTAATATTTTTTAATTTCAAAAAATTATTAACTTAGAAATAACTCATTTTCTATAATTAAAATATTAACTTATGCGTGAACTTTTTCTTTTTAATATTAAAGAACCATATAGATAGTTTTATTTTGTGATATGAACTTTTTTTTAAATTATTTATACTAACTTTTTATTTGCAAAGTATTTCAATGATTTGAATATATTTCTATATACAATTCATAAATAAATTTAAAGATAAAAAATAATGATAAATTTCGATTCACGAATTTTGTAGAGATTTTTATTCATTTTAATTATTATTTTTTCATTCTTAATGATTTTAAAACAATTTAACGGAAAAAGTAAAACTAAATAAATATTGTAATCATTAAAATACAATATTTAAAATAGAATATAATTAAAAAACAATTTTATTTTATATCTATATATATATATATATATATATATATATATATTGTATATTACCCATAGTAATTTTTATTAGACACGATTTCACAATTATTAATGAGTCTTGAATTTATTCTGATATAAAAGTATACACTATTGTAATTTAGTTAAAAAAAAAGTATAATAGTGAGTGTAATTTTTTTTTAAGTTCGATTTATATATTTATGAACACTCAATTTTTTTCTTTTATTTTATCATCAACGTTTTTTTTTTCATTAATACTAATTCAAATATTACATTATTATAAATTAAGATATTTGTTATAAAAATAAATTTAATTAAAACTATTTTAATTTAAGTGATAATAAATCCTTTAATTTGAGTTTTTTTCAAAAATTAGAAAATAATAATGTATGATAAGAATTATATATATATATATATATATATATATACTTTCCTCCCTTAAATAAACAACTCCACAATACAATACACACACTTTGAAAATACCAAAATTAAGACATAATTTTGAAAAGTTATAAATTTTACAACTATTCACCCGAGTTTAATACCTACCTTTTAAATTTACTATTTTCTATAATTATAATTATGGGTTTAAGGTTGATTGTACATTAACTTGTATTATTTTTAATAAATTTTGTAATATTTTTATCGATATTCTTATATTTAATATTTTCTATCCAAAATCATTTTTAATAATTCATTATATTTTTTATAATCATAATTAAAAAGATAAAAATATAATTAGTAATAAAATAATTAATACATTCTGAAAAAATGACAAATATTTAAATATTTTTTTCTCAGTTTTTTTTTAAAAGAACAAATTATTTATACATTAATTCTTGGATAAGTGATGAAGCTATTGATTAGTCAAATAGAATGAAACAAAATATATCTAATAAATATTTTTTTTAATTTAACATGTTATAAACTTTTACTGACTATGTGTAAAAAAAAGGGAAAAGAATAAATTTGTATTGAAATTAGAATATTTTATAACATATAATTATATTATCAATTTATGGATACGGTAAATTAGATATAGTTGTGATGTGACGTCAACACGGAGAACAGTCCAGAATTTAAGACCTAATCTAAACGATTCCCTCTTAAAATTACGTGGTGACAGCATAGATTACAAAAGTTTACAAATCAAACTCGATTTTAGTAAAATTATTCAACAAAACTTGGTTTATAAAAATAAACTCGATTATTTATATATAACTGTATTTTATTATGCTCGTGTCTTGCTATTTTTTTCTACTTTTACTAATATTAAAATAACTATGAAAAATTACAAGTGATTTTAATTTTAAGAAATATGTAATTATTAAGTAATTAACTTATAATATAATTAAATAATGTGATTTAAGTAATGATGATATAGATGTAAAAAAAGTTAATCGTTTAATAACGTATAAATCAACTACAGTAATTAATTATATACTATAATCATATATACGTTTTAGAAACTTAATATAAAAGTAACCCCTTTTTTGTTTTGTTCTTTCCTGTTCAAGATACCATTTCCTGTCACGTTCCCCACCAACCATGGCCGTTTTACTCTCGATGGCAAAACCGTAATTACGATATAACTCAAGGGTAAAGTAAAAGAACCCAAACAAACTCTCCCTATAAAGGAGTTCGGTCTTTCGTGCTTCCCAACCAAAACTTACGAGTCAACAAAAACGGTCATAGTAACTTCAACAATGGGTTCTCGTTACGAGGTGGAAGTGAAGCTCTCATCGGCGCGTGGGTTGAAGAACGTGAACTGGCGCAACGGCGCGAATCGCCCGTACGTCGTCGTTTGGGTGGATCCCAGCAACAAGCTCTCCACGCACGTGGACGAGAACGGTGATACGGACGCGAATTGGGATCAGACGCTCGTAATTCCGTTACCGCCGAAGCCCCTCGAAGATCAGACGCTTTACATCGACGTGGTTCACGCCGGCTCGGAGGAAGACACCAAGCCGCTCATCGGCTCGGCTCGGCTCAAGCTCACGGAGGTTCTCAACGACGTCGGAATGGGCGAGCGCCTGGGCCGCACTCTCACGCTGAAGCGTCCCTCGGGAAGACCGCAAGGGAAGGTTGAGGTTAGCGTGACAATCAGGGAGCCCCGCTATCCTGCGCCTGGTGCGTACAACGCGCCGGGTTACGGCGTGAGGGATTATTCCCCTGCGCCCCAGGCCTATGGGTACCCTCCCTACGGTGCTCCGCAGCAAGGCGCGTATTATTCTGCCGCGCCCCCAAGTGGGTATCCTTATAATGCGCCTACGCAGGGTTATGGTGCGCCACCGCAGAGTGGGTACGGCTATAATGCGCCGCCGCAAACGGCGTCGTATGGACAGGGGAGCGAGTACGGGTACGCGCCAAAGGAGGAGAAAAAGAAGAGTAAGTTTGGGGGGATGGGGACAGGATTGGCTGTGGGCGCGGTCGCTGGGGTTCTAGGTGGAGTCGCGCTTGTCGAGGGTGCTGAGTTTCTCGAGAACAAAATTGCTGATGACGTGGCCGAAAGGGTGGAGGATGATCTTGGTTACGATGGTGATGACTTTTAGAGAGTGATGGCGTCGTTTTTAATTTTATGCCAAAAGAAAATTGGAAAAAACAAAATAATTTGATATTTATGGTTTTTATCTTTTCTTTAGTTCGGATCGTAACGGTGTTTGAGTTGAAGGCTTTTTCATTAATGAGATCACTGATGTTACTATCAATGGATGCTTTTCTTTGATTTTCATAAAAATATTTATAATAAAATTAATAATTTAAGAATGGATGAAACTAAAACATTAAAATTTGTTTTAAGGAAAAAAAAAACATTGGGATAAACAACTGGTTAACATTGTTTTTGGTGGGTATTGTTTGGGGAATATGCCGTTTTTTGTTTGCTCCTTTTGAGGATAGGAAGGTGTAAGTGGAATGTTTGAAGGTTACGATTGGGAGGTGTGAATTTTGTGGGGGAGAAAGCGTGTGGGGCAAATTTTCGTGGCTGGTTAAACCTCCCCTCTCCCAGCATTTTAAAAAGTCCTGACATCTATGGAAGTGTGATGAAATATTAGCCATTTAATTTCATTTAATAACGGTTGGACCAAACAATTTTCTTTCTTTTTTTTCTTCAAAAATTAATGAAGGAGAGTGAGTGATGCTGTGGAAGCAACCTCCCATCCCAAAAGGTGCTACGTGGGAGTGTGCCTATGTGTCATACGAAAGCAAAATTTGACTACAAAATAGTGTGACTCACTAATTGCTTTTCTTAAAAATAACTTCAAATAGTAATTTTCCCTATCTTTCTTTATTTTCTTTAACTAAACACTTTTAATTTTTATTTAATTTTTTTAAAATTCGTATATCAATTAAAAATATAATAATCTAATAATATATATTATTAATATAATTTTTACTTTATTTAATTAATTTTATAAAATTAAGTTAAATATTTTACTATTTTTAAAATAATAATTTCAATAATAGAATAAAAATGATCAATTTTAATAATGTTATCATGTTAATATTGAATCTCTTATTTTCAACGAGAGTAAAAAAAATATTCTCTTTAATAATTGGATGTATTAAAAAATTCTATACTAACTAAAGATATTATAAAATCATTTTAAATAATATTTTAATGAAATATTATTTTTATCTGATACTATTTTTCGTTTCCCTCTTAAAAGAAATAACTCCTTTCATCGTTCAAAATAAAAGATACTATTTTTTTTTTTTTTACTTTCTGATGTTATATGATTTTTTTAATTGTTCATTGCATTAATTTTTATTTTTTTCATCAAAGCACTTTTAACTACTGTAGAGGATAAATATATCTTGCGATTTTTTCTTTCTCTTACGTAAAAAATTGAAGATTTTTGTTCTTATTCTTTTAAATATATAAAAGTTTAAATTTAGTTTTATAATTTAAATAACTTAAAATAAAATATTTAAAAATAACTTAAATCTCTCTTAATATTTTTTATTTCAAAAATAAGTCTTAGCATATTATCATTAAAATGTATTTTAGTTATTACATATATTAAAACACATTTGAATGGTAATGTATAATAATATCTCCACTATAAATAACTTATATAAATTATTTATCAATTATTACATATATTAAAATACATATTTTTTTTAGTTATTACATATATTAAAATATATTTTATTTAATATAATTTTTTAAATTTGAAATAAAATTATTTTCTTTTCTTAATTTTTTTATATTTTGTAAGTTATTTAATAAAAAAATTAAAAAGAAAAATTAAACAATTTACCATGCCATTTAATATTCATATAATAAAATTATTCAAACAAACAACTAATATTTTATTTAAATATTTTTATAAATTATTATTAGAGATGCTTTAAAATCTATTTGAGGATGTATAAGTTATTTTTAGAGGTTATTTTTTTATTTATTAACATTTGATAAAAAAAATAAATGTACACTGAAAAAAATCATTTAACTTCTTGTTTTTAAATTAACTAATATTATATTATGCTGATACATTAATTATTTAAGAACGGTTTTGAAAAAGAAAAACACATTTCCAATAGCAGAAAAATTTAATGATATCAGTTAAACTAAATTTGCAATAAAAATGAATTATTTATAAGTATAAATATTTAGGGACAAAACAAATGTCTTAAAATTTGGTATTTTGTCTTTTATTTTGAACGTTTAAACTCACTGTCTCTTATTTCTTTCTGTATGTTTTCTTTTATTATTCAGTATACCCTCCAAACTTAATATATACAGAAAAAGAAAATTTTTTAAAGTTTAAATATAAATAAATTTGTGCCTACTTCCATCTTATTTAATAATATTATTTCAGAAATAATGTCCAATTAATTGATATTCTATTTTTAAGAAAAAATTATTTATTTTGTCAAATTTTAAGAGTACGTTTAATAAATATTGTGAATATAATTAGTAGAATTAAAAATAATAAAAAACATTAGCTGATTGTGTGAATATTAGTTAATTTTATTTTTATTTAAATGAGAAGAGTGTTTTGATTTCAAAGTTAGATTTTGCGTATCAATGGTTGATTTTTAGCAATAAGTTGTTCTATCATGCTTAAGTTTATAGAAATAATGTTCAAATTTTGCTACTAATAATTAGCTTTCAGAAGTATTAAACTAAAATTTCACGAAATAAAAAAATAGAATGAATTGCACATTTACTAAATTCACTTTCAGAAAGATACACTTTGGAAATAAGATAATTTTAGGGGGAGGGGAATGAAAAGTTATTGAAGATAGTTAAAATAGCAATAGACAAAAAGAAGGACCAAAACTATGCGAAATGGGCCTGGAGAAAGTGAGATGCGTATGTGCTCTTGGCCCAACGAATTGGTCCAGAATGTTTCAGACCACAAGAGTGTATTACCCAAAAGAAATTTCCTATAAATAAATAACCGTAACAGCCTTTAACAGATAATATAGTTTCATTAGTGTAAAAAAAATCACATAACTAATTAATTAAAAAAAATAATTAATATGAATTTTAAGATAATTATTGTAATGATGCATATTACAATTTATAATTGAGAAAGAAATACCTAATTTATATAAATCATTTTGTTATCGATTTGTTAAACAATATAAATATTTAACTTAAGTATTTTCAATAAAAATTATTTAAAAGAGTTATTTAATAAAATATATTATTTTAATGTAAATTTTACATTTTAAATAATTGTATATAAGATTTATATTGAAATAATATATTTTATTTCAAAGATAATTATTAAATTGGTATTGGAGTGGTTTTATGTTATCTTATTTGTTAAATATCACATAAGTTGATGTATTATAAATATATATTTTTTCCTATAAATTTGCTATACATAAACAAGTAGACACTATGATGAAGCATTTCTCTTAAAGTACATTAAATGTTTCCTATGGCAATATCATACTGTGTTGAATTGTACTTAACAAGATCATAATTACATAGTAACCATTACTGGTGTGGGTCAGGTGGAGAAACACAAGGTATCGTATCTATCAATGAAAACTGTACATATTTTTAATTATGAGTACATATAATAATATCTTTCTACAATATTATTTCTACTAAACAGTTAATATATCACCTACTTTAATAATAAAAATATATTATTATTATAATATTCAAATGGATCATTGAATGAATGTTTAAACCAATTTGTAACTTTTGTGATGACTTAAATGATATAAATAAATCAACTTTCTTTTTTAATTTTTTTTATCATTTATAAATATGATTTTATATTATTTTTTTATAATGAATTAGTGGAACACATAGATCTCTGTCTTCGTAATTTTTTTTTTAATATAAAAGAGGTCTTTTAAGAGTGTGAAATGAAAATAAAATGTAATCGAAAGTGTTTTAAGAAAACATGAATTTTTTTTATTAGTTTTATTTATTAATTTTATTTGAAAAACAAATTTGAATATAAATAAAGGAAAAAAAATAAAAAATAATACATAATTTTTTAAAAAGAAAAAAAAAACAGTTTTATATTATTTTTGTTTATTAATTTTATTTAAGAAAAAATTGAGTAAACATTCATAAATAATTATATATAATAAATTGATAATTCAATATATTACTAGTGTCATTATTTATATTATATATAAAGGATAATTTTTTTATATTATTTTTTTATTGAAGAAAAAATATACATAATTCATATTATATTATATCTTCTTTTCTCCACTCCTTTTAATATAATTTTTTTAAAATATAAAATAATAAAAAACAATCATTTTTTTTCAACTACATGTTTACTTTAGTTATACTTAAAAATCCATGTTACATTTATTTATTTCCCATAATTCATAATTTTAAGAATAAATATTTATATTTTTAATTGACATATATATTAAATTTTAATAAATTAAAAAATGTGGACATTAACAAGTTTGTGTTTATATTCATGATAATAATATAATATATTTTATTTTCTAACAATTTTTTTTAATATAATCATCTATGAAAGTGTATTCATCATATCTTATTAAATTCTTATTTCAAATGTATATAAAACATTTAGTATTTTAATGTAAAACTTATTTAGATTTAATAAAAACTTAAAAGAGACTACAAAAATTTAGATTAGCAATATGATGTGTTTATATTTTATATTATTTTAGTGTCGAATTATGACAAATATATTTCTATTTCAATTTCAATTTATAAAGATGAATATTAGACAGTGTGATGGAGCCACTAGGGTTCCCAATTTTAATATATTTTATTTCATCTAATTCGATCTAAATTATCATTAATTGGATGATTAAATTAAGTTGATTTTTTTATTAAATTTTAAATATATTTTTTAGATATTTTTAGAATATTCTTTTAAAAATATATTACATTATTTATTATTTTAGTAATTTAATATTTCAAAACATATATTTAATTAATATAATAATAAAATAAATAATAATTATATTATTATTATTATTTAAATCATTTTTAAAATTGAATTTTAGATTCAACCTGTAACATTTTTCATAGAATTAATTAGATTTCTATTGATATTTTATATAATAGATTGAAGAACTTTAAAATATAAACAATCAATTAAAATATAAATAATCCGTTAAAGAATCTCAAAGTATAAACAATCTTATTATCTAAGTAATATTATTTATTTGTGTTTTGATGTATTCACAAATCTCACATCATTTAGAAATCGAGACTAAAGGTAGTTTAAATACACTTCCACTCTTAATTCACTAAAATCTCTTTTAAAGATAAAATTGTGATGAGATAATCGTTTCAAAACAGACAATATCTCAGATGTAAAAATTAATTATAACGATCATAACGGATCAGATAATATCTTGAGACATTAAAATTAACTCTAATGATATTATCATAATAGATGTGAAATCGTATAACGAATCAAATAATACCTCGAATATAAAAAAAAATCATATAACAAAACAATACTTCAAATATAAAATTTAACCCTAATAAAATATTATCATAAGAAAGCAGTTTTACATTGAATTATCTAATTAGTTATGCCGTTCCAAAGTAGAGAAGATGCTGCCTTTGAAGATAAACGTATGGGAATGCAATACAACTGCTATCCAAAATGGCTACCTATTTATGGTTTGCAACTTCTACATGTACGTGTGTAAAGAGATAAAGAAACAGTTAGATCTTTGTAATCATTAATTACTACTATTGATTAAAAATAAAATAAAAATCTTAAAAAAAGTAATTCTTTGAAAGTTTTCTTGGCTACATTTTTCAGCATTGGTTAAAAAAAAGGGTCATTAGATAGATTAACCCAATTCATTATTTGTGGAAAAGAAACAAACCATAATAATTTTAAATATAAATTATAATCATCATAATTCAATAAGGTTTCAGATCTTAAACTTTTTTATAAATATAGATTTGTTAGATCAAATTAAAAATAATAATTTCTCAAATTTAGAAAAACATGAATATAGTCCTAGACATTAAATTTTGAGGCAAAATTTTTTTTCAAAGAAAGGGAAAGAACTAAAATTTATCAATTTTAGGAGTAGAAAACATAATTAAAGGGATAATAATTATAAAAATGAATAACTTTCAATAAATTATGTAACAAGGCATTATGTGAATGAGAATGTGATATGTTTTGAAGTACATTCCAACTAAATTTCACACTAATTATGAATCTGTGATGTTAAATAATCAACCATGATTAGGTGTGAGGGTTGTGGAAAAGAATTCAAAATGACTCAACAAAAAACAGAATTGATTTTCTGAAAGTTCTTCCTTTGAGAAAAATTGGTCAATATTTGGTGTGAAAAGCATTGACTCACGAGGATTAAGACAAAGTAGTACAATGTAGAATGGAGGCGAACTACAGCAATAAAAATCAGTTTTTGCTAAACAGAACCGACGGCGCATGCGAAATAGTTTAAATTCATAATGAGAAAGTGACGGTAGAGTGTAAGGTACACCACAATAGTAGGAACACATTTAAGTTTCATAGAAACTTTAGGTTAATAATATACTTTATGCCAGCATGGGATATTTAGGTATGTCAAACCAACAACTTTAGATATAGATCATAATAAATTGAGTTTATTTATTTTTTTATTTATTAAGAATCTGTAAGTGTCTTTTTTTATTGAAATATATAAAATGGCTTTATTTTTTTGTTATGTGACTATTTATTGTGTTTTATATAATTTTTAGTAATTTTTTAAATTTCTTAAAAAAATCCTGTGATGTTGGTTGGCAAAACTATAAAATACTAACATTATTACATCTTTTTCATATTTTGTGGTCTGAATTTTTCTTAGTATTTTACAAATCACGTAAAAATATATGGGAAGTTTATTTTATATGAATTCGTATTAAAAAATCATAGAAAATTGGACAGAAAATATTATAATTTTTAATTGTTTAAAAAGTTAGGTTGGAATTATAGGTTTTATCTGTTTGTAGGAAAGTATAAAATAAAAAGCGACTAGAATAAGAAAACGAGTAGAAAAAAAATATTTTTCTTATTATTTTAACTAGAAAAGTAATAAAAATAATGTTATTTTTCATTACACTATTGATGTTTCTTTTTCACTTTTATATATATATATATATATATATATATATATATATATTTAATGAAATATTATAAATATGAAAGTAAGTATAAAAATCAAGTAAATAGTTTAATATTTATTTTTTTATTTGTTTGTAATGTGATATTATTTTTATTAATTTAACTTTAAGTGATTAGAAAATTATAATTATATATCAAAATATATATTATTAAAAAATGAAATATTAATTTAAAATCATTATTTAAAAAACTATATTATTAATAAAAAAATCATTAATAACTATATAAATAATTTTATATAAATAAATAGATACAACTATTTAAGATATTTCATAATTTGATTAGTATATGTATACTAAATTAGAGTATATTTATATAAATTATATTCCTATTACCAAACAAAACACAAAGAAATATGTAGCTACTGAAAGAGATACAAGAAAATAAAAATAGAGAAAGAAAGTGGTTTAATTAAAAATGGTTCCCAATATGTTCCAATTTCGTATTTGTTATAATAATATTCTTAAAATCAATTATTATATTTAAATTTAGAATTTTAGTTTGTTATAATTTTATCTTTGAAACATGTATTTATGAGTTTTTTAAGAGATGAAATTTTATATAAATTACTATTATTTTCGGTTCTTAAACAATATAAAATTCATAAACATATTAAAATATAGTTCCTCATTTAAGGACTTCAAAGACTAAGACATTGAAGAGAACATCATATTTTAAGATTGAAACGAAACTTTATCTCCAATTCCGTAATAAGTGTTATTGGTGCTTAACTTTAAGATGGTGAATTACCTCTTTTTGCGCATAATCGAGGTTAAATAATGAGTCACCCCCTTATTCTTAGGTTATAGGTCTATATATTCTCGTTGTTGTACCATTTTCCTAATTTTTAAGTTAGTAATGGGTTATTGTCATGATGTTCAGGGAATAAATGACGCGATTAAGATAAATTAGGGATATAAGTTTATGTATTTTACATTTGTAGTATTAAATTTTGATTGTTTCAAATATATGGTAAAAATGGTCAATATCGTATAGTTTGACATAAAACTAGTGACACAACGAAACTAATAGATGAAAACTACTATATATATATATATATATATATATATATATATATATATATATATATATATATAAATATTTGAATATTTATTCATTTATCAAAAGAAAATTTTATGAATAAAAAAATATTATTAAATTTTTTTTTTTTAAATATTTTACTTGAAACATGTATTTTGAGAAAACATGTGAATTAAGAAAATATTGTTAAAAAATATATGAATTGGAAATTTTTTTTATTGAAAATCATTTTTAATAAAAAGATTTTGCTTGATAAATGTGTTTTGAGAGAATGTAATTACAAGATTTCTTTGTCATGGTTATGTGATTGCGACGCTTAACTACACACTTACTGTTTAACTTGAGATGTTGATCTAGATTTGATGGTTCTATGGTTATGAAATTTCCCATTTAATATAGTCTTTAAAAAATTATCAAGATTTTCAACTACTTTGATTATTTTATTTATGCTTTTGTGGGTAATAATGAATGTGAGTTTTCTTATGTAACCTTCTTTAAAATGAAAATTGAGAAGCTATTATTGTCAATTTTAATTTTTTTAATAAATATTTAAACTACACTTTATAAATTGGAAAAGTTATATAAAGAACATTTTCAATATCTCCTTCACATATATTAAACAAGACGAATTTATAAGTTTTTATCTTATGTCAAATTTCAATTTAATTTATTTTTTAAGTTAAAATTTGATACATAATATGAGAGTCTATAATTTATCTTAATCATTATTTATTCTAATAGATATTTGTAGACAGAATATTAGAAATTCACGTCACTTATATTAATTTTTAGAATACGACTTTTTCTTTTTGATATATAGAATTAGTTCACTTAATACAAGTTAAAATCTAATAAAATATTAGAGTGTATAATTTTTTTATCATAAGAGAAGAATGTTGGATTTTTTTATTATTGAAATAATTATTTCTAATTATATATATATATAGAGAGAGAGAGAGAGAGGGAGGGAGGGAGGGTAAATTTCTAATTTTATTAGTTTAAATATTTAAATATTAAATTTATTTTTACAAACATACCAAATCAAGAATTTCTGATAGATAAGTGACATGTGTTTTTATTCTTCCAAAGTTCATCTGTACACCCACACAATTTTGACATTTCAAAGTGATTTATTTTAGCATTTAATCTAGTAATAAATCCCCTGACAACAAATAATAATAAAAAAAATAAAAAAAATACTAAATAATAATTGCTACCGGTTCTGAAAAGGGTAATGTACCTTTTTTTTCTAAAATAATTATAAAAAATTGTTAAAAAAATGTCTATACTAAACTATTTGTATAAAATAAAATTGGGTTGTACGTCTTTTTTTTTCTTAAATCTCGTACTTAAATTTAAAGATGGATAGATTTTTTACATTTATATAAAATTCTCAGAAACAAAGTATAATATTTTTTAATAATAAATACTGTATAAACACATAGTGTGTAAAAATATGAGTATATTTCTCCATTAAACTATATCTCATAAAGTATATTTTCATTCATAAATTTGAAAATTTCAATAATTAAATAACAAGTAATTATATTTTAAATTATAATTTTGAATTTCTATATTTAATAAGAGTATTTCTATCATCATTATTAAATTAAATGATTATTAAATAAAAATAAGCATTTTAATTTTCTTTTTAGATATATTCCTTGTGAATACTATTTTCTTAATTTTAATTTCAAAATATTTTTTAAAATTTAAATATTGATAGATCATATCTATTTAAGGATAATTTTCATTTAGATAAATGAAATTTAAAATTACTGTAATCTTAATTTCCAATCACTTCCACCATCTTATGTCTTTAATTTATTATTTTCATATAACTAAATATCAATTAAAAACAATAAATATTAATTATTCTTACTAAAATTGTACGTTATATATTTTATATTAATGTGAATATATATGTTATGCTTCTTTAATTTTTCTACAGAAGTTTATTTAAAAGAAGCTTTTTTGTGAATTTTAAAAATAAGGCCTTTATTTTTTCTATCAATTAAGTATTTTGAACACTTTCTCTACAATTACTTCTAAAATATTCTATCAACAATGTTATTTTTTATATTTTTATTAGTATTTTTTAATTTGTTTACTTTTTATCCATTGAATAAAAATCATATATTATAATTACAATATTTCATTATAAAACGTAAAATATAATTTAAGTAAAAAAATTAGACTCCAACAATATAAATTAGATATTCATTTTCACTATTTATTTTTAAAATTTAATGATTAAAATATATTTGTAATCTATTAATTTAAAATTATATTAGAAAAAATGTGACGATGACTCTAGTATTTTCAAATTAAATAATTTTAAAATATTATCAAAATTATTATTATATAAAAATAAGCTTTCATCTTTTCGGAATATACAAAAAGTTCTAATTAGTAATATAAGTTTTGTGTCACGAGACAATCTATTATATTGTTTATATTTACTAATTTATAAATTAAAATATACAATTTAAACTATAATAGCTTGTCACTCTTTTAAATAAACATTCTTAATGTATTTTTCTTTTTTAGATTATAATAACAAATTTTCTTATAACCCAGTCAATTTATCATCTTTTACCCTTATTTCTAAATTGTATTTTGATTATTTCTCAAAAAATATCGGTATTTAAAAACAATCATATATAATTATTTAAACTATTTATTATAAAATGAAGTTAATTTATATATTCTAAGATGTTTTTGTTTTAAATTTTAATTATAATATGTTTTAAAATATTTAGATAGAATAAAATATTAACATTTTTATTGACGACACACAGATATAGAGAAATATTGGATGACATGCTCATTTTTCATTTCTCATATAATATTTTTATTAAGACTCAAAGAAAATTTACTGATGCAATTTAAATGTTCGTGAAAACTACATAATTTATTCAGATAACTTTATAACTGATTAACAACCTACGTACACGAAAAATAGCACCTAAACTCATTCTTCCTATAAATCGGGCAGTTATTTAACGATTACTAAAACATAAAAAAATAGTACATAATTTTATCAATCTTAAATATGTCAACTTTTTATTAATTATTTCACAATACTTTTCATTTTGAGTATAAAAATCATCAAATATTTATAACAGTATATATTTTTCATTAGAATTTTAACTAAATACTAAATTTTATTTCAAAACAAAACTAAATGCTTAATTTAGTTAAAAAGAAAACTAAATACTCAGTTTGCAACTACATTTAACCTATTTTAATAAAAAATATTTTAACATTAATAATTTTTTAATAAGTTGTATGCATTGCCTTGAATGATAAATAATTTAAAATGAAAAAAGTAATAATTAAAATATCCTAGATATAGATTAAGTAGTATATTAATTATGCATGCATCCTGTTGGTTTTTTTTTTTTTTTCAATTATGATAATGTAGATATAATATTGAACAAAATCTTACTGTTTATAACAATTTATAGCTTTTTAAGTACAAGTTCTTGTGATTTTACCAAACATTTCTACATCTATAATTACATCCTACCAAACTGCTAACCCCAGTAAGCATTATTAATTGGTCACAACCGCTCTCATGAATTCCATAAATGCTTCTCAACAACACTGCTCTATAATAATAATCATCTAAACTCACAACACAACGCACACTTCAAACCAATTCAATTCACACTTTCTTCCACCAAATATTTTCTTCAAAAAACAATGGCAGGTGAGGTGCTGAAGAAGGAGGAGTCCCTAAACCTCAAAATCACTAACAAGAGTCATGTGCAACCTGAGGAGAAAATTGGGAGGAAAGAGTACCAGTTGGTCACTTTTGATCTTCCCTACTTGGCCTTCTACTACAACCAGAAGCTACTGTTTTACAAAGGGGAGGACTTTGATGGCATGGTTCAGAAGCTGAAAGTTGGACTTGGTGTAGTCCTGAAAGAGTTCCACCAACTAGCTGGAAAGTTAGGGAAAGATGAAGAGGGGGTGTTTAGGGTTGAGTATGATGATGACTTGCTTGGTGTGGAGGTTGTTGAAGCTGTTGCTCATGAAATTGGTGTGGATGATCTAACTGTGGCTGAAAGTACCAGCAATCTGTTGGAGCTGATACCTTATACTGGTATCTTGAATTTGGAAGGCATGCATAGACCTTTGCTGGCAGTTCAGGTAATTTACTTCAACTGAAATGCATGATGATTTGTTGCTATCTTGTTAATTAATAATTTAGCTTGACGTTAGTCATAGCATAAAGGGTTAACTTTTCAAGCTTTCAACTTCAACTTGAACTTTTTCCTCTGCAAGTTCATGAGAATGCATAATGATAAAAGGGGTTGGATGAAACAATGAAAAAAAAGTTGTACTAATTTGCATCAGATCTAATTTAAAACAGGTTTTGGATGAGTTCATAATAAACCCCATTTTCCATAAAAACCAGTGGAAGTGTTTTGGTTTTTGCTATGTTTCTTTTGACGGGTTTTTTTTTTCTTATTTTCTCCAAATTGTTCAAGAAAAGGAGAAAAACATGAAATGGAACATTAATTTGAGTCGATGTCATAAAAAATACCCTCTTTTTTATTTTTTCTCTTTTGTAGTTTCTATTTGGATCAAAGCATGTAGGTATACTGAGATCCATGACATTATCAGATCCAGGGCACTCTGAGCCCACCACCCTGTGAATGACTTCTATAAGAGGTTAGAAGTTGTATAAATGGTTATAAATTAAAGACCACGTTCTTCTTTTAACAAAAAAATACAGTTAAAACATCAAATCACGACCACAGTTTGCGGGTCTCATTTTGTCAATGACATGTAACTATTTAACTGTTGACCATAAATTTCTGTCCACTAAAAATGCACATAAAATTACTACAGTTATTTTGAAGAAAAAAAAAACACACTTCAATGGTTTTGTTTATAGTATAAAATCTTTATGATTACTCAAAACTACAATTATGTTCGCTGAGTATGAAGATAATGTTTATGCAAACTTTGAATGTGATACTTCTGTCCTAATAAGCATGCCATTGATACCCTTCATCACAAAAGAGAAAGGTTTATATAATTTTATTTTCTTCTGAAATGGTTTAAAGTCTACATGTGAACTCTGAAGTGAAGGACTCTGAATAAAGGGTCATTTGCCTCAAATCGATGCCTTTGACTTGTCAACTTGTGTGATTCTCTTCAGTTCCTTTAGAAATTCATTTGAGGGTTTTAAAAAATTATTATCTAATATAATTAAACTAAAATCAATATAACTATGAAAATTAAAAATATTTTTATAAATAATATGTATCATTATTATCCAAGTCGTAGGTGGTCAATTTATTGGACAATGGTGTGTGCTAATAATATGCTGACCACGTAATGCAATTATAGTGCACCCCACAAACACCTATCACTTTTACTCTATCATTCTCTTCCTCAAAATAAATAAATGCATATATTTTCATAACTGTTTTTTCAAATATGATGATTGTTTTTTATTGTAATAAATATTATAATAATTATTTTTAATTTATTAACTTTTTTTTTTTGGTTATGGACTTGACAAGGTTTCCTAATATCTTTTATCATTTTATTTTCATGTGCTAATTTCATTTGAAGTTTTTTCTGGTTCGTAGTTAACGAAGCTGAAAGATGGGCTTGCAATGGGCCTAGCCTTCAACCATGCTGTGTTGGACGGGACTGCCACGTGGCAATTCATGACCTCGTGGGCTGAGATTTGCAGTGGTTCCCCGTCCACGTCGGCACCACCCTTCCTGGACCGGACTAAGGCCCGGAACACGCGAGTGAAGCTGGACCTCTCACTGCCGGAGCCCAACGACCCACCAACTTCCAATGGCGAGGCAAAGCCCAATCCTACTCTGAGGGAAAAGATATTTAAATTCTCCGACTCAAAGATCGATAAGATCAAGTCAACGGTCAATGAGAACCCTCCATCGGACGGCTCAAAACCGTTCTCAACATTTCAGGCTCTTTCCTCCCATGTTTGGCGCCATGTAAGCCATGCACGTAAGTTGAAGCCGGAGGACTACACCGTGTTCACCGTCTTCGCCGACTGCCGCAAGCGGGTCGACCCACCGATGCCGGAGACTTATTTCGGAAACCTAATTCAGGCTATATTTACTGTTACCGCGGTCGGGCTTTTAACGGCTCATCCTCCACAATTTGGAGCTTCATTAGTTCAGAAAGCCATTGAAGCTCATAATGCAAAAGCTATTGATGAACGTAACAAGGAGTGGGAGAGTGCCCCCAAAATTTTCCAATTCAAAGATGCTGGGGTGAATTGTGTGGCAGTGGGAAGCTCCCCAAGGTTTAAGGTTTATGACATTGATTTCGGGTGGGGGAAGCCAGAGAATGTGAGGAGTGGAACTAATAACAAGTTTGATGGGATGATTTACTTGTATCCAGGGAAGAATGGAGGGAGGAGCATCGATGTGGAACTAACCTTGGAGCCTGAGGCTATGGGGAGGTTGGAGGAAGACAAGGATTTTCTTTTGGAAGCATAGAATTGCAAGATTTAAGTTTCCACAGGTTTAATGTTCATGAATGATTGATGAGATTCATGAATGCTATTTACTTTAAGGTTGTGTTGTTTTAGGATTTTATCAAGTATTATTTAGTTTGTTGTTTTATGCTCTTTATTTATTTTGAATCTACTAATGTTTCTTTTCAACTATATATGGTCAATGATTCTGTAGTCATGACAAAGTGATGAAAGGAATTATCAGTTTTAATTATAGCAATATATGAGTTATTTATACATCCTTATTTTGGATAAACAGAAGATATTTCCATGGTTTTTATGTAATGATGTTTGAATTTTTGGTTTTAAGACGTGTCCAAATCTCAGTACTTGATATAATATATATGTATATATAACAAGAATTTATTTGAAAAAGAAAAGGAATTAATGGTAAAAGTAAACCAGAAGAGGAAAGCAAATGGGTTTGTTTTGATGAAAGTGTAAGGAACAGGTGAAAAAGGTAGATGGATATCACTTTATATATTGAGTTGATGAAAAAAGAGGATGAAAATCACTTGTCCTCTTATGTGTCTCGCTAGGAATTAAATAAAATCACATAAATTGGAGAGAAGGAATTGAATGTGTTTCTTGAATTGGTGCATGCCTTCAATACTGAAGGTGGATATTGGGAAACTATGGAGGTAGAGTAGAGGGCTATCATACATCGTGAATTAAAAAACCTAGCAGTTAAGGTAAGCAATAATGGGCCACAGATTTAGATAAGACTTAAAGTTCAAGGCAACTATACTGATTAATATGGCCACATGTATAGATATTCTAGATTCACTTACCTAACTCCGTCTCATTTTATCCAAAGTGGTTACTTGTATAATAGAAGTTGATTATGATCGCAGACAATTTTTACTTGTAATGTTAAGAATCTAATTCATCCTAATAACAACTAATTTAAATTCTCTCCAACTTACCCAGGAAGTTCCAGTTGAATTTTGAAAACCTACCTTCTTAATGGGAATGTAAAATTCACAATCATTTTTCTTTTCTTTCTTTCATTCATTTGTTTGTCGTATTATGAAATTTTCTTAAAGACCCACATTTAGTTTATTCTCCACATAAAAAGAAATTCTAATATATATATATATATATATATATATATATATATATATATATATATATATATATATATATATCCGGATTTAGGCAACCAACTGTCCCCCCACCAATTTTATATATATAATAATAATTTTTTAAAATTAAATAAAATTTATTTTATTAATATAATTAAAATTATTTATTTTACCTTTTTTTCTTATTTTTTTATTTATAATAAATATCATATTTATTCTTTTACACCATCCTTATATTATATTTTTTTCTCTTTTTTATTTTGTCTTTATATTTTTATTTTTTTCTTCTCTCATCTATTTACTTCCCCATTTCAAATTTTTCTATCTTATCTTTTTATCTTTTTATGTTTTTCTTTACTTTTATTCATTTTTATATTATTCTCTTTCATGGTTTCATTTTATATAGTATAAAATTTATAATTTTTTTTCTTTAGCTTTCAATTTTTTTTCTTTTTTATAATTTCATTTTTATACATAAAAATTGTAATTTTTTGTTCTTTTGATTATTTTTTTTACATGGAGGATATAAGACCATAAAAAGAAATAAATAAGATATCCACAATAACTTTTTTTAAGTAAGAAAACAGTAAACAAATTTTTTTATTATTATAACAACTTGAGCATGTGTAGTATAATATAAAAATATAGAATATTGATATAATTTTTTATTTATTATTAATTAATTAGTTATTTTAATATTTTATTTTGATATTAAAATATAAAAAATAAAAACTAAGTTAAGTTTTAAAAATATCTAAAAAAAAGTATAGATTATTTTTTTAAGAGAAAAGAGAAAATAGATAAAGAAATAAATTCTAGTTTTCAAAGTTTAAATTTAATTAATAATATTAAATATATTGTTAAATATTTTATATAATATATTTATTTTTATATAATAATTAATTTTTATCTTTTATCTAAAATTCATATATATATTTTTGGTAGGACGATATCAGAGTTAGTCTCTTGTGATTAATACAAAACATATTTAAACTTCGATAAGGGACTTAGGAATATGATTAGAAAAAATGTTTTGACAGAAGATAATAGAAAAAAATAAATAAATAGAAGGTGTTATTTCTCGTTGACTTTTTTTATCTTATAAGAACCTATAATTGAATATTAACATGAGAACATTGAGTAGTACATTACGTACTTGTTCGGTGTATTATTATTATAAGAAAAGGAAATTACTAATGAGAAAAGGAAATGCATGGCCTCTAACTTTGAATACAACCTATCTTATGATAAAAAGAATGCATTAAATTTTTAGTGCATGCATTACATTTGGTGGCAGATGCTTTGACCATGGTAGAATGGTGGTTCTCACATGGTTGATGGTGTCAAAGATTTAGTGTGTTGGAGTGACAAGTGTGATGATATGACAAGAAGCATTGTCACATTGAACAACGAACAAGTTGACTATAATGTAAATCAGAAGCACCCTAAGTCCATGGTCTTGAAGGTGAGGTTAACAATTCAGAAATCAAAAATGTCTTTTTTTTTTTATTTTTCTCTTCTCAAACATTATTTTCTAACCTTATCACTTTTCTACAACAATGTTGTCTTTTTCCCCAACACGGATCGGATCAGGTTTTGCGGTTCGCCGACCTGTCTTACTTCTTAAGATAATGAATTGAATGGGTAATTCTAATTTGTTAATTTGTTTTCAAATATTTATATAATAAAATTAAAATTAAAAAAAATATTATATTTTTATTATAATATTATAATTAAAATAATAAATATTTATAAAAAGGAATATTCCAATAACTAGGGTTATTTCAATAAGTAATTTTTCATATTCCAAAATAGATCAAGATTCCAACTAACACACCAAACACACATTTGTAAATCATCAAAAAGGAATATTTGTTGGGCCTTTCTTTTTTGTAAAAAGGAATTCTAGCCATATCTTGAACAACTGTGAGATGTCTGGGTCAAGAGTAAAGTCTGGACTCATTTGGGCTTTATATGTTTTGGGCCCAACCTATTCACACTTTCTTAACTTCAAATCGTCCATTTCTTTCTCTTCTTCAGTATTTAAAAGGGGTATAAATATGAAAAAAATAATCTTCCTAATAAACGAAAATGCATATTAATGTTTTTATTCATTGCCTTCTTATTCTACTCTACTTCATGGAATGGAAGCCAAAGTCAATGCGAGTTGCACTTTTTTATTTTTTATTTTAACTTTTTATGTATAAAATTTACCTTATTAAATATTATTCACTTTTATAAAGAGAGTCGAGCTATTTAATGAAAGTAAAGGTAAAACTTTTAATTAGCTCATAGAAAAATTAGAGACTAAAATACACGTATAATTCCAACGAGAAAGATGACGAAATATAATTAAAGTTTTGTGAATTTAAAAGATGAAAAATCCTCTCAATTGAAAGGGTACGACGAAAAATTTCGTTGAGGTGAAGGGTAATTGAAAAAATAAATCTCTCGGAATGAACGAATGAGGTGAAAAGTCTTTATCGAGGTGAAGAGCTTTATGAAGTCACATATCATCCTAAATATAATAATATTATAATATATTATATGGTATAATTTTTACTCTATTAAATTAATTTTATAAAATTTAATTATATATGATAAAGAGTAGACTCTAACAATATTAGATTATAATAAAATCTCATATGATAACATCAACTCCCATTAAGTTAGTTTTATAACATTAAGAATTTCATATTTTTAAGAGAAATAGAATTTTGTATTATATATGATACTAAAAGATAAAAGTTGGAGAGAATAAAAATAAAATTATAAATTTCTAATTTTCATTCTTTCAATAAAAATTGATACTAAGAATAATTTAAAAGAGACATATCTTCACTAATTAATTTTAGGAATTAAATAATATTCTATTAATAAATTATGAAATAATATAAAAATATGTAAGAACATAAAATATTTACTTATTTAAATTAATGGTTTGTTTTAATATTTATTAAAAATATTGAATAAAATATCAAAATTATAAATATATGAATAAATATATTTAATAATAATTAAATTAAAGATTAAAATTATAAATATATAAATAAGTTTAAAAAATTTAAAAAATCATTAGCCTTTATATCTAATATCTAATGTCATTGGTTTATAAGATTTTTTTATCTTAAAAAAAATAAAAATATATATATATAAATAAATTGAATATGTGGTACGTGTGTACGTGCACCTATAAATTGAATTTGTGGGATCTAAGGCATCGTATAAATTGGAAAAAGAAGAAAAAGAAAAATGCAGGTGAAGAAATGTGGGAATAGTTTATTAGTGACAGAGTAGCGAGATGGTGGTAATTAAATAGCTTTGGAGGCTTCATTAAAAGGGCTACCTAGTTCACATCCTCCATTTTATCCTTGAAAGGACAACAATCATCATCCCTTACACAATTCTCCACACCCAATCTACCTCTTCATTTTCATTTTTCTTTTCCTATACATTCAAATCATTTCATTTCAATTCTTAAATATCAATTTTCAAAAAATCATCTTAGTCCTTCAAATCTACCATTTAAATATTAAAACCATATATTTTTATTTTTATTTCAACGTCTAAAACTATCATCATTATAAATTTTAAGGACTAAAAAGATAATTAACTCTATTATAATATAACATGAGTTTTTTTTAGTATTGAGATATGTAACCCTAGTGAGCATTGAAGGAACCTTGTTCACATAAACTACTTGTATATAGAAAAAGTATTTAAATGTGTAGATGAAGCACCACCCACTTGGTAAATTGGAACATGTGGTGTGCTGGCTAAGTGTTTGACTGGTAGGGCCATGCCCACACAAAGCCATCCCATATGAGGGTCATCTTGTCAAATATCAGGTAGTTCCACCTCCTAATGGACCCACCAATCAATGACCTACCTATGTGAATAAAGTTAGTCTCTTTTTTCCCCTCTCTTTCTTCACTTCCATTCATATCATTCAAACTCGATCTATAAAGTCAAACCAATAATTTCACACTTCGTATACCCCAAACCCATCTCCATTACAATGGTTAGAGCAAGAAAATGATATTCAACAACATTGGGTTATGATAGATCAAAGAAGAAGAAGATGAAGAAGTTGTTTTTTTTTTTTTTTAACTTTGGAATGATACTTTTTTCTCCTTCACAATTAGCATTTTCCCATGAAATACGAAAAAAATAATGAACATAGCAGAGAATATTAAATATAGTATGTAAAGAAAATGAAAACTTGAATTATTCTATCCACCCAAGTGTGGAAAGTGGTGTGAGACATTCATATGTAAAGTAGATGAATGACAGTGACGTTAAGTTAGAAGAACAATCTTTTGGGTTTTTTTTTTTTTAAATATTTTCTGTCCTGTTGGTGATTAATCGAGTATCTTTGAGCTAATCATCCGCATCGATGAATAATTATAGGTTCAATTATGTAGTATTCAACCTTTTTGATGTCGCAGACGAGGTTAAAAAGTGGTGTGAACTTGGTAAAAGTTGCTTTTGCTAGTCTTTTAAAAGAGAGATCTTGTTATAATTGATAGGGTTCTAGTAGTCCTACAAAAACATTAGTAAAATGTTTAGGGGTTAAGAATTATTGGAAATTTGTGAGAATTAATTATATGAAGAATCTCACACATAAGAAAAAATGAATCTTTTTTATTTTGAAATTAATAATTATAAAAAAATAAAAAGGTGAAAAATTTTGTGGGGGGAATGAAAAAATGATGAGTGAGAGATAGAAAAAGTGGGTGTTGGGATATCAATGTCAACATGAAGGGAGTGAAGGGAAGCAACCGTGCAAGGTTTAAAAAAGAGAGATGCTTTAGCCTTTTGGAATGTCACAATCTCTTTCTCATACACATACGCGCACGAGGCAATGCACGAAAACCCATTCACATATGTCACCAAAATGCAAGTGGATCTGCACACGTGCATACCAACATTTGCCTCTCAACCAAACCAAAACTAAAGTATTCCACCCACTTTGCATTTTTAACAAATTTTGGGTGCTTACTTCTCACCAACTAGCCTTAAATTTAGTACCATTATTTTTCTTTTAATTTCGTTTAAAAATAAGGTTTTTCAAAAATAAATCAAACTCAATCTTTTTCTTCTAAAAATTTCATCTCTGTTTTTTTAATCCTAACGCTTATATCATTTTTTTTAATATACACTCATTATAATTACACAACACAATTATAATATAAATAACAGTCTAATAATTCAAAATAAACCATATAATTCAAATATTTCATAATAAAGAAATATACATGTAATTTCATCTATCACATAGTTATATAATAATTTATTCTTTATACTCATTCCCTATTCATATAAATTCATTATCAAACAAATATAAATATTAAATATTAGACATTTAACTCAAACTCAAGTATTTTATATTTATTATATCACATTATGTGTTTTACAAGTGTTTAATAAAAGAGTATTTTAATTGGTATATACATTCTCAATGATAGTTAACTTTTTACTGTTTTTTAAGATAATTTATTTTCATTATATACATAAGTTTTCGTGAGAACTTTTTAATTATCATCATCTAATCTTTTTATTTATATAATTGTAATAATAAATTGAATTAAATCTCCTATTAAGTATCTAATTCATCGTCTACACACATTACTCACCACTCACAAGAGGATAGGTATTACCACATATAACCCATATCCACACGTAACAATATTATAAACACTTCCTTTCAACATTCACACGTACATTAATCTTATATCATATTTTATCTCTCCAATTAATGCAAATCCATGAGATCATATTTTATAAATAAAATAACTCAAATATTATAAACGAACTAGTTTATTTTGAATAAGATTCTTTTCAAAATCCTTGTTATTCTGTAGATAATTTTTTTTAGTGAGATTATTGTCACTTGAGTGACAATTATTTTGCTTAAGTAAAATCATCACAAAATCAACCCTCATTCCACTAGAATTTCTTATTTGATTGAGAAACTCTTGTTTAAATGAAAACGAAATTAAGATAATTCTCCCTCCATCAAGAATATCATTACTTAAACAACTAAATCCCCACTTAAGTGAAAAAATTTCAAAAAAAAATTTTCATTCTCTTTTACATTCTATCTAAGCAACCAAATGTTGCTTGAGCAAATATGATACAAATACCAAAACATGTAAAATTCAAGAATACTTATTTTATTTACAGATGATTCACTAAGTTTTATTAACCAAAACATGTTAATATTGCATTAATATTATTATTATTATTATTATTATTATTATTATTCTAACTTTAAACTTTCATATATTTTGACTATTCTCAAACATAATTTTACTAAAATCATCATCATCCTCACCTTCAATTATAATTTCCTTGTAATAATCATACAATCACATAATCCAATCTTTTTACAATTTCAACCAATAATACAAAATCATGTTCACAGTTTAAGTTATTTATTATAAGATAGTAAGGAATTGAAAACTATATTACATTCCATCAATTTCATCACTTTTAATTCAAAAATTTCGAAAGCTCCTAAATCCCTAAGAAGATAAACTATATTGATAAAAAATTCTAATAAATAAATTAAACATGTTACAATGTCCCTAAATTAATTAAGATTCACCTTATCCAGTAATATATAAATGCAAGAGTTCAGAACTTACATGCAAGACATTACAAACTACATAAATTCTTAAAAAGAGAAATTTATTCTATTATAATTTTTTATTGGGTGAAATTATTTAACTCGAGTCTTTAGATTACAAAAATAAAATAAAATATTAAAATAATTATATAAAAATGATTATTTTTTATAAATAGAATTTCAATAATTAATTTTTTTATTTTCTGATTTTTAATTTAATCAATAAAAATCCAAATTTTATTTCATTAGAACACTTATATTTTTAAGCTTATTTTAGTTAGGTCTCTGCACTATTAATTTAATGTTCAATTTTTAAAGTAAATTAGTTTTATTTTTTTATACGACAAAAGAGTATAATATGATTAAAATATAAGGTTACTTACTGATATAAAATTGAGATGCATGTTAGTATATGTCAAAATTATATTTGCCCATCATTTATAATATGTTAGATTATATACAATTCTTTATACACATTACATTGATATTATATTAATATTTTATTATTAAACATGATTATATCAATAACATATTATACTTTCTTGTAAATAATTTATCTATATTGAATACTTGATGATAAATAATTTAACTATATTGACAAGAGGAATGATCTTTCCTCATTTAAAAAAAATTGAAGCAAAATAATATTAAAAAATAAAATAATAAAAAAACTATTTAATTATAAAAATTTGACATAAGAACACATATATAACACGTAATTAGTTGACGATTTAAAAATATAGTAATAATAATAATAATAATAATAATAATAATAATAATAATAATAATAATAATAATAAACTGAATAACTTTAAATTGTTTACTTAAGGTGTTAGCGTAAACTGCATAAATAGTAATTGACAATTTTAAACGAAATATATTGTCATTTCATAAACATGATCATGTTAATATCGGTAGGTTTGCAGGTTCGCTCTGCAGGAACACTCAGACAAAGGAATCTTCTATAAATTTTAAATTTTGATTCTTTCATTTGTCTTCAATAATAACAATATATAAATCTCTTTGGATAAAATAATAAAAAAATGTAATTAGAGACATACAAATGAAAACATTTATCTGTACTTACCACACGTTCAACCCATTTTTATTTGAATTAATCACTCAACATATATCAAGTTATATCTAAAAATCAAAATATAATTGATATCAGTTAGAAAAATAATTAAACCAAACTTATGTTCATTTACTTCTAAAAAATATTTTGTGATTTTTCTTATTTTCAATTCTAAAATTATATTTTTATTATTAATATTTTTAAGGAGGTTAGTTGGATTTTAATTAATGGAGTGAAGGTAATCATATAATAATATCACATCAATTTTCGTAGTAGTAATGAATATTAATATTAGATTTAATTAAGAGAAAATATGATATTATTTTAAATTTAAAATCTTAAAAAATATATATGTATGTGTTTTCTATTTATATGTTATTTAAATTTTATTTTTAATAAACATGAAATTTCAACTTCCACTTAAATATTAATATTATATAAAATAAAAAATTTGATAAAAATTTAAATATAAATTAAAATTTGGTCTTGAATAAAAAATAGAAAGTTAAATAATTTATAAATAAAAAATATTTTTTTTATATAAGTTTGATGAAATATTTAATTGAGTATGATTGAAATATTGATAACTTATAATATAATGTTTTAAGTTTTTTATTTAAAATAATATCATTAATTTTTTTTATAATTAAATGGTATCCGATTTGTGATTAGAAAATACATATCAAATATAATAAATAAATAAATTATTTATGTAATTTTCTATATAAATATATAAGATTAAATCATAATTTTTATTCTCAATTGGCATATATTACATCACGAATGTTATGCAGTCAATATCTCATCAGATCGCAAAGTATATCAAATGGACGTTTGTGATTGGCCCGATGACAGAAGTTCCGCACGGAACACGTGGTCCTGACCACACAGTAACGGTCACAAGTGTCACGTGAATGATCAGAAAAAACCAGCAGCATAACAACAAGAGATAACTGATGAAGTGGATCACGAGTATCTCACACCACCTTAATATCATGCCTTCTTCACCCAGTGGCAAAACAGCAATTTAAACTCAAACTGAAGGGTAACTTCGTCATTGCACAACAACTTTCTGCGCTGTCATCATTGCTATTTTATCTCTAACTCGTTACTCCTAGATCTTAATTATTAAGAAATCTTAGTTGCACTGCATGAAACTATCGTAATAGTTAGTTGTTAAAGTTAATATTAATATTATTATTAATATATAGTACAACCTAGCTTTTTCTTAAACCCCTTTTCAACTTCCACTTGCATTTGGACCCATTTTTTTAATTTCATGCTAACTAAGATCTAATTACTATAAAATTAGACCCACGTGAAGATGTACAACCACAAGTGTCTTCAACCTAAACAAAGTTTTATTTATTTTTCAATAAGTTGACAAAAAGTAATTAAAAGGATTTGGAATGTCTAGGTTATTTCACGATGGACAAATATGAAAACAATAACTAATAAAAACTATCTCTAATAATTGAAAGTTTAAGGTTCAATGAAAATACTTTCTATTGACCATTTTTTAGTTCATATATATATTTTTTTAATAACAATTTTTCCCTATTTATGGAACCTTTGATTCATTAGTAATATACATGAAATTGCTTTTACTTAATGCTATCTTTTCAAAGATAGGACAAGATGATAACTGGTCATGCATACGACTTGTGCATGAAAATGATATCTAGCCATATGTTAATCCTTCGAAAAAAAGGAGAAAAAAAGGTGAAAAATTGACTAGTGATGCAACTACAAAAAGATAATAGAAATAATAATTATGGCTTCTAAAAACATGTATAAACTTCTATTCCAAGACCTCTCTAAATTAATGATAAAAGGTTGGCTATTTCACTCAAACTTTCAAAAGTTTCATTAAAAAAAAAAACCCTGATTTTTGTATATTACATATATCTAAATGTTTTTCATATTTATTAAAAAATAAATTAATTAATCTATAGATAATTATTTACATTTATCTAACCTTCGAAGTTATTAATTATTTTATAAAAAAATTATAATTTTCTGACAAAAAAATCCATAATCAAGTACAATTTTATTAAACTTTAAGAAATAAAATTGTAATTTGTCTCGTCTAGTTTTTATGACTATTATTTTTTCACAATAAGACAATTTTAATACTGAAATACGGATTTTTGGCTCTACAAGAAAAATAAAAATTTCGAGAATACTAAAAAGTTTTCATGTATTACTAATGCATGAAATAAAAGATGTTGAATATACGAAAACGTCAAAATTTAAGGAAAAAATAAGTATTAAAGACACGACGCACAAGTAAGTATAAATTAATTATTAAATTCAAACTTTTTCGAAAAAAAAAAATCATAATTTTTCACATTTAAACATTACAGGTAATTTAACTACATTCAATACCTTTTATATTTTTTTTAGATTTTTCTTTAATTATTTTATTAGTACTAAATTATTAATAATAAATAGGGTGGGGCCAACATGGTTGGAGATGACGTGGCAATAGTTTGGCGCAAAAATGGAGGTAACTGGAGGATATAGGGTGCAGGGGAAGTGAACCAAGACACAAACATAGAGAGAGAAAGAATGAACAATAATAATGTTTCTATTCTTCTACATAACTATCAACTATATAATATAATAATATAATAATTTATAATAATAATAATAATAATAATAATAATAATAATAACAATTTAATAATTCTCTCTTCATTGTCAATTCCATTTCCATCTTCACTTCACTTCTGTTCTCTGTTCCGTTGAGTGATCAATCATTCACACACTTTCCATTCTCTCTCTTACTTTCTATTTCATTATCTCAGTTTTTCTTATAATATTCTTTTTTTTATCATCGCTTTTCAATTCTCTGCTTCAAATCCATGATTGAATCTCGCCGCGAGCTCCTTGCGCCGCCGTTGATTCCCGATCTCAGGTGACCGCCAGACGCTTCTATGTTCAACTCAAATCCCGCCATGGGAAGCCGCAACAACACTACCCAGGAGACGGTGAACGCCGCCGCCACCGCCATCGTCACCGCCGAATCCAGAGTGCAACCGACCACCGCGCCGGTGAGTTTCTCTCTCCTCTTTTCTCTCTGAAATGTTCCTGCTGCTTGTAGTATCTACGTGCGCCTGATTCCTCGTTTGTTTTTTCTTTTCTCTTTTCGATTTTCGAAATTCGATGCCGTTTTTTGTACCGAGAAAATAACGTGCCAAAGAGGGGGGAAAGAAGGGGATCTCGTGTTCTGTGTTTGCTGTTTCGTGGTTTGTGTCTCGTGTTTCTTTCTTTACTGTATTTTGTTTTAAATATATATATATATATATATATATATATATATATATATATAATTTTTTTTAATTTTCATAGTGAAGGTCTGGTCTAGTCTTGTTTGACTGGATGGTGGTGGCGTTGAAAGGTTTGAAAATTTGAATCGCTTTTTCTTTTTCCCTTTTCGTTTTGTTTTCAACATCTGAAACTGTTTCGTTCGTGGCTTTAAAAGGTGTGAAAAGAAGAGAACATTGGAGTGTGGATCCTGGGGTGTCTCTTAATTTTTTAATTTTTTTTTTCAAAGTTGTGAATTTTCGTGAAAAGAAGAAACACAAACAGCCTTGAATTTTCATTTTTCCTTTTTATAATTTTTCGTGTTTTCTGCCCTCGGTGTGTGCTTTGATTGATATACCTATCTTTCAGAGGTTTCATTTTGATGTTGGTACATAGTGTTCCCGTAAGGTCATGAATCTCACGTCGACTCGAGGCAAGGGTAGCTTTAGTATTTGTTGTGTTAATATAACTCTTGAGCGATTTTTATAAATTTTCTTGTCTTCTGTCTTCTGTGTGAGCTTGATTGATATACTTATCTATCAGAGGTTTCACTTTATTGTTAGTACAAAGTACTTGTGTTAATTTAAATCTTGAGCTTTTTAATCTGCTGTTGGGCGTGCTGGTTACACTGTTCAGTTTGTGCTGGGTTGATTGAGAAACAACTTTTTGGTTGAAAATTGTGTTAACAACTTGAGAAGATGATTCCATAAACTTTCTTCCTTGTTAATTATGAACAATTTGGATTAAATTGAGAGCATTGTGTTTTGTTTTTCTGACTTGTTATGTGGTTCTGTTTCTAATGTTAATTAACACTGTGACTGTATAATCATGGGGAACTGACTTTAGTTATCTACATGTGTGGTCTTCAATCCAACAAATTGTTAATTTTTCATGTTGTACACTTTTGATAGTTCTTTTAACAAGCGCTCCAGGTTTTATTATGGCTATGTGCTTTTGGCTGGTCTCTCAGACTTACGTTAAAAAAACATATCATTTCAACTGATAAGCATGAAGAGAATTTGGTTGAGCGGGCAGCGCCATGAAACGAACTAAGCAGTGACAGTGGAAATTTCTTATCATTGATTGTCATTGACAAATAACATGAGTTTGAAAATGGATTGTGGTGACAATGATAATTTTGTCAATGTGATTGGCTGATCTTAGTGGTTTGAAAATGATCTTTGTGGCTGATCTTAGTGACAGGGTGTTACTAATGCATAGATTCAACAACCTACCCATTGTAAAGTAAAGAAGATAAATCTAAGTTTTCTAGGTCTGTCAAATGTTTGATATATTAGGATCATTACCTGCACGGGACTTTCAATAACTATATCATATATATGAAAAATATATATTGGCAATCAAATCAATATGCATTTAAATTCAAATGTGGGCATAAATTTATTTGTCTTGCATGGAAGAATTGCATAAACATACGTTGGCAGACATGTAGTGATTTCAAATTGCGACAGGGAAAACATGACTTCATTTCTTTAACAGAAGAAGGAAAAATTGCAGTTTGTCCCATAGCGTTTTGCATAGTACGGCCATTGAAGTCAGTCTCCCATGATTATACAATCAATCACCAGTTTTAATTCACCTTAGAATTAGAACCACATCGAACACAATGATCTAAGTTTAAAATATTTCATCATTGGCAAGGAAATAAAGGTTATGAAATCATTATCTTGTCAAGTCAATTTTCTCCCAAAGGATCATTTCTCAGTTAACCATGCACCATAAAGAGGACATTATAACTTGAATTGCAGCAATCCACATTGCAGATTGATGAATCTATGCATTCGTAGCACCCTCTCCTTGCATACGATATCTATGAATTAGAAGGCTATAAATGAGTTTTGAAGAAAGTCAATGAGTTTGTATGTTTATTAGCTATCATAAGATTAGACGTGCTTATAATGGAAACTAAAATTCTAACGGATATTCCATATGTGTAATATCAATTTCTTGGCCAGAGCACTCTGCCCTGCAATATTGAGCTATATGTAACTTGAGCGTCGGATAATGTGTAACAGAATTGCCGAAATGATAATACTCGTAGTTCATATTTGAATTTAGAGAAATCTGGAATTATTTTGGTTATGTCCTAAAATTTTTCTTTCTTTGGTGTCACCGAGTAATATTTTGATTCCCTCTAAATTTGAATATATAATTTTTTCTTCACTAACTGCAGAAAAAACGATGGGGAGGTTGCTGGAGCCAATATTGGTGTTTTGGATCTTGTAAAAGCAGTAAAAGCAGCAAGCGAATTGGCCATGCTGTTCTTGTTCCAGAACCTGTTGCACCAACAGGTCCAGCTGCTGCCGCTGCTGCACCACCAAATCCTTCAACTGCCATTGTAATGCCGTTCATCGCCCCTCCATCTTCTCCTGCATCTTTAATCCAATCTGATCCTCCATCTGCTATTCAATCACCGCCTGGATTACTTTCACTCTCTTCTCTTGCAGCCAGTGCTTACTCTGCTGGTGGTCCTGCATCCATGTTCACCATTGGTCCGTATGCCTATGAGACCCAATTAGTTTCTCCACCCGTATTTTCCAACTTCACAACTGAACCATCCACTGCTCCTTTTACTCCGCCACCCGAATCTGTGCATCAAACAACACCTTCATCTCCTGACGTTCCATTTGCTCAATTGTTGGCTTCTTCACTGGACCGGGCTCGGAAATGTAATGGGAATCAGAAGTTTGCATTATACAATTATGATTTTTTACCTTACCAACAATATCCTGGAAGCCCAGGTGGCCAACTCATATCACCTGGATCGGCAATATCAACTTCTGGCACTTCTACCCCATTTCCTCTTGAATTCCGCAAAGGGGAAACACCAAAGATCTTGGGGTTTGAATACTTTTCTACCCGAAGATGGAGTTCAAGACTAGGATCTGGGTCATTGACACCAGATGGTGCAGGGCAAGGTTCAAGACTTGGCTCAGGATCCGTGACTCCTGATGGTGTTGGGATTGCTTCGAGATTAGGTTCTGGGTGTGTGACACCTGATGGTCTGGGGCAGGAATCCAGGTTAGGTTCTGGCTGTTTGACACCTGATGCTGCTGGGCCTACCAATCAAAATAACATCTCTGTGCAAAACCAAATTTCTAAGGATGCAACTCTTGCTAACTCTGACAATGGACATCCAAGTAATGCAACATTAGTTGATCACAGAGTTTCATTTGAATTAACTGGGGAAGATGTTGCTCGATGTCTTGCAAATAAAACTGGGGTATTGCTTCGAAATATGTCAGGTTCCTCACAAGGTATACTGGCCAAAGACCCTGTTGACAGAGAAAGGGTGCAAAGAGAGGCAGATGCTAACTGTAATGTGTGTACAGAGAAAACAGATGACAAGCCTGAAAATCCTATAGGAGAAGGCGGGCAATGCTTCCATAAGCAGAATTCTGTAAATTCTTCCAAAGAATTCAATTTTGACAACAGTACAGGAGTTGTTTCTGATACTGGTGACAGTGGTTCTGAGTGGTGGACTAACAGGAGAGTTGCTGGGAGGGAAGGTAGATCAGCCAACAGTTGGGCTTTCTTCCCAATGTTACAGACAGAAATGAACTGAGGTTTAGTTTATTAGTACATGACTTAAACTGTATGGCATAAAGCAAAAAGGATTTTCCAGTTCCCTGCAGAACCACTAGTATACGGAATGTATATTTGAAGAATTTGTCTTAAATTCTGTTCTTCATGTGCTTTTAGAGGAAATTGTAGTGAACGAATGATTGAGCAAGACTCAGATGAAACAACAGCTGTTATATTCATTTAGGACCCACTGTAGAATGCAAGGGAAGCATAGTGGTAGAAGGTAGGGTACCGATAGTGGGTTATTATATTTATATAATTATGTGCAAGTGCAACATTGGTTCTTGTATTTCATCGTTTCAAGTATACAGAAATAGCAAAGTACATGTATCCCGTGTTGTAGATTATTTTATTATTTCATATGCAATAATAAAAATAAAATATTATATTATCCTTTTTAATTATAACTATTCTATTTTGGGCAAAAGTGGGGCAATTGGATTTATAGAAGACCTGCATATTTTGATGGGGTCTCTAGTTACATGCCTCTGCCATTGTTTCAAAGGTGGGGTACTTTTCCAATACATGTGGTGCTCATAGGTGGGCTCCCTATACAACTCTGTTTCTACATGTTTACCTGTATTTTGTGCCTTTTCTTTAATGCAATTCAGCAATGGGGGAGCTACAGACCCAGCAAAAACACAACTTGGTACCCATCTGCCACAAACTGAGGCATGGTCCCCTTGCATGAATGTGCAGCTCAAAGGCTGCAACCAAGTCTTTCTGCCTCATCATTTGCTGGTTGGTTCACTTTGATTCGTCATTTCACTTTTCAACCCAACGAAAAAATAATAAAATGGGAATTTTTTAGAATGTGATTTTATATCAGATGGCAGGAGTGTATGTTTGACATGCGGGGACCCTTGTAGTGTGCCTTGCACTGTGTTGTGTTGTTTGTCTTAGTCGTTTCTTCTTGTCTTCTTGTCTTGCTAAGTCCATTGATGAGTTCCCCATTGGACAAAATGTTTCGCTTTCGAGTCCAACCCTTCAATCATAGGTGGGTGCCTGCTTCATTCAACCACCTGCAGAGTTCAAACTTTTCTCTTGACCTTGTTCAAAAAGGCAAAAGCTTGCAACTTAACAAGCAGTGGTTAACCTCTAGTGCTAGTTCAAAACTTTTGCATGATCATATGCACTATGCTCATCTGAAAAATAGTGCTGCCAACTATTTTTAACCATGTCTAGGTTATAGTACCATTTCACACCTTTGCAAAAAACACACACACTCTGGGTATGTATCTATCATATTTTTTACACCTACAAATGACCTTTTAAACTCTATAAAGAATCATCTTGTGGTGCATAAGTTTAACATAAATTGAAAACTTGGTTTAAATGATAGTAATGCAGTTTATTACTTGTATTATCATTTCTTTAGATTAAATAATTTCTTAACTCAATTTTACACTATTTTTTAAATTAATGCGTTTGTGTGCTGTCATTCACTTCTAACAATGCAAGATATTATTTTTTATAAGTGACAATTATAAGTGTGAGATTGTGTTGTTCTTAATTGGATGTAACATGAGTGTTGTATCTGAAATTACATTTATTTATTGACTTATTGGTCATTATCTCATTCTTTTCTTCTTTATTCTTTCAAAAAATAGAAGCCATTAAACTTTGCTGACATTGTTCATGATTAATATATCACAATCTTTTCAGATAGGATGAGATGGTTAATTGGGCCAGTCCATATCATAACAATTAGGTATATGAAATTGGGCCGAAAATTGGTTCTATACCAATTTTTTTCATACTCTATTTGTTTTTTTTTTACATTTTGAAAATTAGTTTTTGAAATATATAAAATAATTTAATGAAACTGAGTAACTATGAAATAAGTTGAAGATTATTTCATGAGTGTATTTCAAAAACTATTTTAGACGAAATACATAAAAAAAATCATGACAAAAATTAAAAAATAATTTTGATAATTTCACGAACCTAAAGTAAAAAAATAATATAATATAATTATGGATAAAAACATAACTATTATCGATGAAAATAGAAACTAAAAATAAAAAAATATCTTCTATCAGTTTTGAAATTATCATTTTTAAAAATTAATATAAAAAAATTTCAAAAATTGAAAAAATAATCAGTGAAACAAGTTTTTTTTTTAAACTAAAGAATTAAAATTTTTTATTTTTAAGCTTTAACATTAGTTTTCTCCCAATTGTGGTTCTCCTTTAGTACAATACCCAACCCTAACCTATTAAATGACTTTTGACATAACCCTATCCATTGTCAAGAGAAAATGTAAACAAAATAATTTTGCAATAAAATAAAATAAATATAAATGGATTTTAATATATAATAGAAATAAGTAATTTATAAAATACCTAATTGAAAATGAAACACAAATTTTAAAACAATAAATTGATTTAGTTTGTTAAGAATAGTTTTCACAATAAAAAAAGAAAAATACAAATACATTTTTTTATCATGTTATTGATTGAAATAGTGATAGTTTACCAAACAAAGAAATCAGTAAATAAGAAAGCAATACCTAAAATTCCATCAAATTAGAAAAAAATACATCTCATAATTGAATTGAATAGTGTAGGAAGCTCAAAGTGTACGCAGTTGAACTTCATACTATAAACGTTTACTTTAACATCACATTTGTTGCAATTTTTTCTTCTCACCAAAATGTGAACATGTTTGTGGTCAATTTTGAATGCATGCATTAGACATTTTCATACACATGCAGTACCTTTGTGCAACCTAAATTAATGTTCTTTGAAACAATTTTTCTTTCTGCCTTCTTTATGATTAAAATTCCATCAATAACCATGCAAATTTCAAGTTTCATCATAACTTAAACCTTTAATATTTTGTACTATTAATATATACAGTTGGAAAACTGCACTTTTATTAATTGTTAAGAAATTAATGGATAAAAAATTATTTAAAAAAATGAAAAATATTAACAATGATGACAAAAATGCATTAATAGATCAAGTATTGTACTTTTAAATAAACAATTTCCACTTTGATTCTTTAATAGTTGTACTTATAAAATCAATTCAAAAGGCGTTTTTTTGACATATTATGAATATATATATATATATATATATATATATATATATATAAGTTATATACGAATAAGGATTTTAATGACTACATATACTAATTTAGATTTATTCAATAAATCTTGAATTTTTGTATTTCTAGTAATATTTTTAATAAAAAATTGATTTTTTTAAGGTGAGTTCATTAATCTAATTTATAATCTAGCTTAAGCTATAACTTAAGAAGGGAAAAGTTATAAAGATTATAAATTAACTAATTGAAATGAAGGTGCTAATTAACCCTACTATAAAATTAGTTTTTTTTTATCAATTTTATAGAAAAAAATTGTTTAAATTTATAGAAAACTTATTTCTTGCAATTTTTACAAAAATTTTGCAAAAATATTCCCATGAAAAATGAGAATTTTTAGTAGTGTAAGATGGATTAATAACCTAGTTTATAAACGTAAAAAACAATAATATAAAAAAGATATCTTTAGTTATGTTATTTCTGAATTGAAAATAAGAACAAAAGAGATATGAAATAAATTAGTGAAGATAAAAAAAATTACCTATTTTTTTAATATGGTTTATCATTGTTAAAAATTTACCAATAACTTCAAAATTAAAAGAGATGAATTAAATAAGAAGTGAAATGTGTATTTTTGATAAATTTTGGTGAGTAAAAAGTAGACATGAGAAGACTTTATGTATTTGTTATTGAGTGGACATGAAATTGTCTATTATATCACTCTCAATGTAAAATTTTAAAATATTAGGTTATAAGTCTTTTTCTCACTCATAAGTTACTTAACTTTTTTATTTTACGTAGTAAAATGAGACTTCAAAATCATAGTTAAATTCTCATTTATTGATTATGAGTGTGAATCAAGTTTTGTCAACAAAAATTTGCCAAGAATTGGAAAAACTTGGAGTACAATATATTAAATTTGAATTCCGTTGTAATTTCTCCAATTTAGACTTACGTTCTTTCTAAGTCATTACTGAAAGTGACTATATTTTTGTTTTTTTCTTATTATAGAATCTCACCGTAAAGCATAAAAAATAAAATAAAAATTAGTGACTCTTTATATAAGTGTAAATTTTAACTTATTACATTTAAATTCGAAACTCTTCACCATTTACTAAAGAAATCCGCGTATAATGTGTTGTTTACATTGGTTTATTAACATGAAAGTTCTATTTCTACAATTTTTTACATCAATTAATGAACTAATATATAATATAAAAAACGGTGTAAAAGGTTATTGTGTGTGTGTTTTTTTTAAGAATAAGAAAATAGTGTAGCTAAAAATTAATTAACCCTTTTTGTTCTCTTCGTAAAATTTATAATGTTTTTGAAATCCTTATGTGATTGTGTTCCCAATATTGATTATTGATTAAATTTTTATTTTTATTTCAATCAAGCAGAGATTCACCATGCAAAAGTAAAAAAAAAAAAAAAAAACTTCCAATTGTGAATTGATAATTCTTAAAAAAGTGAATAGAGAACAAAATAATATACTTGTTGATATGAGATCAAAACTAATATTATATAATTTAGTTTATTAAATATCAATATTCCTATCCAAAAGATACATATTTTAATTTAAAAAATGCGAGAGAGAGAGAGGGGTACATATTATTTAGTTTAATTCTTTAAGATTTATATATTTGTTGGTTATTTCTATTATGATATAAGGATATTTTTTTAAGTCTTACCTTTTATAATAAACGTCTTTTTAATTAAGAGTACCAAATTGATATTAAGTTTTATTTTTCTTAAATTTAGTTTTATAATGTATCCTTAGATGATCTGAATGTGCGGAAGATTCACTTACAAAAATTCTCCGATATTTAATTCAATAAGTAAATAAGTAATAGATGAGAATCAAAATATAACAATGAATAATGAAAAAAATACTAAATATTTTTATAAGATAGTATTTCAATGTAACTATTTATGAATAATGAGATATTTTATCTTTATTTTTATCCTTATATTTTAAAAAGCGATTAAAAAATGTGTAACATTATATTTTAGCAAGTTATATAACGTAATTTTATAATCAAATAGAAATTGAAATCTTACTAAAAATATTATTTATATTAAAAAATTATAATTATAATAATGTATACGACAATAAACAATAGATTTTTTTATTTGAGATACTATCTATTAAACTCATCTTTCAAATTTATTGAAACTAATTTTTTAAATCCAACTTTACCATTCAAAGGTTCATTAAGCCAAGTTAGGTCAATGGATCAAGTAGGTTAATAGGATCATCAACACTTTTATTGCATAGAAAAATAAAGATAAAGATGTTAATTAAATATTAATTAAAGACCTAATTTATAAATCAAATGTACAAATTGCATTCTTGTTAACATGTGATTATAGTCACCTTCTTCTCATGCAATAATTTCATCTTAAAAACTATTTAAGAAGTAGTAATATGGTTTGACGTTCGTGCCAATACTATTACTTTCGGTAAGTATTTTTAATTATAAAGTTGGTATCAACTCCACTAGTTATTAATTTTAGGGTACAAAAAAAATATTTTTGATTAAAAGTTTATAATTGGATGAAAAGTTTTGTAAACCTAATTTCATCTATGAATAGCCTAAATACAAAAGAGTCAACTACGACTTATGTTTATTATTTTTTAAAATATTTTTTAGTTTTAGTTTTAGTTTTTTTTAAAAATTAAAAATTTTGATAACAAATTTATTCAATATTTTTTATTTTTTAAAATTTTAAAAATAACATTGATAAAATATACTTGTTTGTTTGAAGAAAAAAAATATCATAGAAAAACTATTATTTTTAAAAATAATAAATAAATTAATAAAAGTTAAATAATTATATAAATACAAACTTATCTATATATTTATTTTTGAGACATAAAAAATTTAAAATATTACCTTTTTATATTTTATATTATTTTCTTGTTTATTAATGAAAAAGTAAATATGAAAAAAAAATTATCATTTTTTTACTAATAAATTTCAAATGAAACATAGATAATATATATATATATATATATATATATATATATATATATATATATATATATATATATATATATATATAGACCTTGCAATAAACGGTTTTTATTTTTAATTTTGATATTTATACTTATCCGTATTTTGCAAGGTCTCTATATATAATATAAATAGTATGTTTGAATTGTAGATCCTAAAATATATATATTTAAATTTTAAGAAAATAAAAATACTTTAATTTTTTTTTAGATATCGTATTTCTTATTTTAGAAACGTAAAAATATATTTTATTATATATTAACGGAATTTTCCGTATTATATTATATTTTTTAATTTATTAAATTTTTAATATATATTAAATTTAAAATATAATATTTATTTAAAATTAAAAATGATTATAGATAAATAAACAGATGGAATTTCAAGAAAGGAGAGAACATGAAAAATAATAATGTAATCAAGAGAGGAAGGAAATAAATATAAATATTTATTATTTTTAATTTATTAATTTTTTTAATATTTATTAATTTTGAAATATAAATATTTTTTAAACTATAAATTGTTGGAGACAAATAAACATAAAATAGAGTTTTAAGAAAGAAGATAAATTGAAAATAATATTCTTTTATTATTTTATACTAGAAAATATTGAGACAAATGTGAATTAAAGGAGGTAGAGAAAATATAAATTATATTTTTTTCCTCTTTTTATTATCTAAAGCGCTTGTTGGTATATTTTATTTTATTTTATTCTACTCTATAATATATTTACTATTTTATTTATTTTTTAATTATATAAATAATTATAATAATTATTTTTCTTTAACTATAATATTCTTATTTTCTTATTTTAATAATATAAAAAATTACAACAAAAGGAATATTCTTTATATATATATATATATATTGATTCTAAATATAAAAAAAAATATTTTAAATTTTTTGATAGGATTGATGCCTTTGCAGGACTCAACGTTGATATTTGATATATGATGTCGGCCCAAAGTGCATGAAATCTAGTAATTTCCTACTTCACAATTATTGGCAAAAAAATAACAAAATATAATAAATATTTTAAAAGTAAATAGATAATTGGTATCAAATTTATTTGAGATTTTTAATAAAAAAAATATTTTAAAAAAATAACCCTACTATAGATGATAAAGCAAATTATCCCCACCAAAATTTATTATCCTTATAACTTTATGAAATTAAAACCTACAATAGGCCCCTCCCTAGCTATAGAACCTACCTAAAACATAATTGTGAAAGCAAATGAAAAAAAAATAATAATTGATCTTTAGAAAAATATCTTTGACAACTTGAGAATTGACTAAAGGTGATATAAAAGAGTGATAGGAGTAAATAAGAGTTATGGAATTATTCCAACTTCCAAGAACCCTCTTCATGAGCTATGTGTGGTGAGTAGTGCTTCTGGAATGTTCCGATTTCTCTTATTAGAAACTTCTCACATGTATCGATAATATCCTCGTATTATTTTTCAACCATTCTTACCACACCTTCTTTACCACCTACATTTTTTAAGAATTTTAAAGAGGCTTTTATCATCGTGTATTACACTTTCAGAATTGAGTTTATACATATATAACACCTTATTTGTTCTAAAATAAGAGTAATTCATTTGTTTTTAATTATTATTATTATTATTATTATTATTATTATTACTTTTGTTAATTTAATGATCTAAATGTAATTTATTTTATTTATTATATTAAAAAACTAATGATAAAAATGAAAAATAAATATCTAATTTTATTTTTTTGGAATATATGATCTCTTAAAATATGTTTGATTAATTTTTCTTATATTTTTAAAATAGTTAAAAAAATATGAGGTTTAAAAAAATAACTTCTTACATTTATTTCATTTTGTAGAAAAAACTATTGTAATATTTAATATTATGGATACAAATATTAATTAGTCATGTATTAGGAGACAATATATAGAAAGGTTTACAATGTATTATAGTTAGAAATCAATATATTATAGATAAACTTCTTAATCAATTTTAAACCTTTCAAACACAATAATTATCTATACAAACTTCTTTTACTTGTAAAAATACATTTTGGCTCTCTCGATTGTGTTATGATCAAAGTCCTATTTATAGTCATTTGGTAAAATTATGAGAAGTTATGATATTATTGTGGGACAATCCATTAAAGAATCGGACACTCAATTAACATTAAAAACTTTTCATATTGGCAGAGTATTCACAAAGGTATTGCAAAACACCTTATAATGAAAAAATTTAATTCAATACATCACAGACATTGTACCTTTCTATGTTATATAGATTTGTATATTATTATTGAAAATGGTAACTTTATATATAATGTGACTATTCCACCAAAATATTCAATGACTAGAATTAAACGAGAATAAATAACTCGCAAACTGATGACAAAAATTCATTTATTTACATCAAGCTTTCGAGGAACTCATTCAAAACTTACTCAATAAAAAATGAAAGTTTTGGTTTCGACTCATCTTGATAGAGATAGAAAAAATAGAGATTTCTACAGCTTGTGGATTAGTCGACTAAGTGCAGTAGTTTGCGAGAATCTAAAAGTATCTTATATTTATAATTATTTTATTCGTAGTTTATATAGGAACCAATTGCTTCTTAATCGTAAAATAGTTGCACAAATAATTATATTAAAAGAAAATTGTCTTTTTATGATTGCCAACGTTATCATAAAACTTAAAATTTGTTGAGAATTCAAGTGTAGGTTGAACTCTCACGTTGTGTATAAATGAAAAAGTTGAGTGACTTATAAATGAGAAAGACTCATAATCTTATGCCTTAAGGTTTTTGGTTGAAGGTAATATCATATTCTCTTATATAATTTACTCATATATCATTTGTGAGAATCTCCATGTTGTTAGCCCCCCTCGAAAATACCTAACAATGATAGTTCGTCTAGTGAGCGACTCAGTTGAGTATGATTAGAGTAGGTGAAAGGTCCTTATGTCAAAAGTCTTCCTAACAAGGATTTCAAGCAAATGAGTTCCGTTGAGTTGAACAGCGATACAAGTAAGGTCACTATTAGGTACTCATGGTTAGAAAAAAAATATTTCGTTTGAAGGGGTGGTGTACCTATATGAAAGGAAATCACACTTGAGGGAGAGATTGATAAGAATTCAAGTGTGAGTTAAAGTACCTCGTTAGGTATAAATGAGAAAGTTGAGTAACTTACAAGTGAGAAAAATCCATAATCTAATGCCTTAAGATTTTGGGTTGAATATGTGGTATCATATTCTCTTTTATGATTGCCTTATGTCCTATTTATAAAATTTTTCCTATTGTTAACCTTCCTCGAAAATACCTAACAAAATTGCCTTAAACTATACTTAAAATTTATATTATAAAAATTGCAACAAACATAAGATTAAATTATTTGGGATAAAAAAATAAATTTAAACTTGATAACAAAATAATAGAGTAATAATGAGATAAGGTATCTTAAATAAAGTTGCTTAGTAGGTAGCAACTATATTATCTTGAATATGACCATTCAATTTTTTTTAAAATGTTGTCATTTATTAGCTTCTAATCAAATAAATTAAATTTTATTATTTGGGTTAACGTGTGGATCTTTATGTAGTTATGTGTAATTATTATTGTTTTCCTAATATCCCCTTATAAGGTAGAGGTCCAAAGATATCAATGAGCTCAAGTTTCAATAAATTGACTTAAAATAGTGTTAGAGACAAAATTTTGGTGAAAATATCAATCAACTAATTAGATGAAGATAAAGAAGAAGATGCATTAAGTCACGTTGAGATTTATCTTTGGCAATATGATAATAAAAGTCTAGTGAGATGTTTAGTTTGCTCATGATGTATGATGTCAATATAGAGTTGTTTAGTTCGTTCATGAGAACTAGAATAACAACTATGTGCAACGTACTGTGACTATAAAAAAATAAGCTTGGTAGTTATCCACAAGAAACATGAAGGTCTTGTCACAAATAATAACTCACAAGTGGTATAATTAAACACTCTATACTTCACTTATGATGACAATTTTGAAAAATAATCTTGTTTTTTAGTCCTCCAAGAAATCAAAGACTTCTTTACGAAGAAATAATACCCTTAATAAATCTACGAGAATATACACAAATAGTCTAATTTGTATCATTGAACCCTTGGATTTGAGTAGTAATTGATTTCTTGCTGAAAAATAAACCTTTATCAAGATAACTTTTTATGTATCAAAATACTTTGGTGGCAACCTTAAAATGGACACGAACGAGTCTTGACATAAATTAACTCAGTTGTTGATAACATAAACAATGTTTCAATGCTTAGTGGTAAAATAAATAAGATGACCCACTAAACATCTACAAGAAAAAGGGTTCAAAAGTTCTTCTCCAGAATTTTGATTAAGATAAAGATAACTAAATGTAAATGTTGATTTTTGAACCTAATAAACCATAATCATGAAATAATTCAAGGTATTATTTTTTCTAACATAATGAGACTCCTTTTGATATTTCTTCAATATTGTTCTCAATAAATATAATTTCATCGATAACCATAGGTGAAAAAGTTTCAAGACAATCAATCCCCTTTATTTTAGCATATTCTTTTGCAATTAATCAAACTTTTCATTGTTCCACACTCCCATCATGATTCCTCTTAATTTTGTAAACCCATTTACATCCAATGAGACAAATATTTTGGAGGGTCTCTACAATATTTTCAATTTTGTTCAATTTGAGTGACTATCTCATATCACATTGTCTCATGCCAACATTCATGCTAGAAAGTCTCTTGATAACTCATTAGCTCAAATTCAAATGACAAAACTATTAGATAATGATAATGTGAGGAAGAAATATGAGAATAGTGTTAGGAACAAGACAATAATAAAGGAAAGAATAAAGGAGAGAAAAATAAACGACACAAGAATTTTAACGTGGTTCGGCTAAAATATGTATGCCTACGTCCACGACTACACTAGGAAGTATTTTTATTTCTGTGTGTATCTCAAAACTTTACATAGGGTTGCTTATATAACAAAATAGAGAACCTCATCTCACAATCCTAATCGATGTGGGACTAAATTAAGCACCATAATACTAACAATTCTCCCACTTGGAGTTTGATTTACGTTACCACCTAGTGTAGTGCCTTCATCATCAATTTGCTCGAAGGCCAGTTGAGGCAATGCAAAGCCTCAACTTAGTTGTTGTAATAGTCTTGGTCAACATATCAGCGGGATTCTCTCGCACCTGGAATCTTCAACAAACTCAAGTCTCCATCATTTATCGGGTTTCGATAAAATGATACTTCAATTCAATGTGCTTACATCTGGAATGAAGGATTGGATTTTTAGCAAGACAAATAGCACTTTGATCGTCACTAAACAACGGAGAACCATCTTGTTCTCTTCCTAATTCTTTTAGAAGGTTCTTCAACCATATCATCTCCTTCGCCGCTTCCGAGATAGCTACATACTCGCTTCGATGGTTGAGAGAGAGACCCTTCCTTGAAGTTTAGACTTCCAACCGATAGCTGTACCACCCAATGTAAAAATATAACCTCGTTGTGCTCTTTCTACCGTCAAGATCACCTCCCAAGTCCGCATCGGAAAACCCCTGTAAAATGAGATTACTTCTCTTGAAAGACAAATGCATCTTTGAAGTGCCTTTCAAATATCCGAATATCCACTTCACTCCTTCCCAATGCTCCTTTCCGGGATTTGATAGAAATCTGCTCACAACTCCCACTTGCATGTGCTATGTCTGGTCCGGTGCAAACCATAGCATACATCAAGCTTCCTACCTGCAGATGCATATGGCACTTTAGACATGTGACTTTCTTCTTCTTCTGTTTGAGAAGATTGCCTCTTTGAAAACTTTAAGTGAGTTCCCAAAGGTGTATTCCTGGTTTTAGCATTCCCAACATTGAATCTGCTAAGCAATTTTTCTATATATTTTTCTTGAGATAAGTTCAAAATACCTTTATCTCTATCTCGGGAGATTCTCATACCAAGAATTTGCTTGGCTGGACCAAGATCCTTCATTTCAAAGCTCTCTGACAATTGTTTCTTCAACTTGTCAATTTCTGCCATATTAGCTCCAACAATCAACATGTCGTCAACATATAAGGCAAGAATGATATAGCTATCAACATATTTCTTCACATAACAACAGTGATCTTCTTCACATCTGCGAAATCCTGAGTTTCTCATAAACTCATTAAACTTCTTGTACCATTGTCTCGGCGCTTGTTTACGACCTTTCTGGCGACTTCTTCCTCTAGTTTCAGCACTCAATGCTGAACCTGAATTAGAACTGAAAGATTCTACTGAATTTTTCCTGCGAACATCTTCGCTTAAGATCAAGTCACGGATGTTATCAAGCTTCAACTTGTTATTGCTTGCGGAATTACTAACTCGCAGTAGCATGCTTGCACCCCAACTTTCCAGGTAGAGATGATAATAAAATTAATGCTTTCACCTCATCATCAAATATTATCTCGCACTGATGTCAACTGCGCAATAATTGCATTAAATTCACTAATATGATTAGTAACCGAGTTACCTTCACCCATTTTGAGGTTGACTAGCCTCGCGAATCAAATGCACTTTATTGGTCAGCAGAGGGCTTCTCATACATATTTGACAACGCCCGCATCAAATCTACGGTTGTCTTCTCGTTCATGATGTTGAACGCAACATTCTTGGCTAATGTCACCGGATCACACCAAGCGTCTCGCCGATCTAACAACTCCCATTCTGATCGCTCCATGTCGGTTGGCTTCACGCCTGTCAAGGGTAGATACAACTTCTTCTCGATACGGATAATCTTCCATCTCGCATCTTCCGAACCCGAAGTCACCGCCATCGAACTTCTCGATCCTCACCTTTCCTTCTTCCAATGCCATTGCTCTCACCGCTTTCGAAGAAAGCTCCCACTCGCTTCTCTAAACCGAGATTCCCAAGAAAAAAGACCAAATCTTTTCCGATGTGGAAGATCGGACAAAGCCGCAACCACAGAGCATACTAAGAAAATTGGCTCTTGATACCAATTGTTAGGAACAAGACAATAATAAAGGAAAGAATAAAGGAGAGAAAAATAAACGACACAAGAATTTTAACGTGGTTCGGCTAAAATATGTATGCCTACGTCCACGACTACACTAGGAAGTATTTTTATTTCTGTGTGTATCTCAAAACTTTACATAGGGTTGCTTATATAACAAAATAGAGAACCTCATCTCACAATCCTAATCGATGTGGGACTAAATCAAGCACCATAATACTAACAAATAGAACATGACAAAATTAAGAAACTACAAACATCTTGTTGACGATTGAGTAAGAAAGCTACAATGATAGCTAGAGAGATAAACAAGTGACTTATGTGTCTGATTTGAATGACACAATGATGATTAAGACTGTTAAGAAATCTCTCATTGACTAGAAATATGATAACATTATAATATATAGATGAGTACAATCCTCACCTTATTAAGCTGATTTTGTTGGGTTGAGTTATTTATCTCACAATTTATAAGATGGTATAAAAGTTAAAGCCCAACTTCTTTGTGGTTATTGTCAATAGTTTCCCTTTCATTGGAGGGGGCATGTTGGAACCTTAACATTTTGAATTCCCATATCGTTTGTCTCATGTAATGTGGTATAGTTTAAATACCTATTAGACTATTTGTCATATTGCCAATCGATTTTATATTAGAATCTTAATATGATATCAAAGTCAAAATCTAAGCTCTTTTTGGTTGTTGTATTGGACCAAAAGTTGCCCTTTTGTTTTGGGTTAAAAGTCTCTTTGCATGGTCTAGTAGGCCTCGTTGGAAGAGGCATGTTGGAAGTCCCACATTGTCTACTTCATGTCATGTGGTATGGTTTAAATATATATTAGGTTACTGCTCGTATTGTCAATTGATTTTATGTTGAAATCTTAACAAAAGCTAAGAAAAATTATTAGTTAAGATGGGTAAGAGTGTGCCAAAGATTGGTTCATTGCTAGTTTTGTCATATGAGTGTTGAGGAATGAGCTTACTATTAGACAATGTACTGAGGAGGTGTAAGTGACAATTCAATGAACTTCTTATATAATGTGCTTGATCTTGAAAAGGAAAATTGGTTTATAAAAAAATTACATGTCTAAAAAATAAATACATTTTGCATCCAAGTTAAAAATAATGTAACCTTTGAAATTTTGAAAACCCCACATCTAAATTATGATATAATTTATGACGATTATAATATATGGTAATGCATAAATTAAACAACAAAAAACCTTAAGTTCGTAAAAATTTTGGACTTGACTTCTCTCTGATTTTAACAAAAAAGTTCATGTGTAATGACTATAATCATTAAGAATGGTTAAAAAAAAGTTGTGACCATGTATATAGAAGCTTTAGAAAAGGATCCCCAGATACCTGTATAAATAAGCTCAAACTTTTTTGATATTTTACTAATAATTGATGAATAAGGCAACCTTTTTCATGTAGCTAAATGACAAATATCATAAGTTTAATTGACAAACTTATAAGTAAAAAGAAATTGTTTGTATAAAACATTTGATCTATTTTCAAACAAGTGACCTAATCTATAATGTCAAATATTTAAGGTAATGATAATAAAGGAAGTGTTGTTCGCAAGGAAAGATTTAGGTTATGGAGATAATGTATCTTTAATAATGTTCAGGTCATAAAGACCTCCTTGATACTTACCCAAATCAATTATCTTCAATGAATTTATATCTTGAATTTTGGAAGAATCAATAAAAAAGATAAGAGTGTGAGATAAGTTAGAAATTAATTTAAAAATAGAAAAAATGGTTAAAATTTAAATGTGGTAAGTAAAGGGCATAATGAATAGTAAAATTTGAAGAAAAAAAATGAATAATGTCTAAAACATAAGATGTAACAAATTTTTCATCAAACAATTTGATATGAATGACTTTTAATTTAAAATGAGTTTGAAAATTATCTAAAAATGAAGTAATATGATATATGAGTCCTGAATCAATTATCTAAGGAGTGAAATGACCATTATCGAACTTTGAACTAAGAAGAGTATTTGAGCCAATTTGTAAAACATGGGAGACATTGACATGACTTGTATAAGATTTGTCATCTAGATTTGAACATCTGATGTTGAGTTTGAGTCAAACCAAAACCAAAACTTGTCTTAAGTGTTATTCATGAAATAGAGGCTCATTTATGGAAGCGATGCCTCTTGATGTACCTCGAGTGATAAGGAGGATACACATATTTTGTACAACACTTGTTGATCATGTGTCCATAATGATCACAATATGAGTATATTTTATTAATTTTTTCTAGTATTAGATGATGAGTTGTTTCAGTTACCTTTATAGGAGACATCACATTTCTTACTAAAGAAGGAGATGTTACACTTGTTCAATATATTTGTGAAACCTTTTGGTCTTTGATTATGATTGGACTCTGTAGTCTCTCATGTTGAATCAAATAGAGAAAACTCAATTGACACTTGGTAGTCGATCCATAAGAAACACTAGAGATCGAAGAATTGAAAAATTTCGATCAAGACCTCTAAGAAACCTAATGATGAAATCTTGTTGATAATAGCTCCTAACCAAATAGCCACACTATAACATGGGTATCTAGTTATCAAGTTTCTCTCAAAATGTTTTGAGCTTAGTGAAATAATCCATGATTGATTGTGTACCTTATTTTAGGCCACAAATCTCATCTTGTAACTCAACATTGCAAAGGAAGTCACCATGAGATAAATGTTATTTTACATATATCAATATAATAAAATAAAAGAAAATAACACTTTGTGTAATTAACTAAAATGTAGAGTTCAATAGTCATGACATTAACATTGCTGTAGCGTTCTCATGTAGTAAACAAAGTATCAACGAAATTTGATTTGGGAACTATGCCTAAAGGAAACTCATCTTATTTTTTAAAATAAAAGTCATATGAAAGGATTTGGACCATGTGTGGTAGTTATTTCTAGTGAGAACAAGTGTTATAATAATAGAGATGATAAAACAAGTCAGTTCGCCCTATTTTGACCCATCCTGCCAAAAGCGAAAACTGGACGAGACGGGACTAGCTAACCCGCTATAGTAATAGCGGGTCACAGGTCTCGGCCCACCCTACCAAAGGGCGGGTTGACCCGTTATATTTCTTATTTTATTTTATTATTTTTAAATCAAATCTTTTAATAAATTTAATAATAAAATTATCATTGTCAACAATTCAAAAAAAAAAATATATATATATATATATATATATATTTCAAGTTAATAATATAAATTAATATATTATTTTAATAAATTATATTTTAGAACAATTAAATTAAGATAAAATTTATATAATAATAAGTACATGTATGTAACAACAAAAGTTTATTACATTTTTATTTTTTATATTGAAAAGTTTAAATATTTAAATGAAAATTACATTATATTTATTTATTTAATAAAACTTTACATTGTTCTCCCAATTTCCAGTAGTATATGTCATTTTCATTCTTTTCTTATAGCAACTTAAATCCTACTAACAATTTCTCACTTAAGATGATATTATATTTATCTTTCAGCACATTATCCAATCCTGATCGTGATAAATGAATTTTTAGATAAGCCTCCTTATTTTTTCTTTCCATTATTTTTTTACAATGTTGATTGATTCAAATAGTAGTTTACCAAACAAAGAAAGAAATAAATAAGAAACCAATAATTAAAATTCCATCCAATTAGAAAAAGACTTCTCATAATTGAATTGACTAGGGATCCATTTCATTGAATTGAATAGTGTAGGAAGCTCAAAGTGTACGCAGTTGAAATTTATACGATCAAAGTTTACTTTAACATCACCTTTTATGTATTTTTTTCTTACCAAAATGTGAACATGTTTATGGTCATGCATTAGACATTTTCATACACATGCAGTACCATCGTGCAACCTAATTTAATGTTCTTTGAAACAATTTTCCTTTCTGTTTTCTTTATGATTAAAATTCCATTAATAACCATTCAAATTTCAAGTTTCAGTTTTCAGGGATATTACATAATTAATGTACACAAATTTGGGGTTTTTCTAATGTGTATTATTGATGCCCACATGGTGAGAAGATAGAAAAATACTGGTGTTTAAATTTTTACTAGAAAAAACAAAATATTTATAATTTGTTTAATGCTTTTTATTTTGTATTTAATACTTGTGTACTATTAGTACACAGGAACACGTTATAAAACTGCACTTTTATTAATTGTTAATAAATCACTCGATAAATGATTATTGAAAAATGCATTAGTAACATCATCTTACTAAATTAATAAAATTATTTTTATATACGAATATTCATATATTTTATTTTCTATCACATGAATTTTTTTTCAAGTTATCAGTATCAATACATTTAATTGTCGGTGCCGCTAAACCATAGAGTTTTCACACATGAATGAGATAATTGAATGTTTATAATTATTTGAAAAGAAAAATATCAGATTAATTTTGTATTTTTTCAGTAATATTTTTATAAAATATTTTTTTGATTTATTAAAGTGTTTCATAAAATTAACTTATGAACTTTATAAGTTGTAAGTTGAGAACTGAAAAACTCAAAGCATACAAGTTAACTAATTGAATTCAAAATGTTAAGCAAGATTATTTTTCATTGATCTAGAAGTCTCTCTCTCTTTATATTATATTTTTATTAGGTCCTCCATCTCTTTATATTATATTTTTTAGAAGTTTATTAATTTTTTAAGAGAATTCTCATTGGCAGGATTCGAACCCGAGCATTTTAGAGTTGGAGGCTGATAAGCTCAACCACTAAACTACTAGAATTTTCCGATAATAACTTACAAATAAATTATATTTATATACAAATAAATATATATCCGTGTAAATATATAAATATATAAATACAAATATATTTATATATTTTGATATATTTATATAGTTATATATTTATATGTTGGATGTGAGGGCACACTCGAAAGTGAAAGTGTGTGTCGAATGGGTTTTCAAATTTTGATGCTAAATTTGTGAATAGGTATCTTTATATGAGTTTGTAATTTAATGACGGAATATAATCTTTATAATTTTATTTATATAATAATATAAAATAAATTTGGGAAACGCGTTATTTTCTCTCAAGCGAAAAATACCAATTTTCGCTCAAGCGAGACTTGAGTAAGTGAATTTCCGTGAGCTTTAACATATTTTCACTCAAGCAAGAGTCAATCACACTTTTACCCTCGATCGAAAAATACCAATATAATTTATTTGTAAGTTATTATCAAAAAATTATAGTAGTTTAGTGGTTGGGATATTAACTTTCAACCCTAAAATACTCGGGTTCAAATGCTATCAGTGACAATTCATTAACTTAAGAGAATTTTTGGCTGAAAATAAAAATAAAAATACTTTCCAGAAAATATATACAAATAAATATATATTTACATGGATATATATTTATTTGTATATAAATATAATTTATTTGTAATTTATTATTAGAAAATTCTAGTAGCTTAGTGGTTGGAGTATCGACCTCCAACTCTAAAGTACTTGGGTTTGAATCTTGCCAATGACAATTTTCAAATTTAAGTGAGTTTTTGGGTGAAAAAAAAATTAAAAAAAAGACTTTCAACGTCGGTTTATATGGAAACCGACGTGAAAGTACTTTCTACGTCGGTTGACTAAGAACCGACGTAGAATGTGTTTACTATTAAACTTTCAACGTCGGTTCATCCGGAAACCGACGTGAAAAGTACTTTCTACGTCGTCTCAGCTTATAACCGACGTAGAAAGTATATTTTGTAGTAGTGTCATTAATAGCAAAATTCCTTTTCATACAAAAATTTAACATCAGTTATTGAAAAACTATTTTAATAGATAAATTGGTTTCATTTTTTTAATATATATATATTTACATAAACTAAATCGATTAATTTAAAATTGATGTGGATAAATTGCAATTTTTTTTGGAGATAGTATGTTCTTCTTGCTGAATATTTTAGCAAACATTAACTAAATAAAATAGAAAATTAATGATATTTCATAAACTAAAATTAGTTTAAACTAAAAAAATTAACTAAAAACAAAATAAAATTTACAAATAACTTACTTCCAATTAGATTTGAATATAGTTTTTCTATTAATATTATAGAAATTTATTAATTAAATAAACTAATAACAATCAAATATTTTAATTTTTTAAGAATACTACAATTTTTTAAAAATTATATAGGAAGAATTTTAAACATAAACACTTAATAATTTTTTAATAGTGTGGATTTAGAGGTGAACTTGCATTTATTATAGAGTTGACAAATAAGATATGGTGGTGGGAAGTAGGTGAGTTCAACTATCAAACTCAACTCGTCGTGCTCAACTCACTTGCTCATAATTATACTTCTAAATTAAGAAGTACTAGTAATAATAATACATTCTCAACACTTATTTTAACATATTTTATTAGTTAATATTTATTAAAAACTGTAAAATCAGGAAAGAGACTCAATAAATAACATGTTAATCTTACAAAATTTATAAGATATGTTCAGACGAATTATTTTCATAAATACATTTTAAAAAATAATATTTTCACAAGTTAAAAATAGTTTATGAATAAAAGTAATCTATATAAAAAAATTGTCGTGTAATTTATTCAAATTTTTATAATTTTAACTGCAAATTTTAATTTATAGAGTTTTTTTCCCATATTTTACTTTTGTTGAAGTTTGTCTAGAGAAGTATGTCTAATAATATTTTATAATTTATTGACAAATTTAACTCAAATATAACATAATATTTTAAATTATGTTGTTATGATCTTTTTTTAAAATATTAACTTCTATATGCAATAATTAAATAAATTAAATGGGATACTAAATGCCAACCCGTCACTATTTAAAATGAAACTTATTAAACATTATAGTTATGATTAAAATATAAACTATTATATAATGACTTACTAAACATTAGAGTCAACCTAACAATGCTATTTATTCTAGATGTTCTAGTATCAACCAACCGATGCAATTAAAAGATAAAGAAACAATTTTTGAGATTTTTAAACATGTGAGATTATATATGTGAATTTAATCTTCAAAAAGTAAAACATATACTTTATTTTAAAATATTATAATATATATATATATATATATATATATATATTAATAATAAAATAAAAAATATTTACTTATTTTGAGAATAAGAATTATAGTTTTTTTATTTGTTTTTAATAGTTTAATAATAGAAATACTTACTGTTTTGGATCATTATGAAAAAATAAATAAATGATAAAAATAAAAAAATATAAATATCTAATATAAAAAGTGAATACTTTTATAATGAAATATAAAAATAACAACGCCTAATGTATTCATAACCTAATTTATTAAAAAGAAAATATTTAATCTGTACTGATAATTTAGTATCAAATTAACCAAATTTTGTTTTGCTAACAAAAATGGTATCTGTAAGTTGATATTAAATTTCATAATTATTTTTCTTAAAATTCATATTATATATATATATATATATATATATATATATATAAAGAAAGAAAGTTAAATAGATTCACAGATTTATAAATTCTGTGTTTGGAGGAAGAATTTATAATTTATTTTAATAGAATATTTATCCACATCCAATTTCGTCTGAAAAGATAAAAATAAAATAATGTTAATAAATAATAATATTTATTTTAAAAATATTTAAAAAAAAGAAAGAGAATAAAAATAAAAACAAAAAGATGATTTTTTTAAGTATTTAAATAAAAAGACAAAAGAAAAAAAGAATGAAGAAAATTAAAATAGACACAGACATTTTAGTTTTAGGATTTCATACTTTAGACAAAAAAAATTATATACAAACCAAAAAAAGAGGGAACGGCCATAATTTTGGCCCCAAATCTCTTTTTACCCTAGGTTTGGTATCTTTAACTTAATTGTTGACCTAGGTTTGGTATCATTAACCTGATTGTTGCCTTTTAAAACGGAGGATAATAACTAGGATCAGGAGAGGATTTCTTTTGGGAGCCGCGCTAAGTTGACGGAGACAAAGGTCACACAGAAGGTATTTTTTTTAATCACACTCTCAATTTATTGTTGAATCTTCCTCGGAGTAATTTTTTTCCCTTTTTATCCATCTCCTTCGTACGGCCTGTCACCCTCGCTCACCCCCACTCTCTCCTTGCACCTTCACTTCCCATTTTCCAGCTACCTCGCATCACTCGCGCTCACCCTCTCCCGGACCTTCATTTTTTTCCTCCTCACCCAGCAGCATTCCCCACTTTAGCCTTCATCTCTCTCCATCCTCTACCTCTTAGAATCGCGACATTCACCCACACTCCCTTGACGCATTTCCAAATTCCTGCACCAAAGCGTTCTCTTCCCCGCTTCCTTCACCTACATCCTCACCGGTGCCAGCCACCCACCATTTCCCCATTCCTCTACCCAACTTCAGACCCTCGCTCCTGGCAACCCTAGCCCGCGAGCCCCACCAGTGGATCATCGTACCCCCCCCCCTCCCTCTCAGCCCGCGAACCCCATCCTAGCTGGGAGCCACGGCGGCTCCGCTCGCCAGCCTCCAGTCTCCTTCGTGATGCGACCCTTGAGGTCCTATGCGCAGGGGATGGTGGGTGACCGCGTGCCGCCGCGAGCCCCTCTCTAAATGCCTCCTCTTTTCTTCTCCTTTTTTTTTTTTATGTTTTCATTTGCATGCGTGGTTGATTGTATCTAAGATTCGGATTCTATTTGTACTTTGCCTTTGAATGTTTGGTCTTTTATTATTGTTATTATTATTATTATTGGAGTGTATCTGTTATGGACAGTGGGTGCTTTGGTTTGATTGTTGATGTGTTAAGGATACTGGTCATTTGGTTGGAGGCGAGACTATTTTCGTCATGGCCATATGCAAAATAGATTATTAACAAATTTTGAGGTACCGATATGTTTACATGGGTTATCGTTTCCTCTATATTTTTTAACAAATTTTTTTAATAAAACTTGAGATACGATCACGTACTTTATCTTTTTTAATAAGTAAATGTACAGGAACTTTTTTTTTATAAGATAAATTGAAGTACTCTCCCATTATTAATTATGAATTAAGATGACTTTAAATAAGTCTTATAATTACAATGAAAACAACATGAGAGAAAAATTATGAATAATAAATTTAACAAACTATTAAACATAAATAAACTAAAAACTCTATATTTCAACCTTGACTATTTTCTAATTTTTAATAAAGATTCCAATAAATTTCTCCCCTTAAACTGAATTGCTCAATAAATATACAGTTTAATATTTAAGTGGTTATATTTCCAGGAACCGCCTAAGTTTTATAAATTGATCCAATTTCATTGGCTTTGTCATAATGTCTGAAATTTGTTCTTATGTTCCACAAAAAGCTAACTTCACTACTCATCACACAGATAATGATATCTAACATCAATGTGTTTAGTTCTCCGATACATCACATGACTTTTAGAGAGCTTAATTAATGAACTGTTGTCACAAAAAATATTAATACACTTACAATTTTGAACTCCAATCTATTCCAGAACTCCCTCCACCCAAACACAGTGGCAAGCACACAAGGTTGCTACCATATATTCAGTCTTTGTTGAGGATAATGTGACTATGACCTATTTCTTTGAACTCTAACAAACCGCTACATCACTAAGCAAAATGACATATCCAGAAGTACTTTTGTTATCATCTACATCTCTTGCATAATCACTATCAGTATATGCAAAAAGATTTGAAACTTTACTTCTTCTATAAAACAAGCCAAAATCTAGTGTACCATTTAAATACTTCAAGGCTCTTTAGCAATTTGCATGTGTTCCTTCTTTGGATTAGCCATGTAACGTGAAATTAATCACACAACATACATTATATCTGAGCGTGTAGCTGTTAGGTACATTAGATAGCCTACCAATTGCTTGTACAAGGTTGTGTCGACATTTTCTCCACCTTCTCTTGTACAGCTTATATACCTTGTCTTTTTCTTCCCTTTTGATGAAGCCCTCAGGTTGCTCTACATATACTTCTTCCTTCAACTCCCCATATAAGAAAACACTTTTTACATCCAGTTGGTACACATTCCATCTTGTGCTAACCAATAGAATCCAAATTGTGTCCCATCGAGCTACCGGAGCATACACTTCATTGTAGTCTACCCTTTTAGTTTGTGTGTAGACTTTTGCAACAAATCGGGCCTTGTATTTGTCAACCTTGCCCTCTTCATTCAATTTGATTTTGTAAATCCATTTCACTCCAATTTTTTTGGCATGTGTTGGCAAAGTCACTAATTCTCATGTCTTATTTTTCTCGATGACAGCTATCTCAAGTTTCATTGCTTCTATCCATTTTTCATCATTCACAACTTCATTATAATTTGAGGGATCATTATTTGACATAAATAAAACCATACCTGCCTCTTGTTCTTCTTCAGAGAGGCCCTCACCAGTTTCGTAATCCTGCAACCAACTTGGTGTTTTTCTTTCGCTTTTTGGTTGTTCCTTAGGTTCTAGAGTATGCTCAAGATTGCTAGCATTATTCACGTCTATTTCAACATCTGGTTCTTCATCAGAGTCCTCCATGTTAGTACCATTATCACCCCAATCAAGAGTATTTTGTTTTGTTTCTTCTGAGTTCAGGTTCCAATTCCATTTTTCTCCTTCTTCAAATATGACATTCCTGTTGATTGTGATTTTCTCTAACACTGGATCATACAAACGGTAAGCCTTGGATTTGTCACTCACTCCAAGTAAGATACATTTGCAACTTCTATCGTTCAGTTTAGTTCTCTTCTGCTCAAGTATATGGACGTGGGCAATGGATCCAAACACCCTGAAATAGTCAACTCTGGGTTTCAGTCCGCTTCATCTTTCTTCTGGTACCATCTCCTTTACTGCTTTGGTAAGGCTTCTGTTGATCACATGGTCAGTCCACTTCGCAACTTCTGCCCACAAGGTCTTTGGCATCTCTTTCTCAGTGAGTAAGCAGTGCGCCATATTCATAATGGTTCGATTTCTTCATTCGGCTACTCCATTTTGTTGTGGTGTGAAAGCAGCTGTTAATTGCCTTTTAATGCCATGCTCTATGCAAAACTGATTGAACTTATTTGAGGTGAATTCTCCTCCTCTATCTGTTCGTAAACAACATATTACTTTCTGAGCTTCTTTTTCAACCAGATTCTTGAAGCATTTGAATATTTCAATTGTTTCACCTTTTTCTACAAGGAAATAAATCCAAGTTTTGCGAGAGTAGTCATCTATAAACACTAGCAAATATCTCTTACCACTATTCGAGATTGGAGAGATCGGACCACACAGGTCAACATGCACTAATTCAAGTTTTTTCGATGCTCTCCAGTGACTTTTCTTTGATATTTTGTTTCGATGTTGCTTGCCAATATTACACACCTTGCAAACCTCAGCGATTTCCTTCAATTTTGGTAGAGCCCCTTCATCATATGTTTCTTCTGCATGGCAGCAAGGAACTTATGATTTACATGTCCATACGTTCTATGCCATAAGTCCTCTAAGTTCTCCTCCTCAGCCTTTAAGCATCTTCTTGGAAGTGATTTCAATGTAGCATGAATCACAAACATATGGTTCATGGTCTTCTTGCTCTCGACAATTTTCCCTCTCTAAGGATAAATTTTGCAAGTATCTTTTTTTATTATGATGACCAGGCATTTTTCTTGGAGTTAACCTAAGCTCAAAAAATTGTTGGTTAGGTATGAAACAAAGTAAACATCACTCACAGTTTGAGTTAGTCCCTCCACTTTAAACCTGACACTTCCTTTTCCTAGTACAGACATTAATGAGTTGTTTCCCAATCTAATAGTATGTCTGAAACTTTCGTCTAGTTCAACAAACCACCTTTTATTTCCTGTCATGTGATTTGAACAACCAGAGTCAAGGAACCATATCCCTGTGTCCTTAGTACCCTGAACTTCAGTATGTGCCATTAGGAGCAGTTCCTCTTCTTCATCAAACTCAGCATAGTTTGCCTTTTCTAGATTTGAACATTCAAACTGGTAGTGTCCTTGCTTTTGACACCGATAACATATAATCACATTTCTGTTTACAAATGTCTTGGCTCTTCCTCGCCCCCCTCACATAACTGCTACTTCCTTTCTGAGCGTTGTTTCTTCCTCTTCCACATCCAGAACGTGTGTCATGCTCAACTTGCAAAACTTGTTCTTCACTCTTTTTCTCTCTTACTTTTTGTTCATGAACAAATAGTGAACTCTGCAACTCATCCATGATTAAGAGATTAATGTCCTTGGACTCTTCAATTGAGCATATAACAAAGTTGAAGTTGTCTGTCAGAGACCTAAGTATCTTTTCAACAATTTTCACATCGTTCATATCCTCCCCGCAATTCCTCATGTCATTTGCTGTTTCCATGACTCTTCCAAAATAATTATTCACTGATTCTCCTGGCCTCATCTCTAAGGTTTCAAATGTCTGTCGAAACCTCTGCAATTGTGCGCGTTTCACCCTAGCACTCCCTTGATACTTGACCTTCATGGATTCCCACATTTGTTTAGCTGTTTATTTATGTGGAATAGTCTTGAGGATGAATTTGTTAATGAACTGAAATAGATAGTTCTTTGCTTTCAGGTCTTTGAGCTTTTCTTCATCTAATGTCTTTTGTTGCATTGTATTGAACGACTCATTCTCCTTTTATTCTTGGATTCCAGATTCATGACACTCCAGTACTCCTTTGATTGAAGTAGATTCTCCATGAGTAGACTCCAATGATCATAGTCTCCATCAAATTTAGGCACACGTGATGTGGTGAAATTGTTTGATTCTGCCATTTTGCTTCCTTCACTCACTCTAGTGTTTTTCCTCTCAAACACGTGTAGTTTACTTACTTTCTATCAGGCCCCGTGGTGGACCTCTAATACCAAATATAAATGTATAGAACTCTTTTTTTATAGGATAAATTGAGGTATTCTTCCATTATCAAATGTGAATTCTGATGACTTTAAATAAGTCTTACAACTGCAACGAAAACTACATGAGAAAAAAATTTTAAGAATAACAAACCTAACAAACTATTAAACATAAACAAACTAACAAACTTATATTTCAACAATGATTATTTTTTAATTTATAATAAAAATTCCAACACCTTTTTAACAAAATTTTGTAATAAAATTTGAGATACATCACATTCGCTGTCATGTTCTCTCCTTTTTTATTTTTTTTAACAAATTTTTTTTAATTGAGACATGAATATGACCATATGCATTCCTCTCTCTCTTTTTTAACACGAGTACGACACACATTCTTTTTAACAAATTCACGTATAGTCCTTTTTAACAAATTCACGTATAGTCCTTTTTAACAAATTTTGAAAAATGGGTATGAATTCGTATTTTTTTTTTAAATAAACTTTGAGAATTAAAAATAATATTACATTCTCCAAGATTATCTTAATTTTTTTTATCTCTTTTAATTAAATCCAAGAATTAATCTTTTATATATTCTAATAATTTTACTATTTTAATGTAGTGAAGGTCAAATATCACGTCACATTTTTAATGATTCTTCATGTAAGATTGATTGTACGCTTTTTCTTTGGCTTGTGAATTGACACGAATCCTTCAAAATCCATTCTCGGGATTTAACCAACTAGTGTCACAAAATCATTACATGCAACTCTTTTCGTATCGATTGTGATTAAGATAGTTTGATGTTGAAAATAGAGATTCAAATTTTGTCAACAAAACTTTGTCAAATGGTTGGAAAAACTTAGAGAACAAGAAATCAAATTTGAATTTGGTTTGTGTTGAAACTTCTCCACTTTACACCTACGTTTTCTCTTGAAAGTGATTTACGTGAATATTTTTTTTCTTTCCTTTCATAGAATCATTTTAATGCATAAAAAAAATTTAAAAAAGGAAAAAACAGAAGGTTCAAGAATTTAACTGAGAAACATAAAGGTAAATACTTTATAGTGCAAAAATCTAATATAATTTTACAAAATTTAATAATAAGTAATTTAAATAAATAAACTTTTTTTAATAATACATGTTTAAAGTTAATAATTCTTGTACGTTACAACTAATTTTTTTTAAATATAGTCAAAACTATTGTCTGGAATGTTAATGGCGAAACTGTTGTGATTTCTTGTACTTCTAAACCAAGAAGCATTTATATACAATTAATTAATTACTCGTTTAATTTTTGAAAGTTTCTTCTCATTTTTTTTTCCAACTTTCTTTTTGTTTACAGCAATTATGTTTCTGAACGAAAAGTCAAAAGTCAAATTCTTTTGAAGAAAAAGACTAGGAAGTGTAAAAACTCTTTGAACAAAACTTTCTTTATTTTAAGTTATCCATTTTCACTTCTAAGAGTAACATTTCTACAAATATATGACGAGAATGACATTTTTCAAGTATTTTAAAAAAATATATTTTTTTACTATATAATTAAGAACTTTGTTTAAAATAATGTTACCCACAACATTTCTTGAGAATAAAACATAAATATATAAAACTTTATTTTAAAAAAGAAATTATGTTATAGTGTTCGCTCATTATTAATCTTCGAAGAATTTGATTAATTATAATAAAAACAAAATTCAATTATATTTTCTAAGTAGACTTTTTCTTACACGAAAATTGAATTTGAAATTTGTAGAGTGGTCTTTTTTTTCTTAATCGATCATTATTCGACCTTTATTTTTGTCTAGTAATACATGGATATCTAATTTAAACCCAATATCTAATCTATATCTACTCCTAATCTAAGTCTAAAGATCCATGACATTCAACATGATAATCATAAATATACTTATCTCAACGTAAAAAATATAGCCACGAAAAGTATAAACATGAGAAAAAAAAAATATCAAAACACCTATTTTTCAACGCACACTTAGGTGAAAAATCATACCTAACAACTATGAATAGATCACAAATTCATGGTCAGAATCACGACTCTTTTACTAGAGTAAAACTTTGAACTAAAAAAAGTTGAGTCAAATGCCACTTAGACTAACACATTTTGATAATAACTTCAAACAAATTCACCCAGATATATAACTTGAATATGAGTGAGTGTTGTTTTAATCTTTATTTTAATCAAACAGAATGATTGAGATTTTGATGATGAAAAAGTAAAATTTAAATCGTAATTAAGAGCAATATATACAAATTGTTATTCCTTCAAGAATGTGAAATGACCTACTCCAACCAAGAGACCAGAATAATATACCCTGTTTGCTACTTTTGTGAGACAAGAACTGATATTATATAATTTATTCTTCTCTATACAAGGCAAATATTCCAGTATATGTTAATATTCTTATTCAGAATACATGATTTGAATTTGATTTGCATCGATTCTTGTATCTGAATCCTTTCTTAGTGCCCAACAAAAATTGCATGTGCCATTAATATGGATAAAATAAAATAAAATATTAAACAGCTTTTAACCGGGAACAAAACTCTGCAGAAAATGTAGAGTTTACCAAGAATCGAGTTCCCTCATTGATTGAATGAAAATTATTAACTATGACTCATTCATAATTTGAATTACACAAGCCACCACTACTTTTAATATAACTTGTAATTCTTTCCAACACTTTTATATATGCTCCAGCAAAGTTGCACTTCTGATACTGTTTCTAATATGTATCCTTTTGAAAGCTACATAGAATAATGATGGATTCACGTAACTCACTCTTCATCGTTTTATCATACACTTCATGTTGAATATTTTCAGGATTCTCAACCACAAACCAAAATTTCTTACAAATTCGTAGAGATCACAGATCATAAGTCACGTTTACACTTATATTCCAACAGTTTATACATATTATTATTATTATTATCTTTGAGTTTAAAAGAAGAAGACCGTAATTAATTAGAGCATAATACAGTAGTTAATTCTCTTTTCTGTTTCTTACCCAGATGTACATTCTAGAATATATGAGCTGTAAATAGTACATGAATATGTTTTTGTAAATAGTATAGGAATATGCTTTATTCTCTTTTTTCTGTTATTCTTTTTCCTATATAAGTTATAATCATTGCCCTGATGCAATAATGAAAATTCATTACAATCATTTCCTCATATTCCTTTTTTCCTTTTATGGTATCAAGAGCTTTAATATCCAAAAACAAAATGGGTTTTCTCATTGGCGCTATTTCCATGCGAGCTAACACTGATTCTCTGTTTCCTCATTGGGAGTGGTACAATACACTCCTCATGTCTTGGTTGATTAACTCTGTTTCTTCTTCTTTTAGAGTTTACACTTAATTCTTTTTTATCTCTAAAACAAAATTTACCTGGTAAGAAAGAATCTGAAATAATTTGTAACTCGATTTCTTTTTATTCATTAAAAAAAATTATGATTTTAATTTTTAATTATAACCTTTTTTTATCAATATTATTATCAAAGTCATCGTGACCTTTGTTACTACAGTTATTATCATTGTTGAATTCTATGAATTTCCTTCTAATAGGATATTTTTACCGTATTATTATTGTTATCATTGTTTTATTATCATCACAATTATAATAATAGCTATTATTATTATTATTATTATTGTTTTTGTTGGTGAAAAATATACATTTAAACTAATTTTAATATGTGATAAATAATTTTTTAAATTTAAATTAATTTAAAGAGAAAAAAATAATTTTAAAACTGAAATCATCCTAAAATAAAATACGATTTAAAAGATATGGAGTGGTGGTAGATTTTAAAAATTTTAAAACTTACAACTAAATGTTAAATATTGTAAGATTAATAATAATGATCTTAATATTTGACTTATATATGATATTAATATTAATTAAATACACTAATTGATTGACATGATAATGCTTTGTTAACTAAATATAGGTCATGATTTGAATCTTGTTAATAATATGAAATAAATCAAATTAATAATGGAATAAAAACGTTAACTAAATACCTAATCTATATTAATTATATCCAATGAACAAATTATCTATATTAACGTGTCAATATAAATTCATTCTTATCAGGCAATAATTTTGATCTTAACAAGTATTGAATAAGTAGTAAATATGGTGTGACGTTATACCAATACAAGTTCATGTCAAGTATGTATTTTCAATTATAAAGTTGGTATTATGTCTAATATTTATTTATTAATTTTAGGGTATCAATTTTTTTTAATGGCCCACAAGAGGAAAAAAATGATGAAGGTTTTACAGTTCCTCAAAACTTTCGAGTCAATGAAGTTGTTAAGTCTTTTATTCTCCATGGTTACATAAATGTTTGTGTATATAAATAAAGGGCAGAGAGGGTCACGTTCTTCCATGTGGCTCTGAGGTGTCCTGAGAACACTGATGGTGCCGCCATTCCCATATACCACTTTCTGAACTGAATTATATATTTTCATAATTCTCAATTTCAATTCAGGAAAAAAAGATACTTTAGATTGTAAAGTTCTTAACTTTTCATGCATATAGCATGAATTCCTAGTCAGGGGTAGCAAATTGGTGAAAGCTTTCGTACGTTGAACCTCAGTGCGTGATAGATTGTCGCTTTTTAAGGTCAGTGAGATTGAAAATGTTTAGTGTCGTTGTTTTCTATCTTTGGTAATGCTTTGCACGATGCACTTGTCATGATTTGATTAAAATCCTAATGAAACTATGGTTATGAACGTTTACCACTTACCACTGAGATAAGATTGCATGGCACTTGTTTACAATGTTCATGTTGGTTAACCTGAAGGTTCTCTCTCTCTCTCTCTCTCTCTCTCTCTCTCTCTCTCTATATATATATATATATATATATATATATATATGATTTCTGCTGCTGGGTTTTGTGTGTTGCTTCAGTTCACCTAGTTCATTAATGATCATTTATCTTCACAGATATTAGTGACTCACATAATTTATAACAGTCAGAGTAATAGATTGGATTTTCATGGAGGGAATCTCACTTGAATTTTCTGATTCTCATGCATTCTTATTAACCCATCAAATGGCTTTTCATGTTTCAGGAAATTTCATTCTACAAGTCTCCGTTCTATTAAGACATTGATAAGGGCCTAAAGGTGACATTTTTAAGTTTTTGATTGCAAGTAGGAATTGATCGTTGCTTCTTTAATTATAACAAGAATGGCATTAGCATCTGTTCCAAAACTTGTCCTTGGTTCTGTTGCATTTGCAATCTTTTGGATGTTAGCAGTTTTCCCTGCTGTGCCTTTCCTTCCCATTGGGAGAACTGCAGGGTCCTTGTTGGGTGCCATGCTTATGGTCATATTCCAAGTTCTTAGTCCAGATCAAGCTTATGAAGCAATTGATCTTCCCATTCTTGGTCTTCTTTTTGGCACAATGGTTGTCAGTGTTTACCTTGAAAGAGCTGACATGTTTAAATACATAGGAAAATTGCTCTCTTGGAAAAGTAGAGGAGCAAAGGACTTACTTTGTAGAATCTGTGTGATTTCTGCTGTCTCAAGTGCTCTTTTCACAAATGATACTGCTTGTGTCGTTCTAACAGAATTCATATTGAAAATAGCTAAGCAACATAACCTCCCACCTCATCCTCTACTTCTTGCACTTGCCACAAGTGCTAATATTGGGTCTGCAGCAACTCCAATTGGCAACCCCCAAAATCTTGTTATAGCTGTTCAGGGTAAAATATCATTTGGGCAGTTTCTAATTGGTGTTCTTCCAGCTATGCTTGTAGGGGTTTTAGTGAATGCTTTAATTCTTATGGCTATGTATTGGAGGGTATTGTCTATTGAGAAGGATGAAGAGAATCCAGTAGCAAATTATGCAGCAGAGGAAGAGGTTAATTCCCATCAGTTTTCTCCAGCCACAATGTCTCATTTTAACTCACTTAACTCTCAAGAATGGAATGTGCGCATGGAAAATTTTAATATTCCAAATTCCCCTCAAGTTCAGAGTCTAAGAAATCGATCAATGGCGAGTGATGGTGAAATCGACAGGGCTCTCAGTAACACATTAGACTCCTCAAGAAACTCAAATGCATCAAAGGAGGAGACAAATGGTATGGCTTCTCAGACAAAGGAGGAAACTGGTCCTTCAAAAACTGATGCAATAGTAGTTAAACCAATTGAATCAAATGCTCTGAACACTTTGGAAGTAAAGGAGAGTTCTAATAAAAAATGGAAATATATCCTGTGGAAATCATGTGTTTACATGATCACATTAGGAATGTTGATTGGTATGCTTCTTGGTTTGAATATGTCATGGGCTGCTATTTCAGCTGCACTAGCATTGGTAGTTCTTGATTTCCAAGATGCCAGGCCATCCTTAGAGAAGGTAACACTTACAAACAACCTCTTGTTTAAGATCGGTTTTTATCTTTCTCTGTTGAAACATTAGCAAGTAGACAGTGTTTTTATGGTGCAAAATCTTTAAAATAATTTTTGTTCTTGGCACAGGTTTCATATTCACTCTTGATATTCTTTTGTGGAATGTTCATCACAGTAGATGGTTTCAATAAAACTGGAATTCCAGGTGCTCTTTGGAGTGTCATGGAGCCTTATTCTCGAGTAGATCGTGCTAGTGGAGTAGCAGTTCTTGCTCTAGTTATACTCATCTTATCAAATGTGGCATCAAATGTACCAACCGGTATGTGGTGATTATGCTG